>VXBZ01009742.1:214353-301994 GCA_013399135.1 Heliornis fulica
GGGGGGTGGTGGTGTCCGCGCCGAAACCTGCCCGGGCTTCCCGCATAGCCCCTCGGGGCTGTCCGAAAAAGACTGAGGTCGGAAGGGTTTCAGACTTAAGCTGGCGGACAGAGGTGGTCGTGAGGCTTTATTTTATTTCGAGAGCCTTTCTCCCAGCGCAGCGGCCGGCGCAGCGGAGCGGTAGTTGCGGAGGGCGCGGGAGTGTTCAACCGGAGCTGCGAGAAGCGTTTGGGGATCGGGAGCTGTGAGTGAGTCTGTCCCAGGGTTTTCATCCTGAGGGGCAACCTATTTGCACAGCTGGAATAGGAATCTGCGCTGATATGCCTGTTCCGCGCTTATCGTAAATTCTTACTGATATTTCAGTGTCTGGGGTTTGGGGTTTATGTTTTTTAAATGTATGAGCGAGGAGCGAAAGAAAAATGCCCCCGAAATTTTGTTAATCTGCATCTTTCTTGTTACTTTAAAATTCCTGTTACAGAAGTCCTTAAATATGTTACATGCTCGGATGCTGAGTCTTCTCAAGGTCTGCTGTAAAGGAACTGGTGTAACACCTCATTCCTGGTCTTAAACCGTCATTCGGGGCATGTATTTGCACTGGCTTCAGTGTTCTGAGGGCTGACTATTCGAACCTATATATATGTCTACATATATAATCTATATATAATCTTCAAATCTAGCCCCTCAACTGAGAAGTGCAGTCTTGAGCTAAATGTACCATTGAAACGTGTCTTGCATCCTTAACGATTGGCAATCCTGACTTGCTGGGGGTAGAAGTAGAACGTGCCTTGGGAAAACCATCTGACCAAAAGCTGCTGCCTCTTTAAAACGTTCCTAGGTCTTAATGAATTTGAGGTGTTTTCGGTGCTTGAAAAGATCTCGGCTAGATAAGTTGTCAACTCCTTGGTTCATCAGAAGGTGTATTCAGAAGGTGGTAACTAGCAATAGACAGTGCCTTTATTTTTTTTATTCCCCCCCACCCCCCATGTTGGAGCTTTTCAAGGATTTGTTCCAAACACCACAAATGGTGAATTCTAACAGAAGCAAACTTGTGTATCTTTAAACTATTGGCTCTTTTGGCAGCAATAGCTTCCAATGTACTAGGACTTTAATACTTATGGCATAATGAATGGAAACTCTCTCGGTGTCAGTGGAAAAAGTGGTCACTGAATTCAGCGAGGGAGAAGGTTAAAAAAAAAAAAAGGCCCTCGAACACTTCAGTGTGAAATTTTCAGTCTGGAACAGCATTGCTGGGTCATTTGTTGTATTGCTGTTCATTATGGTAGCCCACCCAGATTGGGTTATCTGAAGAAAATGGGGATCCTGTGATGTGTAGAGACACCTGCAGTTTTTTCCACTCAATATTGTGCTGTCAGTGCCAAACTGCAATGTGACTACTTCATTCAAAAAAAATGCTGCTTGTGATGTAGGTAACTAAAGTGGTAGAAGTCAAAATTAATTTTAAAGTGAATTGTGGCTACATTCAGTGTATGCACACACACAGTGACTCACTATTGCATATTAAGCAGACGTGTTTGGGAAACTTCAAGCAGTAAATGGACTAGTGGCACATTAGCGTTGGGTAAACTTTGCATTTAGTAAACTGTTTAGCATTGGGTAAACTATTATACATATGGGGAGCCTTTGCTTTACATCATTATCTGTATGTAATGCAACTTTATAATAAAAACCAATAATCACCTAATAATTTGTGAGTGATCCTAACAATTAAAACGCCCTGCAGTCTAATGCTAGGATCTCATTTAGAAAGTGACTTTTTCATGGACCACAATATAGAGAACTTATGTCAGCTGTTAAAATTGAGAACCTCTAAACCATGTTGTGGAAGCTTAACAGGAAGCTGAGAGGCTCATAAACGTCCTGCAGCTCAGACATGAAGGTCCGGTAATTCCTTTTTTTTTTTTTTTTTTTTTTACTGTGTGGGTTCATTTACAAGAGTATAATAAACTGTAGACACTCATAAAATAAAGATATTAAGAAGGAAAAAACATAGGCTGCATCTGCTGAAGTCACCTCAAAAACTGATGCTTCCGAAGAATTAAATTTGCCAACATTTTAAGATTTTAGAACTGGAACCTCAGTATTAACTGACAAGTTCAAAATGGACTTTGCAAGGCAATCAATAACATGCCATAGCAAGCAAGTCTCCCTTGACATAAGGGTGGACAAGATAACCTAAAGTATCTTCTAACTCAAATTTCTTCCATTAAGGTGGACTAAATATTAATGGCACTGAGAATTCTTTACCGCTGAAATGTGACCTCAGTGATGTGTTTCAGTGTTTGAACTGTTTTATTTTAATATACGTTGTCTGCTGGTTTAAAAGGGGAAAAATACAGGCGCAACAAGGATGTGCGCTTTGCTGGGAGTTGAAGACTGTTGGCAAAATTTAATCTAATGGAGAATAATGAACAGCCATGATTAGCTAAGGGTATTTAAATGTAAATATCTTTTGAGGAATAAGGAAGGGTACTTGAATTTATAGCAGATTTTGTTATAGAAATACAGGTTTACTTTCCTCCAAAAGAATAAAATTGCAGTAATCCTAAATTTGTACTCTTTAGTATTCTCAGTTTGTCTTAAAATGAATACTAATAATACAACTTGTTAAAAGCTGCTGTTCAAGAGATACTGATCTTTCTCAGTAGAGTATTTTAATTAAAAAATAGATAAAATCTAGAGGTTGCAGTATTGTGTCTTAAGCCAAGAGTAGCTCTGCCTACTGGTTTGCTAGTGTGTGCGACAGTCTCAAGTAGGTTTATTTTTTAATTTTTTTTTATTGAAACCCGTTGAATTTTCTCTTAAGGGCATCATTTTTTTCTCTTTACAAAATTACCCAATTTAAGAACAAGGAGAGTAGTGAGCAGGAGGCAATACTGATGTCTGCTTGAAAATGAAAAATGAACCTATGGTGTAGAGGATAGGTATTTCTCACAAACATTAAAAATTCATGCAACTCAAAATGGCTTGTCTTTTAGATTTGGTTTTGTTTGCTTTTAAGTAACTTTAATTGTTGTCAGTTTTCCCTAGCTTTGGCTTCAAATAGCATGAAAAAAACCAAGTTACTAACTACACAGTAGAGTTGCTTGAAAAAATAAGGATGGGATTTTTGGTTTGTGAAGCCTCCTGAACATTTGTATATGCATGTAAAAACTGAAAGTGTATTCAGCATCTCTGAAACAGGGCAGCTGCCTACAGAAGATGATAGCAATGATAAGCGGTATAGAAGTACATTACCTCCCAGAAATCCTCCAGTGAAATCAGCAGGCAAAAGGTTAGACTAACCTATCTTGGAACAGTTGCATCTTTTCACACCAAATGTAATTTCAACACAAGTATGTGTTGTCGTCCAGTTGATCTTTTATTTCTGAATTATCAAGCGTTCAAATATAGCTTATAAAAACAAGTCTCTAGTTTTCACAGTGGGTTTCATTTGATATGAATTTGAGTGAATTTGAGGGATCTGCCTGTTCAGGCTATTCATAAACATTACCAAAGTGATTTGTGCTGCCACTTATAAATCTTAGTCTAACTGACAGATGACAGCAGGAGGTGTTATTAGTTTAATTTTGGTGAATTGCACAGTAGGCATGAGGCTTTCTCGGTTGGTAGCTCAAAGATATAGTGGGAGAAGAAATGTAAAGAAAATGTAGGAGGCGTTTACAAAAAAAGGCAGAAATAAAACTGAAAATGTATCCAAATTCTTTCTGTTCAGTAAGAGATAAGATACAATGGCATGGTACAAGAAAGGCAAATACCATCTGCTTTTCCTTTGGAGAGGAATGGACTGAGGAAGAGGGTAAGTCCCTCTTGATATTGATATTTGCAGCTGTGCTACGCAGTTGAGTGTATGGATGCCTTCTGAGGATGACAGAGTTGACAGGCTTTGGTGCTGGCCACTAGATCTGGTTTGTTTTGCCACTTGTGACACATCTGGTTTTAGCACTAGGGGTAGTGTTGGCTTATTGCTGGGAGGTTTCTGATACCGCTTTGGAGAAGAGTGCTAGGTAAGTTCCTGCATGGCCTCCTACTTGTGGTGAACTCCAGTGGTCTGTGTGCCTCTGTGTTTTTTATATGGCTCACAAGCTGGATGCTGTCTTAATTCCTAGGAGCACAGGAAACACCGTGTTCTTAAAACACTTCTGCGGAGCCTATCACTTGTAATCTGCTACCCTTACTTGTACCCTTATATTCACAGAAAGATAAGGTGGCAGCCAGGAATACAACACTTGTGTTCTGACCACTTGGTGTACAGTGTCTGGTCTGCAAAGAGGAGGCCTGGGATGTACCATACTCCACATAGTCTGTAGCAACAAAACCCCATCTTGAGGTAGAAAAGTTAGTTTCAACCACTCTTGCTTTAAGCAACTATCTTCATTTCCTGGGACTCAACCCAAGGCTCATGGTGGTGTGCTCTTTTACTGCTTCACCAAAACCCAAGCTTTGATATTAATTTTAAGATTTTTAATCTGATGTGATCTTAATCACCTTTGCTATATATTCACCAGTGGAAGAAAAAAAGGAAGTTCACTTTTCGCTGGAGTATTACAGACGTGCCGTTATGTAGAGATCACACATGTTTTTTTACACTCATTATTCAGCAAATGACTGATGCTTTGTCCATATAGCTCTTTCAGGATTGCTTCTGTGCAAATACAAGGATGTGTTCCTTGCAGTGTGTACTTTGGCTTCCTGAACTTCATGTCTAAGGAAATCAGGATATCTTGGATGTGATAACAGATACATTAAAAAGTTAAAAAAAATTAGAACTGCTGTATGATAGAATAAACATCTACAGATCAGATTAGAATATCTATCTGGATTTAAAACAAATAAAAAACAACTAACAGCTCCTATGGGGAAAGAAGGAAGAAGGGATGTTATTTTAGTTGTATTTGATGGAGTTTTTCCACTGTAGAAAGAACTAGTGCTGTGCTCTTCAGTGAAATAAACATAGCCACTAGCAATAGTGATGGCATACCTTTTTAGGAATACCTGTAGAATATTATAAAAAGGTAAGAGGATGGCCACTGACTCTTCGAAAACTTGGAAACCATTGGCTTTTGTATGGTGTGTGTTTCAAGAGATGGGAGTCTTTTAAGTCCTGGTGAATAGACTTGCTAGTCACTTCTGTTAGTGCAAGATGTTTGATTGCTTTTTTTTAATATTCCAAAGTTATGCAGCATTTTTCTCTTGGCTTTCTGAAGCTGATGTGATATTTGATTGCTTTTCAATATTCCTAAGTTATGGCACAATTTTGTTGTGACATTCTGAAGCTGCTCTGTTGATCAGCATAATACAAGAGACTGCGAGGACAGTGGAACAGCTTCATTTGTATTGGCTTACTTGGCTTGTAGCTGTGAGTGGAACATTTCATGGGGTGACTGAGGTGGTCTGGTGGCTGCTTTCATTTCCACCCTATCCTGCTCCGCTCAGTTGCACCTGCTTCTTTGCGCCATCTTTGTGTGTACCTGCTGTACCAGTAGATGATTTGTGTTGCACAGTCCTGTGGACTCTCTCCGAGGTAAGACTCACACATGGAAATGATCAACAGACATTGGATCAGTGGGGTTCCTTTTGCAATCATCATGTGAAACCATTCCCTGGAGTATTAACCTTCTCATATAGAAGAACTTGATATTATTGTTCTGACAGTGGGTTGGAGAGTAGTTTGAGTGCTAGCCTTCAACTAATGGTTTTCCAGAAAAGATTATTTAGATTTATCCATAAAGATTTTTTGCACAAAGTAAAATACTAAAGAATATTACAACATGTTAACAATGCTCATAGGTGGTTTCTGGTACTGCAGTGGAGGAAATGAAGAAGTGCTTGTCATATTGTGCATCCAGACTTACTTTCTGAGGTTTTCATTTAAGTAAAACTTGAGGAGATATAGTAACAAGAAACAGGTAGAAAAGATTACTGGTATGGCTAGCCCTTAAATTGTCTGAGAAAGGGTAGTATTTTTGGACCTCTTTGCCTATTCAGGTGTAGGAGAGACTAAAGTAGCATCTCAGTATGCACATTAAGCAGTCTTTTCACTTTCATCTAGGTGCTACAGCTGCTGCTGTTGATAATTGCACTTTAAATTGCTTTTTGTTGCTTGGATCTGCCAATTTTTCCTCACTCGGGAGTGAAGCTGGTGCAAAACTTCATGAAGCCTATGGAATATAATGCAAATCAATACCTAAATTAGAGCAGTGTCTAGCAGCCTCGCTCCAGTGAGGTTATATGAAACATGAAATGATTTAAACTGGCTGGCAGGATCTGTGCCAGACTGCTTTCAAATATACATAGTTGAGACTGACAAGCTGGGGAGAGTAGGGAAGGTGCTCTACTTCTGCTAGCACAACTGCTTTACTTCTGCTTTATTAACAAATCAAATCAGCTTGTGTTCACCTACTTCAGCTCTGAAATCCATGTAGTTAACGGTGTCAGTGGTTTTCACATTCTGCAGTGAGCTTGGCTTGCTTTGCATGGTGAATTGTCTTAACATCTTCACAAAGTCTGATTTCAGATGTGTGTCGTGATAATAGGTAGGTCTGGCTGTGGTGGTTGCAGATCTAGGGAGTTGTTTCTAAACTGAGGCTGTATTTTTAAAGTGACTTGAAAGAGATTTTGTATCACAGCACTAAATTATCTTGGATATGACAAAAGCGTGGTCTCTTGCCTTATAGGTTTTGGGGTTTTTTTTTCATGTTAGATGGCTCCTGTTAGTGGAGGCACTCATAGTGGAGCTGTCCTTCAGATGGAGATGGCTCCTCACAGTGCATAACACTATATGGGAACATTTTGAAAGAGCTCTAGTTCAAACACATGCTTCCAAAAATTAAATACCAGTATATAAAGCAGTGCTGCATACTGAGGATATCATCTGCTTGTGAGTGAACAGTCCACACATGGCTTTCCTTTTCCTTTGTTGATCCTGTTGTCGCTGGGCACTGCACAGCAGCACCTCAAACTGTGTAACCAAAACCCTTCAAAGAAGGTTGTCTTGGTTATGCAAAATCCGATGCTGTAAACCTAGGATGTGAACTTAAAACTACCTTAAAGCACAGGAAATCAGTTTACCAGATGGAAAAATACAAGGAGGTGATGATGTTTGAGGGCAGAACTTTGTATTTTCTGGGAAAATACTGTAGTAACATATTTGGTAAGTGGATTACTCACTCCCAAACTGAAGCACTGAATTTGCAGGGGCTCGAAGCTCTGTTTTCTCATTCTATGGTCAAAACTAAAGCTCAAGAAATGTATGTGGAGAATAAAGCTATATATAGAACCACAGGCAAAATGCTTTGAACTGAACAAAATAAATACATGTTACTTTGAGGTAATGATCATAAACCAGGCCTGTTTCAAGCTCTTGATGGGAGTTGCCAAAAGCCCCCCACCCCAGGGCCTTACTGAGGCAGCAAAGTAAAAACATTTCTGAAGGGCTTTCCTCTTTGCTGCCATGGTTGGGAGCAGCTGGAAGTGGTGTGTCTGGTGCTGGATTGTGGTGGTGTAAAACCCTGGGAGCGAGGGTGGGTGGGGTGCCTGTCCACCTGCAGTGGGACTGAGGAGAACATCTGTGGAAAAGATCTTGGCCATCCTGTTGGGTGGGAGATGTTGACTCAGCTGCAGGGTTCTGTTCTAGCCTGCTGAGGTTTAGCCCACGATGGGTGGCATCTGCAACAGCATGGCCAGCAGGTTGTTCCCCTCCGTGGAAAGTGGTGTCTTTGTTTTACATCTCAAGAGGGAGGCTGGCAGAGGAGGATTAAGCTGCTTAAGGGCCAGCCAGCCGGTGGCCTGTGGGAGAGATTAAGTGGGGTGGCTTTACTTGACTTGGAAGGGAGGAAGGGACTCTCTGGTGATGGTCTCAAGTGGTGCCTTATAGAGAAGGTGTAGCCAGGCTCTTCTTTCTCCCAAGATGAGCTTGGGATGAGAAGAGCTTCTGTGATCAACTTGAGCTGGTGAGGCCTATGCTGCACTGGAAAGGGATGTTCCCTGTCATCTGTGGGACCTTCAAGAGGAACTGCTGGCATTGCTGCTTTCCTCCCTGTTGCCAGTTGCCATCTAGGTCAGACTCCTGACCCTGAGGTTAGGTGAGCAACACTGCTGGCACAGGACTGTTCTACCCTATGGCTGTAGCATAGGCTGGGGTATTCCCAGGCTAACAGTGAAACCACAGCCCTCCTCTTGAGCGTGCCTGTGCTGACATGGTGATGCTTGCTGGTTGATGTGTGAGTTCAGCTCAGCCCAGCCCAGCCAACTTCCACTTACTTTCAGCAGAGTAGTCCTGGCCATTGACATTAGCATCTTAAAAACCTGAAACTGGTCACTGCAGCCTTCTGTTGTTGAAGAGATAGGAGCACATCAAAGATGAGATTGGTATGACTATTTCAAATCCTGTCGTGGGTGGCTACATGTAATCTTTTGGCAGATAAGTTCTAATTTTTCCATTGCCTATAAAAAAAAAAGGCAACAAACCAACCTGAGGTATCTATCTTAGAAATATAGATGTTACCAATTGGTCAGGCAAATCTTGCAGGTAAGAATGGAAGCATTTAAATGTTTAACCCTTGGAAGGCAAACAGGCTTCAGAGCTGCAGACAGGACCTTCAAGATGGCAAGAAGAGAAAGGGACAGAGAAGAACAGTTTCAATATGGGCTTCTAAAAAAGTTCTTGCTTGCATCTGCTGCATGCTGTCTGTTACTAATTACTGAAGTACTAAATCTCAGAGTGATTAATATTGGAATCAGTAATTGTTCAGCTGTGTGCTAAATGCAAGGTTTAAAAGTGAGATGACAACAAACCTCCATAGCTCCTTAAAGGCAGCTATAGTAATTTTAAAGTGTAAAATTCTCTGGAACTTACTGTAGAAACTTACCCAAGAAAAAAAGTGTTCTAAGTACGCTGATGTTTCAAGGGGCAGGGGGTGGGGTGGTGTGGTGGCGGTGGCGGTGGCAGCTCTGTCTTTCCCTACCGTAGTTTGGATAAATGCATGTTTTAACTTGCTTAATGTCAGTCTCTCAAATATAAGGAGTATTATAAACATTATTTCGGAGCTTAATGAGACTACAGTTGCAGGATTAGTTAGCTATGTGAATTTTTAGCATTTACCCTGTTTATACCACCTGTTTATGACTTCAGTCATAAATTCAGTGTTTTGAAAAACGCATCTTTCTGCAAGTATGGTTTCAGATCTGCTTGACTCAAGCAGGTTCGGTGTAGTTTTGTACCCTGTTTTGAGCTGACACTGGTACTGGATTATTTGTGTGGTTAGCCTGGTTAGATAACCAGTCTGCCCAAAATCCACTATTTTTGCTATCTGGATCAGCTTCTTGCGTGTCTGCAGAAACTTTACTGTTGTCAAGAGACAGCAGTAATTTGGGAAGGGCAGGATCATCAGTACGGTCAGGACCCATTCTGATATTTGGGCATCATAGAACCATAGACTAGTTTGGGTTGGAAGGGACCTCAAAGAGCATCTAGTTCCAACCCCCTGCCATTGGCAGGGACACTCTCCACTAGACCAGGTTGCCCAAAGTCCCACCTAACCTTAAAGGCATGTAAAGAGCCCCTCTGCAGATCTTTCAAGTACTGGAAGTCTGCTATAAGACTTCTCCAGAGCCTTCTCTTCTTCAGGCTGAACAAATCCAACTCTTTCAACCTGTCTTCATAGGAGAGGTGCTCCAGCCCTCTCATCGTCTTCATGACCCTCATTTGGACTCGCTTCAACGATTCCTTATGCTGCAGGACCTAGAGCTGAATTAAGTACTCCAGGTGGGCCCTCATGAGAGGGGATTAAAATCACTATGTTTGCAATGATAGAGACAGGGATTTTCCTGCTGTGGTTGCCCTACACAGAGTGTACTGAGGAGCCTGCCCAGAGTCTTGGGTATCAACCAGGCAGAGCACAAAATGGGGAGTGCTGCTGGAACCTTGAATTCCAACAGCAAAACTGTGAGGTGGACTCATTCCCTGCTGGGAGAGTAATTTTAGTCAGCTATACAGTATTCAACCGTAAGCTCTGCAAGATGGGAACCAGTTTGACCCACTTTGACTTATTCATATAGTAAATTTAATATGTGAAAATGAAGCTGGTAAGCGAGCAGTTTTCCTGTAGGAATTGGGAAGCAGAAACACCCATTTAGCTTGCTGAAGGGCTGTTCTTCTAGTTTCAAAACTTGAAACAAGTGAAGGCTAAATTCCATAGCTATGGGCACATTTTTCTTCTTGGGTAGGTAGTAATAAAAATCTAATGATTCAAGCTGTCAAAGCTTTTTAAAGTTTATGTGAAGTTTAAGATGATGGAAATGTATCTTTTTGGGAGGAGGAGGGTGTTTTGCTGCTCTTCCGGAGGAAATTTTGAGTCTAAGGAGCTTTTCACACTTGTGTGAGGTTTTTATATGCAAACTTTTAAATAGTAAAACTTAGAAATAGCCACCTAGTAAAGTGATAAATGCTTGAGATTCACAAGAATTTTATATTAGCTTAGCCTCTTACCAACAAGTTAGGAAATACTGACTTTATTTTAACTTAAAAAAAAAAAAGTTTTGGCAAAAACTCGTGTTCTAAACAAGCAAAGGAGTATCTATAGAGTTTTTGCCAGACCGGTAGGTTGCCTCATATTGGTCTAGAGCTTAGTGTTCACCACCATGAGATGGCAAAAAGCTATCAATCTGTCTGCCTAAAGCCAATGCTCTTCCAAACTGTTTCTTCAGCCGATGCTGTGTCAACACCATTCAGTCAGTAATTGCCAAAAGCAAAGCAGGCTGAACAGTGGAATTGCTAAACAAAACAGCAGAGCTCTTCTTGCCTCAGAGGATGTGCAAGACCAGATTTGTCAGTAGGTGCGTGCCTCTGTGAACACCCGCAGCAAGGTTAGCTGAGCTGCTTGCCACTTCCAGCCCGACTCTGGACAGCTGTTCCGTCCTGGACCCTGTGCTAGGGGGTCTTCTTGAACTCAAGTTTCTCAGCTTTCCAAAATCCAGATGTAGCTGGTTTTTTTTCAAGAAGAGAACCAAAATGGTTTAACTTTCCTGAAATAAACATCAGAATCCATAAGAATAAAAACTTGACTAGCTGGAACTGTAGCTTTAGTGCTTTTGCGTTTCTCTTTCTATTATTTTTTTTTTAATTTTGTGACATGTGCTCCAACAGGCTTACGGTCCTTGTTAGGGCTGTTAGAGTTAACCTTGCCATTTCTGACAGCTACAAGACTTGTGACTGCTGGGTGGGGATCAGAAACAAAACACCAACTCCACTGGCCATTGACATACATGCCTGTGAAAGCCCGAGGAAGTTCTTGGCATGCTTTAATCTAACCACATTAGGTTTGCAGGCGCAGCTCCTGTAGTGCTTTCTTACAAGGTATCTTTTCCACAGCTGATAAGTAAAATGATGTCTGTACTCCCTCTGCTGGCTTTGCAAAAATAGCTTTCAAGAGCTGAAATACTCGATTAGCACCTCTTAGAAATGTACCTGTGTGAAATTCTGAAGTAGGAACAGTTTAATGGATGGAAGAGGGATTTTCCTGAAAAAATGGGTCAACAAATAGTTACTGAAAGCTAATCAGGTGTCTCAGATGCTATCACCTGCTATAATAGTAAACACTGGTGTTGTATATACCTTTGTAATTGTAGTCTGGTCTGTTTTTGTGTATCAGCGATTGGATGGGGCTATCCAAATTAAGATACCAAATACTTGTACATCTAGTCATACATGAGAGCCCTGGTTTTGTAGGTATTATGCACTGTATATGCATAAAGAGGTATTATACCTGGAAGCCTCCCATGGTAGGAGAGAACTTAAATCCTTCTGTAAATTTTTGTAAATGTACTCTGTACATTTACTCGCTTATTCTGAGACTACTGATTTCCTCCTATATGAAGATATATATATAAAAATTCTCAGCCAGAATGGAAGAAGTTCAGATGTTGAAAGATGTCTTGGTTTAGATAGCTGTCATGTCCATAATCAAAACAAAGTCAACAGACATCTTTACATGCCAATGCAGTTAATTGTTTTCTTTTTTTTTTCTGATACTATTACTCGTAATGTTATACACCTACTGTAGTTATTTTTTGCTTTCTGGAATTTTGAGATTCAGAGAACTGAGAGAATAGCCTATGCTGCTGTTTCACTCTGTAACTGCTCTGACGCTGGATAAGTGGAATGGCAAGTCAAAACTTCCTGTTTTAGCGTTTGTTAGTTCAGGGTGTCTCTGAACAAGAACATCTGAGCTTGATGATGCGGAGACCCTGGCTCCTGGTTGCTGAGTTCTGACTGTTTTGGTCTGGCTTTTGGTACCTGCAAGCTGATTTTATTTCCTGGAAAGCACAGTCTTTTGTCCAGACATTTGTTTGTATAATTCATGACTGTCAAATATTTTGGAGTGGTAAGAATGTTGTGCAAAGCTGATTGAAGAATTTGGTGCAGTCAAACATGCTGAGCTTCCTCCTGTTAGATTTCTGGTTAGACATACCTGTGGCTGTCTGCAGATGTCTTCAGGCATGGCTGTACTGAGAAGGGACTGCTTCTGTATGAAACTGGGCAATTGCACAGGTGTTCACACAAAGGTTAGAACTAGTCCTCTTACAGAGTGTGTTCACCCTACCAAATATCCTGCTCTTCCATTTATTTCCCCTTTGTGTATGCTGTGGTGGATTAAAGTCTTGAAGTCTAGCCCGATGACTTGGTTATCCTCCCCAGTTATGATCAGAATCTTGAGTTTTACTGCCACGTTCAGTATTTTTGTTTTGATTTCCAAAGTTGGGCAATAAAAATATTTTTATAATTTTCATGCTAGTAGATGAGTGAACCAAAATTTATAGATCTGCAAAATATAGGCCATAAAAATTGGCTTAGCAATGCCTGCCTTGAGCCCTAATCTTGTCAGGCAAGAACAGCTGAGGATTTTCAGCACACAGGGAAATGTTTCCATTTCCTAGGAAAGCCTAGTATTTCAGAAACCTCCAAGTTAAGGAGTCAGAGATTCCTAATCTTAAAATAGCTTAAAATAATAAAGTAGCTCAAAATAGCCTGGTTTAGGCTTTCTTGAAGCAATTTTGCCGTGAGGCAATTGTTTAAATACTTGAAAATATTTGCTCAGTGAAAAATACTTTTTGACAGCTAATGGCTTATTTTAATAATAATTCCTCAACAACAAGGTAATGTTTTAGTAAGTACCTACTTTTTGAGTTTTAAGGAAGAAATTTGTCTCAAAGCTGTGTAGTCTTAATTACATGCATAAAGCATTCTGTCTCAAACTAGATTGTGGTTTTGACAGGCAGCAATGTAGCTGCCTAAAATTGTTTGTTCTTTTACACTTAGTTTGAATCTGGATTCTTACCATATATTATTTAATCACACAGCTAAGTTCTTTTAAGTAGGTAACGTGTCTAAAGCGTGTTCCAACAAAACAAGACATTCTGTTGTGTGCGTGTATACCCATCCCATGCCCACCCCCTGCCAAAAAACCCCAAACAAACCAACAAAGCCACCAAACAACAACCAAAACCCACAAAACAACCATTACCTCCATCTCATGCTGTTTTGGTTAGAAGGAAAGATTTCAGCAGGACTGAACATGTTTGCAAAAAATCTGACTCCTATAGTAGAAATTTCGTATGTCTAGAGTAAGCTGCTAGTATTGAGTCTACAAGTGCAAGTGGAGACCCACATGATGTTCACTTTAAGAGGACGTTTGTTCTGAGGTTGAACTGGAAGCACTGTTTATAAGTTGTGCTGCTGTACCTGTGAATGCTAAACCTGTGAAGGATATGCAGGATTCTGTTGGCATAAATGTGTTTCCTCCAGAAAAAAGAGGATATGGAAAGCAGTGTTGTAAAACATCAGAAGTAGAATCAAACTAAGAATTTAAGTAAACATAGGAACCAGAATAAAATTTGGCTTTCAACCTGCCTGACACAATGTAAAGACCTGAATATGCATGTAACTTCAATGAGCCAAATTTATAACATCACTTCGAAATGAGGCGTGTGGTTGTTTGTCATTATGTGAGGCTCCTCAGTAAGGAGTTTCAGTTCTTCCTAACCAGTGTGTGGTAGCCTGCCAGGGGAGAACTTAAGTCTTAAACTTGTTACTGTGAAGGCCAGGAGACTTCATACAACTTCACTTTTATTTTTTCTAAATTTACCTCAGGTGGATTTTTGGAAATGCTGCTAAAGGGTTCCTTAGTTAGAAAGGTTTTCAGATGGCTTCTGTGCTTGCTTCCCTTGACAATCTAATTAGAATGTCATCTTTGATAGGAATGAAATAATAAGCAGTTTTTTGGAGAGCAGTTTTAGCACAGCTGCTTCCTAGCATCCTTTTCCATTAGAAATGGAGACAGATGCCATGTGTCCTTTAAGCTAAAGAGTCTTTTAAAAAAGTGCAGAGAAACCAGGTGGTGGTATTCTGGGAGGAAGCCAGAGATGCATGAGGCTGCTTCAGAAACTTACTGGAGCACTAGGAGACAGAGGGGGGAAGAGTTCTATGCATCTTCCAAAATTATATCTAGAAAGAGGGAGTCTTTAACTGGGAGCCTTGGTAACTCATGTTGTCATTTGTTTCACGATTTGTTAAAAACTGAGCTGGACATACAAGTCTTGGATCTTGTTTGTGTTTTTAACTGTGGAGAGCTGGAATTGGTCTAGTATGCACAAATTAAACAGTTTAGCAGGCTGCATGTGAAGCTTGTCACTTGGAGGAGCTGATACTGCCTTCCCCAAGTCCTTTTCTTCAGAGGTACTGTATACTATTGCAGAAGTTACAGAACACTACCATGGCACCACTGTAAAATAAACAAACGCTTGTGGGAAGTAGCTTTATCTGGAAGGAACAAAATAAGGTCTGACTTGGCTGAGTCAAATCTGTACTCTTCATGGATGGGTAGACTCTTGGCCCTGAGCATCAGCTGCAGCAGAATGAAAGGCAGTAGTCTCCCAACTCAGATATGCTGCCTTTTGGAAGGAGGAATATATTGCCCTTATTGAACTAGCCACTGGGAATTAATGCTGAGAATTAGGAGCTGCCTTAGCAGGAGGCTGACACCTTGCTATGCATGCTGGTGGTAGCTATGCTCTAGGCACCTGAGTGCCTGATTTACTGTAATTCTGATAGCCTTGTGCTTCAGTTGAGTGGTAGGGTGAGGGAAACATGTATCTGAATCCTCAGCACTGAATAGGACCATCTGGTTGCTGTGAAGCTTATCAAGGCATGGGCTTTCTCTCCTAGAGGAATAAGCATTGAGATGGAGATAAAGACACATGGTTGACCCTCATAATTTGGGTGTTTGCTCTTTAGACTGGAAGCACAACCAACTACCAATTGCATTAGGGTCCTCTGACACTAGCAAAGATTTAAGACCTTGGGAAACCAGGGGAAATATATCCTTCATTGGGTGGAATAGGGGTTTTATCATGGAGTGTGACTCCGTTTGCATTCTTTTGCCCAATCGCTTTCTTTCTAGTGACAAAATCACGTAAATGATGTCTTTGTGCTTTCAGAAACCTAAGAGTTATTGCAATGTACAGTTCTTCACACTTGAAAGCTTTAGAAATGAAGCTGCAAGTATTAGTTGTGCATAGCCAGATTATACAGCAGCTATTAAATACTCTACTAAAACTGAGAAATTAATTAAGCTTACTAAATCTGTTTGAGCTGCCGTTTGACGGTCTGGTAGATTTGCTATTCAGTTTCAGTGGTGTCTGGCCTTAGCAGTAAAGTGATGCACCATTCAGATTGTTTAATGGCATGTCACTTTACCTGAAATAAGATGGAAGATGAACCTTTCCTTGAATGGAGATTGTTACCTTAAAGGTGGCAGCAATGTAGCTCTAACATTACGATGCTACCAGCATTAACTGAATGTGTATGCCTTATGTTGGCATATCCACATTACCTTTATGACTTCGACAGATAAATCATAAGTTCTGGCATCTTGTGGAAAAACTTCTGGGGAATCTGTCACAGTAACTTGTTCAGCCAGTAGAAACTCTGACGCTTAAATCATTTGGCTTTGTTTTGTGGTGGTGCATGAAGTGTTTTTTGGTTTTTTTTTTCAGTGTCTGCTTTTCACACTAGCCTGCTGTGAGTAGCACACACTTGACTTTAGAGAAGTGAAATGCATGGCTGCCATCATGGCTAAGTGGGAGGCTGGAGTCTTGGGAACGTGTGGTGCTTCCTATCTCTCTGGATCCAGAGGAGCAAAAAGTGGTCTGTTCTACAATATCACGGAAGTTATGGTGCCAGTGCAGGGAGAAGCAAGAGCAGTGCAAAAAAGGATTAGTAAGCGAAGGGGTACTAGAATTGGAGTGCTGTGTGTCCTGTGAGGCAGACTTGGAGCAGAACCCAGGACAAAGTGTGCTCTCAGTGGCAGAGATGCCATGAAATAAAACTAAAGGCACATGAGAAGTTACCATTCTGAGCCCTCGGTTGCCTGCGTGACTGTTTTGAGAGCAGGCTCTCACACAGTCTTAATTAATGCAGTTGCCAATTAATGTAGGTGGCTTTTCCCAATGCAGCAGGGTATGGGTGGCAGGTGTAAGTTGCAGTGTTAGTGTTGAATAATGAGAGCAGCTTCAGGACCTCTGTGGGTGGAAGTCTTATGCCGTGACACTAGCACAGCCATGATTTCGGTCACCTGAGGATGTGACAAGCTTGCTGCCTGCCCTGTTAGACTAAGTGGAACAGTGGGAATCTTGACTTTCTTCGTCCTGTTTATTAGCAGTGCTTCCACACTCTGTGTTAACCAAACTGTGAAGAGAAGAATTTATTACCTTATATTCCATGATACACCTGGGTTGTCATGTAGCCATACTAATTGCAAAGCATTTAAATCAACATTATTCTATGGGCAGGTACCAATAGCTGTATTGTTTAAAAGCATGGAAGAAACCCCAACCCCCCCCCAAAAAAAAATCTCCAAAACCACCCCCCAACACCTTAAAAAACAAAACCAAAAACCCAACCAAAAAAACCCCAACAAACACCAAATGAGCAATTGGGCCTGTGCAGAATGAGTTAAGTTCTTTAAAAGGAGTTGCTAGAAGAGAAAGATAGTTTAGGCAGCGTGAGAACTTGGCCTTTAGTGGGAGCTTGGCCTTTAACAGGTATAGACATGAGAAACACCAAAAGGTGTAATTCCAAGGAAGGACCAGTTTGGAAACTGGGGATTGCCCTGGAAGATAAAACAGTATGTAACCTCACTTAATGGTAAAACATATCAGGTGATGCTATAAAGTGCAGGTTGCTGAAGATACTACTTATGCTGTACCAGAAAGAAGCAGCCCACTAGCATGGATTAGTGAGTTAAGCTCTCAATATTTGTAAAAAAAGAAATAAAGGTATGACCCATATGGTTATAATGAAGAGGTTTGCATGAGATCCCATGCCTGTGTTTCTTGCAAAGCCATACAGTGGTTTTTATTCAGTTTAAGTATTAGGTTAAAAAAAACCCAAAGCAAAAACAACCCACAAAACCCCAAAACAAATCACCAACAGAACCCCCTGAACTCCTTCCTACTGCTAGCAGAACCAGCAGACTGGTGCTGTAATTCTGTAAGAGTTACTCAAGTGCAGAAAAATTATGATATTTGAATTAAAAAAAAAAAAAAGTCTCCTTAAGAAGATAGAACAGATGGCAAACATAGTTGTTTGCTTGGGGGTGTTTGTTTTTTGTTTGTTTGTTTTGTTGCTTTTTTTCTGGAAGGTGTTAATCTCAGAATGCTCTTTAGCCAATATAGTGTACTTGGTATATTGTCTGGCAGGCAGGGATTAATACTGCACACAGGAAGCTAGCAGGGCTTTCAAGTAAACTTTTTTTTTTTTTTTAAAGAATCAGAGGAGTCTTTTTAAGGGTTTGAGGATAAGTTGTGTTCTTGTCTTTGTGAAAGGCCTTTGAAAAATCTGAAGATGAAGGCTCTTAAACTGGTATGCTATAGGACAATAGGGAAGTTGCTGAAACTTTGGCTACAAGGGAACAAAACATAACCACTTAGTATGACAGTGTGTATTCATTAAGGTGGGTGACCAGAGCTGGGGGTCTTGGTTTTATTTTTTATTTTGTGTTATTTCATTTGGTTGTTTTTTGGGTTTGTTTTTTTTTGTGTGTGTTTTTTTTTTCTTTTTAGTTCTGAACCATTGCATGACAGGAGGATCATATGGATGCTTTACCACACAAATATTGTTATTTATGTATTATACATTTATAGTTCAGTGAGTATATAGAATATTTTGTAGTAGTGTTTCTTCATAGCAAGAAGTAAGCTAGGCCAGGGGAGTGCAAAAAACCTTTCAAACCAACCAAAAAAAAACATACCCACCTTACCCTACTAAGCTAATTTTAATGTCCTGATAGAATGGAGTCAGTCATATGCAGAGTGACTTTATGGAAGTAATTAGGCTTAATCCCATTAGGCATAAATATTTCCTAGCAGTTTTAAGAGTAATTTAAAATTAATGTTGTGGTTTCCTGAATACCAAAAGCATCAGGTAGGGATGGACTTCTGCCTTATGCCTGAAGGCTTAGAGCTCTAAAGAGCTTTTGGCACCTCTTTGGTACCAGGAAGCATGTGTACAGAAGCATACTGTGCTCTGCTTAAATGGATATTAATATGAAAGAATATTTCTAGAAGAAAAAAGGGGAGTGTTAAATCAGGACGTGATGGTTCTGTCTGAGGTGTTACCTGTGATTTAACTTGAGCGTTATTTAATTGGGTACAAGCTGTTCTGAAGTTTCTGGTTTCTTCTAAGAACTCCTGAAGCTGACTTAGAGCTTCAGAGCATAGAAATTTCTTCTAGTGCTACTTATTGTCTGATGACATGGTAGAGGAAGAAAATCATTGCTCACACTGACTAAAGCAATTTTCAGGTTTATAGTATTGTGGCAAATGAAAGATGGAAGTAAAAACAGAAGTAATGTCTGAACTGCATGTTTAGCTTAAAGGGTATCAGAAGCAGGGTTAAGGAGAAGCAGCGAAGCAGCAGCAGAAGTTAATCTTTGTGGGGTAAAAAAAAAGGTAAAAAGAACTCTCAAGGAAAGTGATATACCTGTGGGAATAGCTGTTAAGAGGAAGTCAGCTGTTGTTTTTCTCTGAGTCATAGTTTGTGCCAGAACTGACCAGCTGGACGTGTTGCCCATGGGCATGCACTAAGCTTTAAATGCAGCAAATGAAACCCAGGAATTCAACCCCAGCTCTACTGTATGAAAGTTGGTACCATCTCACTTTACTTGACTTGGCTGCATATAATGTTGTTCATGTGCTTCATTTAACATGTGCCTGACAGGTTTTGTGACCAGGATACAAATGCAAGAAAACTCTGTTGCAGTCTAGTAATGCATAATTTGAACAAGTAGTGTGTCATGCTTCCTGAAAAAGTTCAGCTTTTTGTATAACTTCTGTCATACAAATATTGATGTGGAAAGAATAGCAAGTTGTTCCTGAACTTTATTAATACAAATATTTGTAAATGAATGACTTCACTGCACCCTTTTAAAAAACCCAAACAAATTACCTTTACAGTTTATATATAAAGTTATTGATATGACATACCTGTTAATAGAACTTAATTTACAGCATAATTATCCTGAATAAGCAGAATAAAAGCCTGAACTGTGCAGGATTAAAACTTGAGATCCTCAGACATCTATTTAGGGTTCAGTGGGTCTGAAGTGAATAACAAGATTGATGAGCATTAGGTAAACTTTTTCTTCCTTGCATTTTAAAAATCAGTAGATGGAGCTTTGTGATATCTCAGGTCTGCCTTCAGCCTTGAAATGCCAGAGTCCAAATTTTGGCAACTCCACTCATCTCAAGTTAGATATCTGAGGAAGCTGGCAGACATAGTAAATGCATCTTAGGTACTCAAACATGGTACAAATAATGCCAAATGGGACAGAGTCATATCTAGAGACTATATTTTTTTCCTCTGGGATTATAATCTTAACTTGGAATTACCTGGTATTATAAACAGTCCTGCCAAATTTAGCGTTTTTATTTTGATTTACCATGAAGTAGATGAGCCTACTCATCTACTAGTAGATGGGCTGTGAGACCGAGAAGCTGTCCAAGTATTGTTCAGAGCAGTGGAGTGGAGACCCTTCAAGACATTGCTCTATTAATGGATATCTGGGACAAGTAACTCCCGCGTCCAGAAAAGTGCTTTAAGTAGTTAAAAACTCAACTCTTCTGTATAGGTTGGTGTCTCAATGCTTGGCTTCTTGTAGACAACTTAGCATTGTAATATGGTATATTAGAGAGTATGAAAGCCTGTTATACATGGGACGCTTTCTGTAGTAATGATCACATTGGTTTCATTCTGTAGGGCTTTCCAGTATACCTCAAAGCCTGATGTTCCTTGGAAGTATTCACAGATTTTCTGGAGCTCTACTTCTTGGAACAGTCTCTTGTACCTAATTAGTTCTCTTCTATTCAAGTTAAAACACCCTCAACTCAGAAAGCTAATGATTAGTTTAAGCTTATGATAAAGTAGTTTTTCTACACAGCACTTTCCTCTTCCTTAATCCAGCTGCCACTTCACTCAGGGCTGAGTTGATTTGTGAGTGCAGACCGGTCACAGCTTGGAAAAGGCAGGGCAGTACAGGACTGTGCAGTTAGTTGGCTGACGGTGTAAGACAGTGTCTCCTTGCTCGCCAGGCTCCTTGCAGAGGCTGTAGAGGTAGAGAGAGCTGCTTTGTAAGAGAAAGTCATGTTCTTCATGACCTAATAACTCACCTTCAAGACTGTTAGTTCTCACTTGCTGCTACCAAAATAGGCATGACTGATGCAGGAATCCCTTGTGTGAACATTGTTAATTTGTACTATCAAATTGACTTCAGACTACTGAAGTCCTTATTTGTTAGCCTGCATTTCAATAAGAAATAATTTGGGGTCCTAATGAAGTTTATGCTGGATGTAACTACTGATGTCAATCACAGTAGGCAGCAACAATCCTTTAGATTAAGTGTGATAAATACCAGTGTTTACATCCACTGCAGAGTTTAGGAACAGCAGCCAGTTTTTATTCAGTGAGTACATCTGCTTCCTAAGAGATTAAGTTTCAGAATGAAGTCCAATTTCTCTTTGAAAACTCAGCAAAACTTGTGACCTTTGATGAAATTACCATTTATAACACATGACTTGTAATAAGGGAGACTTGTCATTACAACACTGCTGGGCACATATAAGGCTGCAGGTGATATATTAAAATCTTTCTGTTGTTTTCTCTTCCACAATTGTTCCCTCTCCTTAGCTGTTCAGTCTGTTTGTGATTCTCTCTTCATAAGCTATCCGAGATGCTTGCACTAAAAAGACAGCATGCCACTAAAATTATTTAACTCCTAGTTGTCCTATTAGGCAGGTTATAACATGTGGGATAGCAAGCTGTAAAATGCATACTGTTCTGTATGAGATTTTGTTTTATTGCCATTCATTCATATTTCCTGTGAAACAGCCAGTGAGTTTCTGTAGCCTTTCCAGTAGGAATGAGGGTCTGCCTCTTAAAGCAAGAAAACTGACCCTCTAGACCAGAAGATACTAGACTTTCTCACTGTGGTTTCCAGGCCACTTTCTCAGTTACAGTTACTTTCCATTATAATAATATTACAGCTGACTTCGGTGTCCCCCCTCCAAACACCAAAGGAGAAAATATCATGTGATGCCTTGAGCTGAACAACCTACCTAGTGGTGGAGCTTTCAAACTAATGTGTGCAAAGGCATATTACATTTTTTAGTATCTTAAACTCTGGCTTTCTTGAAACAGATTAAAAAGGCATGACAACTGAAACACATGGGAACAGTTTTTATCACTGCAATCTCTTGGTATGTAGATCTGTCCAGTCTTCATTAAACTAATTAGATTAAACAAAGGCTTTCCTGAGATAATCACTTTGCAAGCCTTTTCCTATATTACAGCAACCAGCTTTAGTGTGTTGTTGAAGGTCAAATGCTAGTACCAGCTAATGCTTAATATCTGAATGCATAGTGTTCAAGCAGATGTATAAACTAAATTGAATGACAGAGGATATATAATTGCTGGAGCTTTGACTCATGAAGTAGGAGCTTGCTTAAGTGTTTTAAGATTTAATTTTCTTAAAATGTGTTTCCTGTAAGTTGGTGAAGCAAGTAGTAAATACAAATTTAATAATATGAAAGGCTTGGATAGGGGTCCAAAGTATGCTAGACCCCGTGCATCTGGGCAATTGTTTAATATCCCACTCTTATTAAACTGTGCTGTTTTACGTTTGATGGTGTGTCACCACTGCAATCACTTCATGGTAGCCTTAATGAAGGTAGAACACAAATTATACCTTTCTTCCAAATAGAAGGAATTGCTAGATAATAAATACTTTCACATATGAAGGACTATTTCTGAAGTCTTTTGGAGCATACTTAATGTTCAGGGCTGCCTCTGAAAAAAAAAAAAAGGCTTTTTGGGAGGGGAATTAACATGGCCTTCTATTTAAAGTGTAGGTACAAGAACACTTCAGGAAACATGTTACAGATTCTTCTAGGTTGGCCAATACAGGAGTCTGTCATGGCATTAAATATACAAGTCTGTAGTCTGTTTATGCTTTGGTAAACATCTCTACATATAGACTTCTGTTCAGAGCTTGTAGTTTTTCCAGTTCAAATACAGAGAGTCATGGGGTTATTGAACTTCTAACACTGATGGTAAAATTATCTAACCTATGTTTCACAGGTTATGGTTTTGACTTACTGTCTGGTAGGAAAGAGCTCTCGCTTAGACACGAGCATTAGTTTGATTTGGGTAAGGAATTTAAGATGTGGTACTCCTCCATAGGCAGCCGCAATGACATGACATGAAGCTTTTAATCCTACAACAGCAGGGTCTTTTCAGGGAGATTTATACCAGGATTCCTCCTGCCAGTGAGAGTATGGGCCACTACTACTGTAAGGTGCCTCTTCGGTCCAGGATTTTTAGTCACTTTGAGTGTGACAGACAATAGCTTTAAAGTTGCTCCTAGTCTCGGTGATATGTAAACAAAGGATTATCCAAAAGTTGATGTGCCTAATGAAAGACAGACTGTACTTAATCATCTTTGTGTGCAGCTTGTTTAAGCTGGACATTAACATAAATTCAGCTGAATTAAACTTTAAATAAGCTGGAACTTTGCTAGTGGTTTTTAGGTGACTTTTGATAACTGTTTCTTGAATTTGAAGTTGGAGATATATTGGAAGATTAAAAGCTCATGCTACTGAAATAACATCTCATGGCTGCTGCAGGAATTGTGTTGAGAACTAGAACACTGGTCAAAACAATATATTGCACTAGTTGAAGAGAAATATTAGATGAGCATTGTAGCTTAAAAATATGCTGCTTTTATGATGCAAAAATTTCACTGCTTATAGTTGCAGTGTGCATCACCACTTTGTTACAACAGGAACTGTTGGAACTTGCTGTAACAGGAAGCAATTGAATGTTGCAAGGTTTGACATAAAAACTGCTTTAAGGGTATTTCTTAAAGAAATTTGTAGCAAGTTTTTTTTTTTTTTTTTTTTTTGTCTGTAGGAATTGCCAAAGAAACTATGTTAAGGTAAGTATCTCACCTGGGAGGCTTTTGAAGTGCCTGATAAAAATGGGCTACAGGAGCTGATTATTTCAGGTCGATTTTGGTGTAACAGTTGCTCATATCTAACCAATTGTTATGACTTAGAGTTGGATGAGTCTTCATGCTGTTCATCTCAGCTTTCCGCAGCAGTTTCCTAACATGGATGTGTCTGATAGCCTGTAACCCTACTAGAGCTGTTCCGAGCTGCTTTTGTCACATTGATCTAAGCTTATTGAGATTCTCTGTGAACCCTAAGCGGGGGTCCCATGGTAGTTGGGACACTGAGGTACTTCACATCTGGGGACCCCTTTCAGTATGAACTGTTAATAACAGTTAATCACTGGATGACTGCTATGTTTTAACAAAATGGTTCCAAGTGTGTAGAGATGATAAAAGCAGCGTGCAAAGCACAGTGTGACTTCTGACTAAATGATGTTATTGCTTTAAGATTACTTGCACATGAAAGCGAGTCTTGCCCTGGCCCAGCATCAGTCTCAAAGCTTTTCAGTGCCAAATGAGTGGTGACTAGAGCTGTAGCTTTCCCTTCATGTCTGTACTTGGATTTGGGTGTATTTGGGCCTCAGGCACTGGACTCCTGCTAGAGGCTTGAACAGAGCTTTTAATTAAAATAGTCAAGTTTGATGTAATTAGTTGTAGGGCATTCTGCTTGGTCTATTTTTGCGTAATCATCAGCTGCAACATCTTCTCCATAGCTATACAAACTCATTTGCCTGATCTGCTTGTGATACTGTCATAGCTTATGATCAAATGCCAATAGATAAATAAATCCTCCTACTAGATGGCCAACAGCATCCAGCTTTTTTGGTCATGAGATAAAGATGTGGTGTGATGTGAAACACTTTTGCACACAATTTGCATTAATTTCATCACTCTCAAGATACTTTACCAGAACATGTTACAGTTGGCCGAAAAATGTGTGTTAAAGCATGTAGTTTTTAACACCACCATCATCAATTCTTCAACTGTTGTGGTATTTCTTGCTAGCTACAGAGAAAACAATGAGGATTTGAAATGGATTTTTACATTAGGTACTTTAATACGACATTTAATACAATTTAATACAAGTTTTGTGAATATGAATATCAGTTGCTTTGTCCTTTTCATGGCTCTCCAGAAAATAGCCATAGACAGTGCTTTTCTCTGTCTCGGTGATAGGAAGAGCAGTTGTAGTTCTGCTTGAGATGGGACTGTCATTTGTGGTCGGGTGACATCACTTCAGCGTCTTCCAGCATCAGTAGTTTTCCTGAGCTAAGATCTTAAATTTCTGTTTCTTAGGTGCATATACCTGGATGTCATTACAGACACAGGAGTTCAGCTGAACAGGCCTCTAACCTGGCAGGGGAAAAGCCAGAAATCTTTTATTTGCTGTTTGACTATGCTTTTGTAAAGCAATACTGTCAGTGTTTGCCTTTGCTAGGCATGACATGTGAGAGTCCTCTTGATCTGGAAGTGTCTTAAGTTATTGTTCAGCTGAGCGCAGCAGATGTAATGTTTCACGGAGGAGGATGTTGTTACTTGCACTCACCGTGCATGTGCATCTAAACAGCTGACGTATGTGATCAGACTTTTGTCTTCTGCACACAGCAGATCTTCATGTAGGCATGAACTGTTTGTGCATTCACTATGCTGTTGTGTAGTTACGTGTGTACATGCAGAAGTGTCAGTCAGCCAAGTGGGAATTAAATATAGGGTGCCCGTGCAGGTTAAGAATCCTGTGTATGGATTTCCCAGGTACAGTGCAGATAATCAGACGGAAGAGCTGCTATCAGTTCCCTCTGTAGGAATGTGGCATTGTGCATTTTTTCCCCTCTGTTAGAGAAATAAGCGCAGATACTGTAAAGGCTTGACTTGCAATAAAGTGGGCTTGAGGGGGGCTGAAACTGTTTGGATATGAAAATGCTTTAAGACCTAGGTCTGCCTGAAGATATACTCCTACTTACACTCCAAAAGTACTTCATGCGTGGGCTAAACTAAGATTGAAACTGTTTTCCTTGAGATTTACACAAATGAATTAATGGGAATACACAAAAGCTTAATCATCGCCGACTCTGTAGTGAAAGCTGTAGTGAAAAGTCAGGAATTTTAACTTGAGCATGTTCTTACCTCATGTGACAATCATGGTGGATGCTTCAGACTCAGTTTCCCTGGGAACAAATTTACTTCCAGGTGTTTTCCTATTTTTTTTCTTGGTGGTGAACTATATGGTTATGTGAAGCAAAATGCAAGACTTAAAGGAAACAGCTGTTCTGGAAAGTTAATGGTGTCAGAAAGTATAATGCAGTGTTGTTTTGGAATGGGAAACATCCTTTTTTTTTGCCTCATCACCCTTGCCAGCTGAATGCTGAATAGTAATTATGATGAATTGTCTTTAATCAGAAATCTGTTCTGTAACCTCAGTACAAAGTGTAGGGTTGGCTTACATTGTATTTCAGTATAGCTGTTATGTAACTGAATGTATATTTATTCTTTCCCTAGACTGTACATACCATTTGGCTTGGGGAACAGGACGCGCCATGGGACAGCCTCAAAGATCTATCTCCAGACGGGGTCTCTTACTTGGGTGATGTGTCTGCTCTCCTGACTGCCTTCATACCCAAAGGATTTATTTTCCTTTTGGAAATATTTTAAGTTGAAAGCTTGTTTCTGACTGGAAACTGTCTACACTAAAGACTGCACGCATCATGGGTGATATGGCAAACAACTCGGTTGCATATAGTGGCGTAAAAAATGCTGTAAAAGAAGCTAATCATGGAGATTTTGGAGTTACTCTTGCAGAGCTCCGTTCTCTTATGGAACTTCGAGCTACAGATGCACTGCATAAAATACAGGAATGCTATGGAGATGTACATGGCATCTGTACAAAATTGAAAACTTCACCAAATGAGGGTAAGTCAATTTTACCACTCTTTTTGAGGGAATGTTTATAAAATTGTTTTAGTTAAAGTAATAAAATATTACTTCTTACTCCTCCAAGGCAGAGTATTGCACGGTAAATAAATAAGCAAGAGTTTTTCAACTGGTCTAACTGCATGCGAGAGGTTGGATTAGTGGTGAGGTTGCGATTTAGAATAAAGTTCATTGATGTAGGCATCCACATATGAAACAGCAATGCAACATATCAATGTTTAATTTACTGTGAAAGTGCAAGTTTTGTGAATAGCTCATATGACCAATAGTTCACAAGTCAGATCATGCTGTCGTAGAACAGATGGTTTTAATAGTCTAATGCAGGGCTTGTTAATGTTTCTGTGTTGCTAATTAGACCTTGCGTTCCGTAATATGATGATTTTTAAAACATGTGACATATGTTCTCTATTTGTACTACATGGAGTTCTTAATAGCAGGATCTACAATATTTCTGCAGATTATAACTATAAAAAAATGAGAACTATAAAAAAATTAACAGCAATAGTTTAGGCACTGAGAGATACTGTCGTTATTAGGAAGGTTTACAGAGCAATCACGAAAACTTTATTCTCTAGAAATAAGCATCTGGGAAGAATGTTTTGCCATGTTGGACTTGATGGCATTGTGTGAAGTGTCTCTCATGCCTCAACTGATAGTGAGAGCAGACCAGTTCTAAGCTGAAGAGTAAAATTGTAAAACAGGAGTGCAAATTGCTGTTCCTGAGCATCAAGAGAGTTGTAAAGCCACATGGATACATGTGAAGCACTGGTGTGTAGCACCTCTTAGATAGGAACAGCAGTCCCTCATTACTCTGTTGACATGTTGCAAAGAAAGGTGGTTTCCTTTCTCAGTAAAAAAGGGCTGCAGTTTGCTACAGTCAGGAACTGAACTCAGAGTTGAGTCCCATTTTATGCTGATCTGAAAGTTTGAGGCCCATTATTACTACAGACTAGATGGCTGCATGGTTGCAGATGGCTGTGATGTGCAAAGCAGTGGATACCTGCCAACCTGCAGGATCCCCTTTGTGTCCCAGAGTGGTGTTACGTGTGGGTTCACACACGGGATTGGTAAGAGTCAGCCTACTAAAACTAGAAAGGGGGATAGGTGCCTTTTCCTGCATAACAGTTCTGCTGTACTGAGGACTCTGTGATCAAGGCCTTTCCTTTTAAAAGTGATTTGACATTTAGATGTACTGTCCTGTAGTCTGATAAATACAAACACTAACTTGATAAAAGGCTGCCATCTTTTCTTTTTTTCCCCTTCTTTTAAGTGAGAGAGCAGCTCATAAAACCAGCAAGGCCTCAACAGTCAAACGTGATAATTAGCTCAGGAAAGGTTAAGTAAGACGAGTTAGAGCAGTGTCCTCAACAGAGGTGTTGTTTAAGCTCTGAAGCACTACATGAGCTTTTAGAGAACCAGCCTCTCTCTAACAGGTAAGCTGTTACAATTTTCTCAGAGGTAGTACTGGAGAGCTCTTGTAAAAGTTAGACCTAGGGCTCTTCTTTTGTCAAATTCAAGTCATAAGTACAAAAATGGAGACCTTTCTATGGGAGAAAATCAAGACAAGATGATGTGCAGAAAACCGACATGTGATATATGAATTCTAGCTCTCAAAACCTTTGTTTACACACCTGCAAGGCCCTATGACGCTTCCGATTCAGAAGCTTTCTTTATGATGTGAAAAGCTGACGTGTGTAATTACCAGTGGCTTCACAGCACAAGTACAGGTAGTTCCAAAATGCTACACAGTGGATGAGTTCAGCTTATATATTTTCTTCCTTTGTGGTTGTTGACAATGTAAGACAATGTCTGTTTTCAGGCAAAATGTGGATCAGAGCTGCCTGATTTGATATGAGAAATAGGAACTGTCCTTTACCAGTATTTCTTAAAAAGAAGAGACACTGAGCACAATTTACTGCTTAATATTTAGCCTATAAAATGAATGTATGATATATCTGGAATAATAGTTCTTCCTATATTCTGGAAAGATGGCCCACCATTGTTGTGTTTGTTGTGTTTTGTGTTTGGGTTGTTTTTTTTTTAATGGGTCTACAAAATTTTGTCTACTAATGGCTACACTTCTAGACTTTTAATAAAATTTGTATATGAAGCTTTAACTAGTACCATGTCTAATTTTTTTTTAAACTTAACCACAAATAACATAATTTCTCTGCTTAGATACCACATGAACAACATAGTGGCAGTAGTTTCAACCTCAACTGTACATTGTGAACTGTTAAATTGCCAGCTCTGTAATAAATGCAACAAGTTCAGTAACGATGTACGGCATATTAAGGCAAATACTAAAAATACAAATGCCTTTTGTCTTTGCTAGGCTAATTCAGTAATCCTCACTAAGTGTTTCTGATAGTAGTGTGACTTTATATGGCCTTGATGAAAAACACTTTATTCTTTAAAGATGGTTCTGGATAGTACAGTGTTCTGCATCCTGGTACCCTGTGAAGGGAGGAGAAAAGTGGTGCTCCTACTGACATTATGTAAACAATCTTCCAAACTGCCACGCTAAAATGAAGAGAGAAATGGTATCTGTTGTAATCAGCAATATGGTCCAGCCTTTTGGAATGGCCAGGTTGTGCTGAGTTTGTCTAGATCCTTTTGTATAGCTTGATTTTATTTTCACAATGGTCTTGCAGTCTCTGAAAGTAGGCACCACAAAGCTTGAACTTCAAGAAGTGTTATGACTAACCAGTAAAACTGCTCCTTTGTATTAAATCTCCAATGTCATGATTAGGAGGTGAATCTAAGAGTGCTAGAATAAATCTAATTGATTTATTACATACACTAAGAGTAAGTTTAATTTCACTCTTGAAAAGCACACATAATACTTTGGTTTTCATTTAAGTGATGGTGTAGCAATTAACATTTAAAAGTGAGCTTTGCAATTCAGTTGTCTTTGCAGTGTCTTAAAGTATGTGATAGAAATGTCTTAGAGGTGTTAGATATCCCTCTCACTATGAAAGCCAGTTGCTGTGTTACTGTTCTTACTGATTACCTACCCTGTTTGCAATGCCTTTTTCAGCACGCAGTTTTGTTAGATACTGCAAAGACCTGCTGCTAAGAAAACTGTTGTCTTGGAGGAAGTGTTGATCATAACCTCCGGGAGGGGGAATAGTTGGAAGTGTCCAGACCTTTGCTGTGAATCTGGCTGTATATTGGCCATTTTGCTTTGGAAGATATCCTAGGGGCTTACATTCTGAATGGTGAGTTAGGCAGCTGGAAACTGTTGAGAGGGACCAAGGAAGTGTACTTATGGAAGGCCTTGGATGTATGGCTGTGCACTGAGTATACTTGATTTTTCTTTATTTTTAAGGACTTCACTAATTCTTAAAGCATGCAGTGTCTTTTAGTGAAGGCGCCTCACTCTTTCCCCACTAGCATCCCTTAGAGTTGTTACAAGAGTTAAAAAAGAGAAGAGGGCTCTGAAAGAAATATGCCATATAAGAAAGAGGATAGGTACCAAACTGAGGTGACAGACCATGCACAGTGCTAAATGTGGGCTTTCTCTATGTGAGAGGAAAGAGAAAGTGAAGTTTCAGAAGAGCAAACAACTGCTGTCTGGGTGGAAGCGGCATCATTAAGTGGCCTTTCACATAATGTATGGAGACCTTCATGGTTTTTATAGTGTTTTATAACATGAGTAAATAAGGCAAAAACATAATATTGAGAATATTCAATATTATTGATTTATATGATGTATTTTGTTTTAAATGTTACATTAATTGTAGGATCCTAGGATGTTATCCCTGAATACAGATTCCCTACAATGGGAACCACATCTGTCTTCACAGGCTGTGGTCTCGCTAAAGCTGCATGCTGCCTACTCAGTCTCGATAGTAGTAACTCTACTAATGATCTTGTCTTGCAAACTTGTTAACTTTGTACAAAGGTATGTCTTACTATTATTATGTTGCTATGTCATATTAAGTGCAAGTATTTAGACCATCAGCATATTTTTATAATTCAAACATTGCCGATAGGAAGTATAGCTAGTTTTCTGTTGTGATTCAGATCTAAGGACAATATAATTATGTTTGAGATATGGGTTTTCCTTATCGTTACTGAAATACAAAGTGGGACTTGACTCCATGAGTGAGAAACCACTTCTGATGTGAGAATGAAATGCACGTAAGTGTCACTAACTTTGTCTTATTATTTAATAGGTCTAAGTGGAAACCCAGCAGATATAGAAAGGAGAGAAGCAGTTTTTGGGAAGAACTTTATACCTCCTAAAAAGCCAAAAACATTTCTTCAGTTAGTATGGGAAGCACTACAGGATGTTACACTAATCATATTAGAAATTGCAGCTGTAGTATCCTTGGGCCTTTCTTTTTACCAGCCTCCAGGAGGAAATGAATCATGTAAGTAAACTATTTTAAAAGTAGGTATCTACCTGTATTATATTACTGACTTTCCTGGTCCAGCATACCTATACTAAGAATCTGATAGGAGACAGTAAGCTAGTGGAAAAGGAGCTGCTTGTTCCTTATTTGAGAACACTACTAAAATTCTAGCTTGCCTTAAAAGGGTAATGTGAGATTTCCCTGGTCATGAACTGGTACAATTTTGACCAAAATAATGCCAAAGATAACGTGCAAGCAGCAGAACCAGGGATTTGTCTTAGATACAGTCATGTTCTTGTGCAAGTGGGTTGTTTTTTTTTTAGCCTTGCTTCAAATATTTTAGCAATTTATAATTTGTGATCATGTGCTTTCTTTGAAGAGTCAGCAAGTCTTAAATTTTCCTTGATTTGCAATTTGACACCAGTAACTTTCTAATTTAAGAAATGAAGCTATCTTTATACTTCTGGATAGAAGATGAAGGAACCTGGCCTTCATTAAACTGAATTTTTGCAATAATAGCTGCCTTGTTAGGGTAAAGGTAAAAAGGGAAATGTTGAGAAAGCAGAAAGCAGCTAATTAATTGTCTGGCATTCTTGTGCCATCATTTAACAAGACAAGGACAGGTAATTTTCTAGATCATTTACTCATGTTCAGATAAGCAAAAAAATAAAAAGTAAATTGGTAGTTTAACTTCCTTGAGATCTTCTCCAGCGTCCTTGTGTGTCACCCTTACTGAAAGTAAAAGTAAAATTGCAAAGAAGGCTAGCATGGAAAATGTTTAGCAACTGTTAGTAGCTACTTCTGTTTGGCAAAACATTTTTGTTATTGAAATAACTATCTGTGTGGACTCTTTTAAATCTGAAACCTGTTTTCTGCAGTATGTGGATCAGTAAATGTTGGTGAAGAAGAGGAGGAATCTGAAGCAGGTTGGATTGAAGGAGCAGCAATCCTCCTATCTGTAGTTTGTGTGGTATTAGTAACAGCTTTCAATGACTGGAGTAAAGAGAAACAATTTCGGGGATTGCAGAGCCGTATTGAACAAGAACAGAAATTCACAGTCATCAGAGGTGGCCAAGTCATCCAAATACCTGTAGCTGACATAATTGTTGGAGATATTGCTCAAGTGAAATATGGTAAACATCTTTTTAAAGTTGAACTTTCTTTTATTTTTAAAAAAGGAACTGCAGTCAACATACCCAGTGATCTCTCGTAGGTGATCTTTTACCCGCTGATGGTGTACTTATTCAAGGAAATGACCTCAAAATTGATGAAAGCTCGCTGACTGGAGAATCTGATCATGTTAAGAAATCTCTGGACAGAGATCCTATGCTGCTCTCAGGTGTGTAACATTTGACAATTCTTGAAGAAAATGGTTTGTTTCAGGGGTAAAATGGTTAATTAAATTTTTGAGGTTAAAATCTGGCAAACTGGAGCATATCTAGGCCGGCCACTAAAAGTGTGCAAAACCAGTGCAGCTAGTAGTACAGAACCTCATCAAAGTGAGTAGACTCTTTAAACTGACAAGCATTTTGTGTAGTTGCTTATGACTTTATTTCCAGAGATTTTTGGCAATTAAAGCTTTAGGGGAACACAGTGTTACATACAGATATAGTTTCATCAACGTGAAGTTTGAGAACTCATTTCCTTTGTGCTCTCTAATATAACTGCTCAAGTCTCAGTAGAACCTCTGATTCCATCTTTCAGGTACACATGTGATGGAAGGCTCTGGGAGAATGGTAGTTACTGCTGTAGGTGTGAACTCGCAGACTGGAATCATCTTTACCTTACTTGGGGCTGGAGGAGATGAAGAAGAGAAGGAGAAGGAAAAAGAGAAGAAAGACAAGAAAAGTAGGCATAATAATCTTAAATCCCCGGGGAGAGAAGTGTGAGCTCCTGAATGCTACTGAATAAAAATATGCTCTAATATTCTGAAGCCTTAAATCTTTTTAAATCTCATGCTTTCAGTAGGTTTCACAGGAAAGAGAAAAACTCATGTCCCATGATCTGAGACTACACCACTACTAAGAACTCTTGTCATGTGGATCTGGTTATTGATAGATACTACTGAGTTTGTGTATATCTTTATCAAAGTCAGTCTTCTATATATGCTTAAGATAAGCAGACAGCTTCTTCTGCCACTCCTTTTCTTCCAGAGCTGAAACTATGAGTGTTCAGATATATACATAAGGCAAATCCCTAGCAGCGTTTTTCTGAAAACTTTATTTTTGGAGGGATGGTCGGTTTGTAACCCAGAGCATTTTAGAGCCCTTCTGTGAGAAGTGAAATGGTTTATCCTTATTCTGAAAAACTTGTTCAGTAGCTGGAATTAGAAGGTCACTTACCTAAGCTATAGACTTTATCCTGAGAATAAAAGCTTGCAAGTGTTTACTGATAATGTTTTATACTATCACAAAGCATGTTCAGGACTAAACTTCATCACAGCAAAGAATGTTCCAAAAACTGACCTGGGGCCTACTGGATAAGGCTGAGACTGAGGACTCTTGGCAGGAAAATCAAAGTTTTTCATTAGAGGAATATGAAACAGTAATGGAAACCCATAGAAGCCATACAGAAATAATGCTTAGGAATCTCAATGGTCTTCAAACTAAAGAGCACAGGTGTGTTAGGGTTGAACTGTGCTTTTTGTCTTGTCCTAGTTAACAAATAGTTTACAATTCTGACCCTTCCTGAAACATGAAGTAGTAAGTTTCTTCAAAAATAACAAGAATTGTAAGTTGAAAGTTCAGAATTGGTTTAGCTCAAGATGGTAGTGAAGAGCCAAAGTTGACCTGCAGCACTTCCAGTTGTTAGTGTGGAACCAGATTCCAGCCTTTGCTTTTCCTCCTTACAGAAGAAGGAAGCAAGCAAAGGTAGCATTTGCTACAGGAGACACGGAGAAGCTTATAGCTTTTATGAATATTCTGACAGTGTGCATTATACTACAAGCAAAAGTCTTTTTGACAAGTAGTGTGTTGGTGTATTTTAGGGCCTGATCCCTTGAGGCCTCGGGTTTTTTCAGTCTCTCAAGATGGACAACTTCCTCTTTCCTTCAAGTCAGATGCCTGATGAGATTCTCCTTGCTAAAACTCAGGTTAAACTAAATTAGCTTCTCTGGGAATGTTAAGGAGATTAAAGTGGCTATTTTTAGCTGGCTGTATATGGCTTGGTTCAGAGTAAAAGCAAACGTATATGCAAGGCATTGCAAGTAAATTGAGCATAGAACTTTGCTCTTACAAGAAGGAAAGAGGAGCCAGAAAAGACCAAATAATAAGTTAGGAGACAGTGATGACTTCCCAAAAAGTCTGAAGTGGCATCTTCTGGAGAAGGTGATTTTTTTTCCACCCCTTCCCCTTCTCTTCAGCTGTTCTGAGGATGCTCAGGGGGAAGTCTTATATCTAGAAATCAGACTATGTCTACAGTAATGATACAGTGGAGGTACTAAATGTCATGCCGGACAGGCTGCTTGATAATTGGATTTTCTTCTACCAAGTATTCTCATACATTTAAGCCTATGTAACTTAAAGCCAAAGACTTAATTACCAGTGATAGTGAAAAATTCAGGGTTTTATTTTTAATTTCCTCAATTCTTTCAGATTATTACAGATAGTAACTATAATGCTGTCTTTACTTGGTAGAAATCTGTCACTTGCTAAGATAATAATAGCTAAATCTTTTTACCTGAAAAGTCCCCCAAAATGGTAGTGAGCCTTCCTCCCCTCCCCCCACATAAACTACACGTTTTGTTTTTCTAGTTACTTCCAATGCTTCACTCATTTCATTATTTCACTGTCCTTTATGTTCTCTTGCTGAACTCCGTTTCTGAACAGGGATAGGAGCAATGTTATGAATTTGAACTATTTAGTGGTATAATATTGGTGTGTTGCCAACAGATTATGTTCATGCTTGCGTAAATAGGGTTAGCATAGATCCAGTAATCCAGCGCTGTACCTTCATTAAGCTTTCGTGTTGATTTATAAATATTTTATACTGCAGTAGCTTCTGCAGCATTGTGCAAAAGCACTGATTCTAGAAGAGAGATCATGCAGTTCACTTCAGTAGCAGTCAGGTCTGGTTGCCAATATGTGAAGGATAGGGGGCAAGACTGAGGCCACCAGAATCACTTTAGTATCACAAATTTCGTGCCTAGAAAAAAAGTTTCAGGCAAGCCTTTTCAAAGCTTTCCTCACAAGTAAATAAATGTCTGTATCAGTAATTTGTGCAAATTAACTACGGTATCGTAGCACTGCCATCAGTCTTGTATGGGAAAAGTCAAATAACTGATGCGAGCTGTTTCTGTGAGTTGACTTATATTTTAAAGCCTCATTTATGTCAGCCCTCTGTCTCCAGTTTGTTCTACACTTAAAAAATGCAGTTGCTTGTTTCAGCATATAGTAACGTATGCATTATATATAAACATAAACTGATACGAACACTGTACTGCCAATTTGAAACACAACTTGTTCCACTCTTCAACAGGTAAAAAGCAAGATGGAGCCGTTGAAAACCGTAACAAAGGTAAATCAAGTCCTCTGATCCTTTCTTGCATGTTCCTATTTCCTGAGAGGGTATATAATGAATATATACTTCCTTAAGAATTTACACAATGAATACTTAAATTCAAAGTGCTTATGCTAAAAATGGCTTAAGTGAATCTGCCTGAAACTTAATACTTAAATGAACTTCATAGCCTCAGCATAGCTAGATACTACAAAAAGAAACACTAACTATGATTTTCAAACTATCTTGAAGTGAGTTAACTTTGATAAGCTGCCAGATGTCTGCCCAGCTGCTCCCTCACTCTGCCTCCTCAGCAGGATGGGGCAGAAAATAGGATGAGAAGCAAGGCAGTGATATGAGCTTCATGAGCTTCTCCAGTGTGAGCCCTTCCTAAAGGGTACAGTTCTTCAGGAACAGAGTGCACAAGTGTGGGTCTCCCGTGGACCACAGATCCTGCTAGGAGTTTGCTCCAGAATGGGCCCTTCACAGACTGCAGATTGGAGTCCTCTATGGGCTGCTGTGTGGATATCTGCTCCATTGTGTTCCTCTGGTGCAAGCACCTGCGCATCTACACTCAGTACACTTGTTTAAAAGTTAATGGGCAGTTTGGCATCACTGGATACAAGGTACTCCATAATACTGGTGTTTATTGAGGCCTGGTGTTCTTAAGATTTTTAAGTATCGTTTGATTTTGGGGACTTCCAAATGGCTAAACTTTATTTTGATCTCTCATCTAGCTAAAGCTCAGGATGGTGCAGCCATGGAAATGCAACCACTGAAGAGTGAGGATGGTGGGGACGGAGATGAGAAAGACAAGAAGAGAGCAAATCTGCCAAAGAAAGAAAAGTCGGTTCTTCAAGGGAAACTTACAAAGCTTGCAGTTCAGATAGGCAAAGCAGGTATGATGTGTCAGTACCCTCCTTATGCTGATGTCACACGTGTGAATAATCACGTGTGATAAAATAATCAAACTGGTCAAGGCTAGCCATTTAAGTGAAAATTCCACTACCTGCAAGTACTGTGCCTCAGTCTGCTGATGGCTTCTCAGGCTGTGTTGTGTGAACAGCTTTTATTTTTCCTTGACTTAAAGATTCAGACTTTAGAGAGTCAGCTTCTGGGAGAGAGAACTCCAACTTAATAACATTAGACAACTGTTGTGAATGGTGTTTTTAGATAAGAGGACATTTAGTGATGTACTTAGAGAACTATAAATTGAGTGAAGTCTGGAAGATACAGTACAGTCAACCAGGCTATCTCTTGAACTTTGAGGCGTAAAAATTTCCACTTAACATATGCCTTTCTGATATGTAACTTTTTTATTGACTTTCTACCACCCTTTAGCTTCTGTTCCTCTTCTGTCAGCTAATATTCACTGTCTTGTCAAAGTATTTGGTAAACTTTTGCTTCAGGAAAGTAGACTAAAACAACATTGTAAATTTTAGGCTATATTATTTAGAGTTTATGTAGAGATTTAATCCAAATATTTCAGGATTTGTTTTGGTCCCTAGAAAATTGTTTAAAGACTGAGATTAGAAACTGGAAGTCTCGTAGCTCAGCCCCACAGCTCAAAAAGCTGTGGAATCAGCGTCCATGTCATAAGACAAATATGGTGTAAGGACAAAACAATTAAACTTCTAGCTTTAGTGCTCCATAGTTATGTAAATAATGTTAATTTTTCAGAGTAACTTGTACTAACAAATGTTGAATAAAGCTTCTGTGGTATATTTAGTGTAAAATGCTGTTCTTAGCAAACAAATCTCTTCACATCTTTCATAAGTAAGAGGTTTTGTTTTCCTTTATACACCTTTTGACTTCTTGTCATGCACCACACACCCTTAATGCTTATCTACTTCACACATGCATTTTTCTGTCCTGCTGCTTTGGGAGGGTGCATGCACTGAAGGATCTTTATAGAAAGTCCCGACACTTCAGTGACTTCTGTTCCTTTATTCCAGCCAAATCCATTTTCCTTCACTGCTTTCATGTTGTGCCTTAAGTGTGCTGCTCATCTTGCTAATGGCAGTTCTGCTTTGTCTTCCCAGTTACTCCCAGTTCATTGAACACTGTGCTTAGCTGTCATATATAATCCCACCTTCAGCAGGAAGCAGGGTACAGACTATCACTACTGCCACTTATGCCCCTGCATAAGTCAGCAGTACAATTGTTGAAGACCTGAATTATTTCACCTCTTATTCTGCTTAGTCAATTGGCTTTACATATTGATCTCTCCTGTTTGTAATTAGATGTACACTTTTCAATTAAATGGGAAGAAAACAATATTTTAGAAGTTTGTATGGGCCAGTGCATGAGGAAATACTTGCATTAGAAGTTAGAACACCTTTGAGAGAGTTACCTCAATTTTTGCCCACTTAAAAACCTAGCTATAAACAAACATCTGTACAGGCAGAAATATTTGTACTTGACTTATTTGAGACAATTTCTGAAAACCATTTGTTCTCTTTTTTAACAAGGTTTATTGATGTCTGCAATCACAGTCATTATCCTTGTGTTATATTTTGTAATTGATACCTTCTGGGTTCAGAAGAGACCATGGCTTGCTGAATGTACACCAATTTATATTCAGTATTTTGTGAAGTTCTTCATTATTGGAGTTACAGTCTTGGTGGTGGCAGTACCAGAAGGTCTTCCACTTGCAGTCACTATATCTCTGGCTTACTCTGTTAAGGTAAGTGTATCAAGAACAGATTTTAAAGGTTGGTGGGTGTATTCATCAGCTGTAAAGTCTCCATAGAGAGATGCTGTGTCACACATATGTAACAGGCTGGGGCAAAGCTTTTATTGTTTTCCTGAACTGCATAAGGAATCAGGTTTGATATTTTTCTTAATATCTGAATACATAATAACATGAACGGTGAGCAGTGGCAGTCTGTTATCACCAGTGAACAATAAACTCTTCTGTAAACCTGAACATCTACTTAACCAATGTGTTAAGCAATTACTAAAATAGTTTCCAGACAGATTCTTGAGGGCTGAATAATGTAAAACACATTGCTTACTATGTATTACATAGGATGTTTAACTCATGTTCTTTGCTCTCTTAATGTTCTTACTGCTTTTGCATGCTGAGTCTGGTTATTGATCTGAAAATCTAATTGTAAAGGCAATAGCCGTTTAGACTGTGTTCTTACAGCACTATCTAGTAGTAGCCTTAGTATTGTATCATTTGAAGTGACTTGCCTCTTCAAGGTTAAAATTCAAAGCTTTTAAATTAAGTATTTAAAGTGATATTTGACCTAAACTTGTGTAGTCCTCGCTGCCTTAGCTGAAACATTAAGCTCCCAGTTTTATTTGAATAGTATCAGTAGTCAGTGTGACATGCAGACAGAGGAGATTAAGACTGCATTTTCAACAAGGTTCATAAATAAAGTTTACTGTGACATAATAGACTTAAAGGAATCCTTGCAGAATGTGGCAGCTACAAATTCATCCTCTGTATGGTGCTGGATAACTAAAGACTGAGCATCTTCTAAAATGGCTGTGTAACACTGGACACCATAAATGAGAATTTCTGAAATGTGGCATACTGGTCATGGATAGATGGTGACTGCTTTTATTTCCTTAGAAAATGATGAAAGATAACAACTTGGTGAGACATCTGGATGCATGTGAAACAATGGGGAATGCAACAGCTATTTGCTCAGATAAAACAGGAACGTTGACCATGAACAGAATGACAGTGGTCCAAGCCTACATCAATGAAAAGCACTATAAAAAAATTCCAGAACCAGAAGCTATTCCAGAGAAAACTATGGCTTACCTTGTGACAGGAATTTCTGTTAATTGTGCTTACACTTCCAAAATACTGGTAAGTGAATTTCTTCATTCTAATCAAGGTAATTGAACAACTTTCTGAAGAGGCAAATTGGTGGTCACATGGTAGGCATTTAAGTGTGTGGCAAGATGGAGTGTACACTTTGTACGTGCTGTAAGATGCTCAACTGTTCATTTGAGACTAACCTTCATAAATAGCTTATCCGGTTAGAACTGATGTTTCAAAGATACGTTCTTAGGAAGATAACTCTTGAAGTTCACAGTTGTGTCTAAATTAGTTTTAATAAGTGGGGCTGTTTACCTTAGTTGAAGAGCATCTTGTCTCGATTTGAGTGCTAATTCAAAGAAAACATGTAAGAGTAGCATAACATTAGCTGGAATGTAATGAGAAAATGCAAGTACAGATGAGGATTTTGATGTATTTCTATTCTATTTACGAGTTGTATGAGTTGTATGAGTTTGTAGGCTCTAAAATTGTAGCATCAGTATGCATATCTTGTTTAAGACTTCCAGAATATTTTTAAAGAAAATGAATAGCTAACCATTACCCACTGTAGCCTTTCTGCTCTGACAGGGGGTTGGACTAGATGATCTTTTGAGACCCCTTCGAACTCATAAAACATTCTGTGATTTGAAATACTGGACTACAGCTAGGAAGCTGTAGTACACCACACTAGAATTACAACTTACTCTTTAAGGCAGTAAAAATAATAATTAAAATTAAGCTTTACAAAACAAAGCCAGCTACTTTTCAGCAATAAAATGGTGCCTTTGCAATAATTTCCTATATCGCAGTATTTGAGGTGGCGCATCAAGATCGCCAGCACCAATTTCGCTAAGTACTGAAATACTTTTAATGAGTTATAGCATCTGAGGAGTTTCACAGTCTATTTTCTAAAGATTTTTTAATGGAAAGACAAAAAGAAGCTCCATGTAAACTGACTAGGTTCTTTACTAGTACTGCAATTTTAATTAAGTAATATCCAATGCAGTCAGAGTTTTACTGAGTCAGAGGGCTGAAAGGGACTTCTTGAGATCCCCTGGTCCAATCCCCTGCTCAAAGCAGGGTCAGCTGGAGCACACTGCTCAGGGTTATGTCCAGTCAGATTTAAGAATCTCAAAGGATGGAGACTGCAAACTGGGCAACCTCGTCAAATACTTAACTACCTATAGCGTAAAAAGGTGTTTCCTTATGTTCAAATGGAACTTCAAGAGTTTCAGCTTGTACTCATTGCCTGTTGTCCCCTCACTGGGCACCACTAAAGTCTGACTTGGCAGTCCTTACCATTGCTCTAACCATCTGCCTCATTCAGGCATTTAGTACATATTGATAAGTTTCTCCCCCAGAGCCTTCTCTTCCCCACGTGGAACAGCCCCGAGTGCCTTAGCCTCTCCTCACATCAGGTGTTCTAGTCTCTTTATCATCCTTTTTGGCCCATGTCTGGACTTGCTCCTGCATGTCTATGCCTTTTGTACTGGGGAGCACAGAACTGCACATGTTAAACTTCATATTAAAGTAAACACTTCAAAAGTGTGAGCATTCAGCACAGCCAAATCCAAGATCTTGCTTCTCTGAACGGTGAAAATGGATCACTGACTGTATGATACAGTTCAGCTCTAGCTGCTAGAGGCATGCCAGGCTAAGTGCTTCTACTGTAGTTTGCTACAAACTACCCTGGAATGTTACAGGTAATGTAAGCTTAGAAATATTCTGAGAGAATGCTCCTTTACTTACAGAACTAGTACCTTCATATTCTTTGTTGCTGGGATAAAGAAACTTGTTCTGGTATTAAAGGGTTGGGAACTTGTTTCTGAACTCTTTCCAGTTAAATAGGCCATGGCCTGGAAAATGGAACTTGTAGTGGGACTTAAGAAGCTTAAAGACTTTAGTTTGTTCAGTAGAAGGCTAACAGGTGATGGGATCATAGTCTAAGTCATTGAGGAAGAGTTATTACAGGCAAAGGATACTTTAATTTAGCAGTAATAATGCCATTTAGCTTGCTTAAATCAGTTTTTAAGTACACTTATCTGTCCTTTTAAACTACAAACTAATTATTAAGGGACTACACTCAATTGATAGTTCTAGCAATAGAAAATGCCTTTTAAAAAGGTCTTGTTGGGATTTGATACAAACTTAATGAGTGATTTTTTTGAGTCTGAGAAAGGGACTGAAAGATCCTAAACAGGTACAGAAGTTACTTGCAGAAGGCAGCAGTACAGCTTTAGCTCCTGACCCATTTATACAGTAACCGTTGCGAAAGTGAAACTTCCCCATGCCAGACCTAATTTGGCCTTAGCTTCCTAGTTTTCTAAATGTTGTACTGCAGTGGTTCATAAGTTAACCTTCTAATCAGCAAAGGTTCTTGTTCTTCTTGCAGCCTCCTGAAAAAGAAGGTGGCCTACCACGTCATGTTGGAAATAAAACTGAATGTGCCTTGCTGGGATTCCTCTTGGATTTAAAACGTGATTATCAGGATGTAAGAAATGAGATACCAGAAGAGGATTTGTACAAAGTGTACACCTTCAACTCTGTTAGAAAATCTATGAGTACTGTGTTAAAAAACTCTGATGGCAGTTTCCGGATATTCAGTAAAGGTGCCTCTGAGATAGTTCTTAAAAAGTAAGAACAACTATTATTGTAATTCAGCCCTTAAGTTTGACTAAATGTTGTGGTAGTGAGGACATTGAAGTGATAAGCAACATAGTACTCTATTCTGCAAAATATTTGTCACCCTGTTCACAAACAAGTGCAGCAGTCCTTTACCCTTGTGGTTGCAGCCAACTTCCCAGCTTGTCTCCCTCAGTTTTGACTTTCTACAGTAAGATGGGCAGTTAGCATTCAAGTCAGCGTGACTTGAATTCTCACACTCCAGCCCCCTCCCTAAAAAAAAAGAGCTGGTAATGATTGACTTTAACTTGTGAACTCTGCTCTGATACAGGAAACCATCTGTGAACTGTTCTATTCTCTAGTTTAACTATTCTAAATTTAGGTGTGGTTGGTTAAAATGACCAATCTATACTTCTAAATTCCAGGAGGGACTTGGGCCTGTGGAAAAAAATACCAACTTGGTTTCAAAAGACTGTCCAAGTTGATAGTTTTTATAGGAGGTTGAACTAGGCCAATGGAGAAACTTGAGGAGTTTTAACATGACAAACCAAATTGTGTTCTTATCTATCTGCCCGTATATAGAGGATGTATTAGAACAAGAGTAGACTATTAGTGAGAGATTAGTCACTAGTCACGCTGGGACAAACCTTTAGGTGTTAAGAAGGCTGTGGTAACTCCTAACTAAGTGGGAGGGAAAAGCATGTGTGCATCACATTCTCTAGAACAGCAGATGCAGCCAGTGTCTGGTTTTGTTTCTAAAATATAATATTCCAAAATATTATGTTCATGAGTTCATTTTATTTTACCCTTTTGTTTGCTACTAGTCCACCAAATCCTTATCTATGGGAGTACTGATGCACTAAAGAAAAATGTTGAAATTGTCCTCCTTACCTTGGTGGTGGCAACAAAAGGTCAATCTTTAAAGGAGTCTTGTTCTTTTTCATAGAGAACTGAGATTTAGCTGTGATTCTTTTCACAGCTGGATTTTAAGCCAAATCTCTTATGTGAATAAGAATGCCTGTATTTGCATTATTTCTCTCTTCAGAGAGTATGTTGTACCTTATCTTATTGAGAAATTGAACTGCAGATGTTGCTAGAACTCCTTCAGCCCAGACTCCTGTGGTCTACTTGGCTTTGTAACTGAGATAATAAAAGTACTAAGGGCATTTGGCAAAGAACAAGAAAACCTGGACTGGTTTGGATACTGTTGGAATAGTTGTAATTCCAAAACTATTTCCGAGTATGTGCCAGCTAGGAAAGAGTCTTGGCATCATAAGCCACTTAATTTACCCCCTGCCAGGGGGCAGTGTCAGAAATGAATCTCAGAGCTTGTAACCTGGTTTGGTAGTTGTGCTGCTCATTCTTTATTATAACATGTATTGAACACTGAAAGCTTAAACATGAATACTTATACAAATTAATCATTAATAAGCATGGAAGAAATACAGACCTTTTCAAGCAGTTTTATTCTTTCCTTACCTTCAAGTCAAATAATCAAGTGAGTTTCAATGAAAGCTTATTGGCGTCCATTTAGTCATCTTGGAATACTTTGAATTTATCACAAGCCCTATGATTGCATGTTACACAAGATATCCTTAGTGGTTGCTGACATTTGAAAGGATAATCAAATTCAGATAGACACCAAACTTCAGTTATGATGGCTACTGTGAAGCTTTAAGGGACTGATTCATTTTCATTTTTTGGCTGAGGTTGAAACCTTTTTTACATGGGAATTCCTGAAACCCTTGGACTAAATACTTAAATGTAACAACAGTAGTTATCAGATCTGCAAGTTGTGAACTTGATATTATTTTAAAATAAGTCATAATTTCATGATGCACTTGTACTAATTTTAAAACAAATGCTTCTGACATTGCTTTATGACAAAATTTTACTAGGGATGCAAATGAACAAGTCTAAATTTGTTTAAGACTAAAATATTTGGTTGTACATTCATGGCATCAATATTGGTAACATAGGTATGCCCTTTATGAAAGCAGTGGTGTCTGACATGAAGAAACAAAGAATGCTGGAATGTTGGAATGCTAGAGTACATAGTATTGAATCCAGCCATCTTTACAAACACTTAAATCATATTTAAGTATTTGTTTTTTATATCAACACTCCACATCAAGCCCAATGCTTTCTAAATTCTCTGCACTTAAATAGGAGGTGGCGGGGAGGAGAAGGTATGCAAACCTTAAGGATAACAGTACCAGATTTGCTTTTAGTGATGTAAGTTTAGGACTTACCACTATTTAAGCACTACATACATGTCCTGGAAGCGTACTGTACTTCTGAGACTTTTGTAACTCCTAACATGGTGGGATTATTTCATTGAACTTGAAACTTGGTTGACTGACTCAAACAGCGCAGACATCAGTCTGTTTACATTAGGTGGAAAAATGGATACTTCTGGGAGGTAACTAATGTCTGTATCCTAAATTCATGGGGCATTATTTTTGTCTTAGGATGACCGGCTCAGTTAACTTCCTACAGCTAGTATGTTTTGCAATTGGAAAGTGCACGTGGAGAAGAATACCTTAGAGGTGCTGCTACTTGTATTTCAGTGTGTGTGTGAGTTTAGTGAAAAAAAAAAGCGCTTATAGAAACTTCCTGGAGTTGACTAATATGCCATTGAATGAGCTGAACTTTTGGTTAAAATTTGTTAACTCTTATCCTTTTCAGGTGCTTCAAAATACTGAGTGCTAATGGAGAACCAAAGGTATTTAGACCTAGGGACCGTGATGATATTGTGAAAACCGTGATTGAGCCAATGGCTTCTGAAGGGCTCAGAACCATCTGCCTGGCATTCAGAGACTTCCCAGCAGGGGAACCTGAGCCAGAATGGGACAATGAAAATGATATTGTCACCGGTCTGACCTGCATTGCTGTTGTTGGGATTGAAGATCCTGTGAGGCCTGAGGTAGGGTCACTGACTAAACGGCAGTGAGTCTGTTACAACAGATCTTTATTCATGTTGTTTGTCAAGCAGAGAGTACAAGAAACTTAATTGCTCTTGTATGCCTTAAGCATAGTTGATAAATGAAAATTAATTTCTTGGGGGGGAAGTTAATGGAGCTATAAAAACAGATTAAAACTTCTTAATGTCACTTATGCTGTGTTACTGAAGCTCTGTACAAACTAATGACTTAAGGCGCTTACTGTGCAGGATCTCAGTAGGTGAAACAACTTATCATTTTTTAACCACTTGAAATGTTAAAGAGCATTGTTTAGAATAATATTAGTCATTGTGCTTGTTGCTGGCTTCTCATGGGGAATAACAGAGAGGAGGGGAGGGTTTGTCACCTAAGAACTGAGGTAAGGGAGTCTGGCTTGTGGTTGAGGTCTAAGAAGGGTGGTGTTTTTCAGTAGTGAAAGCTTTGGTGTCATGTATTGGAACTCAGTCTGGTCTGCACAGTCATCACTTCTCACTGAAAGTCATGGGTGAAGTAGTGCAGTGGGAGCCACAGTTTATTTCATGTAATCATAATAAAAACACACTCAAGTGTATTTTTGAATACTAGAGCCTAGTGTAACATGGATTTTTTTGAATACTACAGTATTTAAAAAACAAAAGAGGGCCAGGGAGGGAAAGGGACACAACAGCACGTAACATCCCCTTGCCAGAATTGCCATGTGTGCTTTTTTTCAGGAAAAAATTGTGGTAAGATATTTAATATCTTTTAAATGTTCTATGACAATGGTCTTGATTTAAAATATAGTTATCCTTCATTTAACCAAACTTTCACTTACATGTCTGGTCCTATTCAGCTAACATACAGTCTCCAAACCTTTGGGTTGTTTGGTTGTTTTTTTTTTCCAGGTACCTGATGCAATAAAAAAGTGTCAACGTGCAGGCATAACTGTACGTATGGTCACTGGTGATAACATTAACACTGCTCGTGCTATTGCATTAAAATGTGGTATTCTGAATCCTGGTGAAGACTTCCTGTGTTTAGAGGGCAAAGACTTTAACAGGAGAATACGCAATGAAAAAGGAGAGGTAATACTGACTAGTTAAAGTAGATCAGCAGATATTCTAAATCTCATAATGTCAAATATGACCAGTGCTCTCTTTGCAGATAGAGCAAGAGCGAATAGATAAAATTTGGCCAAAGCTTCGTGTTCTTGCAAGATCTTCTCCCACTGACAAACACACTCTAGTTAAAGGTAAGTAAAAGCTATCTGAGCTTCTAAGTAAATCTAGGCATATTTTTTTTCTGCAAATCTTGGACTTAGCATCTGGAATTCCTATGAGGGTGCCAACTATTTTTCTGCTAGAGAAATTGAGCCATCTCAAACTATCTGTTGTGATTATGTATATCACAATAGATAGTTTTTTATGTTTTTTTTTTTAATATATGCATGTGCATGTTTGGTTTTGGGTAGGGGTTTTTTTCATTATTACTCTCAGGAAGACAAACTGGGTTTCTTTCAGGTTTAATTTGTGCTGATTTGTCAATTTTGAAATGTAACACAGAGATCACTTTATTTATTTTATTTTAGGCATAATTGACAGCACTGTCTTTGAACAGAGGCAAGTTGTAGCAGTAACTGGTGATGGTACCAATGATGGTCCAGCTCTTAAGAAGGCAGATGTTGGATTTGCTATGGTATGACTTTCTTTTTTTTTTCTTTTTTTTTTTTTTTAAACCAGTATTTTGGAGATCTATTCTGATAAAATAATTCTTCAAATCACTTAAGTGAGGTTGTTAAATCTTCCTTTGTTTTATGAGCCTAATATAAAACTAAGTTAATGGAGTAAACATCGTATACTCAATGAGAATTAGTTTTTCCTACTTCCCCAGAGTTTGAACATGGCAGGAGGGTGGGGGTGGTGCAGTGTTGATGGAAAATGTTGTTCTGTTATTTGCTATTGAATAAAACTTAGAGACACAGATCCCTGGTTACTTGCAAATCAAAGCCTTTTTACATAAAGCTTTGTTCCAATGTGTAAGAACAGAATTACTGATACTGAACATTTCTGAAATGAGGTCTGTTCAACATAAGTTGAAATTACTTTAGGTGGTAAATAGCATACTGTGTTGACTTTGAGTAGAGCTTCTATGCAGTATGGAATGAACTTGCTTATTCATCTGTTTTCCATAAAATAACGCATAGGAGCAGGGGGACTATAATGAGAGAAAGACTGCCATTTGATATTTAAAATGGCTTTAGAGTCTATACTAAGAGGCACTCTAGTACAACTGATGTAACAGCGTTTTATGACAATCTAGAAACTGTGTTTGTCTGGATGGTTCCTTAGGTTGAGTATTGGCTTTCTCAATCTGAATTCTCAGCTGACCTTTCAAATGGTGGCCAAAGCAAGTCTTGGCTCTAAGTGCTCATAGACTTATGCCTTAAATATATAGGCTTCAGCTTTCTTCTGTGTCTTTCAAGACACTGTCAAATAGATTCCTGAAGCTTCCTCTTGCTTCAAGGTTATTCTTCAGTCTTAAGCTGAAAAGATGTTTGATGAAGAGTTTGATGCCAGCAAGTAGGTCCCTTTAGCCTTTAAAAACTTCTTGTGAAGCATTTGAAGGTGAAGGTGGAGTAAAATGGCCACACTCCTCCTACACTGCATGCAGATGTACTGACCAAGATACTAATCTTGAAGGAAAAAATGGGAAGAGCTTTCGTGTCATTCTCAAGGAGCATATGTAAAAAGCAGAACATAGAAATTTGACAGCTACACATTAAATGTTCTCTGGGCTGTAATAGTCTTGCTTTAATGAGTATCTGTTCTCTGCTATTGTGTAGATGCTATAGTTGGCACTGTCAGGCACAGACTTATTTTTATCTTCCGGAACGTAAGTTTTTCCTGAGGTTTCTGTCTATCTTCATCTGTGTAAGAAATGGTAATTTTTCTAATTCTTGATCTGAAGAGCACTTAAAACACAGAGACTTCTATATGATATTTAAAGGTACCTTTTACACAGAGTTTGCAGCTGTGCAGGTGACTCATTTCCTTGGCAAAATAACGTATCAAAAGTAAAGATCATAAATTTGCTATTGTTAGTGTTTTAGAAATGCTGAAAGCAAAACAAGTATCCTTTAAATAGGTATTTACGCAGAACTTAACTGTTTGGATGCTATTAGACTACAGGTGCTTACACACCTTAAGAATGTCAGTGTTACATGCAGTGACATCGCACGTTCTGCTGTTTAATACCAGTGCTGCTCTTCAAAAGGTTTTTAGTAATGTGTGTCGTTCTGCAGTGTTACAAATACATGCATTGCCCTGCCCTGGAATCTATAGATCAAACTTCAGGACAGAGGCTGGACTGGAGTATTGCACCACCTGGTGGGCTTCAGCTTGAACAGGGTTCAGTAACATTTCTTTGGGAGAACTTACACCGTGTCCTAATCGTCCAGTTGGAGATTATTTTGTTAAGGTCTGTCTTTTATAGATGCTACCTTTAATTGCTGATTTATGTTTTCCCAGAATTGAGTAGACTCAAAAGCAGAAAGTGATTCAGTGGAACTTCAGGTGCTTACATGAAAACAGTCCTTCAGACATGGTGCATTAAAGTGAATGCTGACCAAGGATTTAATAGCTGCTTCTGTCACATTTCAGTGAATCCTGTTATGCTTCATAGTGTTTTTCTTTTTCTACCAGGGTATTGCTGGAACAGATGTAGCTAAGGAAGCTTCTGATATTATCCTTACAGACGACAACTTCACAAGTATTGTTAAAGCAGTTATGTGGGGACGAAACGTATATGACAGCATCTCCAAATTTCTTCAGTTCCAGCTTACTGTCAATGTAGTAGCAGTAATTGTTGCTTTTACAGGAGCATGCATAACACAAGTACGTACTGGTGGTGGATTGTTTCAGCTAGTCAAGGTTGAAATGTCATGAATTATTAACTCTTGAATTCAAACTTTCAGTTAAATACTAGTGCAAAGAACATAATGTTCTTCAGAATGTGTCCATGTTGTATAATAAATGCCTTGAATACATGAAATTTGTTCACTTCTATTGGAGGGTTTATGTGTCTATCTTTATAGGATTCTCCACTTAAAGCTGTGCAGATGCTGTGGGTAAATCTCATAATGGACACATTAGCTTCTCTTGCCCTGGCAACAGAACCACCCACTGAAGCTCTTCTCCTGAGAAAGCCTTATGGTAGAAACAAACCTTTGATTTCTCGTACAATGATGAAGAACATTTTGGGTCATGCATTCTACCAACTTGTAGTGGTCTTCACACTCCTGTTTGCTGGTAAGACTACTGAGGCGCTGTAAAGTTATTCTAAAAGTTGGACAGAGATGTGATCTTGAAGCTCCTTTTTTGTTGTACTCTGTGTGAAGATACCAATTAACCTGCTGATCAATAACTTTTACACACAGGTGAGAAAATTTTTGATATCGACAGTGGAAGAAACGCACCCCTGCACGCTCCTCCTTCAGAGCATTACACTATTGTATTTAATACGTTTGTGATGATGCAGCTTTTTAATGAAATTAATGCCCGAAAAATTCATGGTGAACGAAATGTTTTCGAAGGCATCTTTAACAACGCTATCTTCTGCTCTATTGTTCTGGGGACGTTTGTTGTGCAGGTAAGTAAACTCTTGGAGATTGGGGGCAAAATGCACTTCGTAAGCTCATCTTGCTGACCTTAGAAATGCTAATCAACTAGTGCCAGGGATTTAATTTCTGTGATGTGAAAAGCTTTCAGTATCTAACATGCTATAAGTTACTTGGAAGTGCTGGTTAACAGGGTTTTCTGGTGAGACCAGTGTGAAATTGGAATGTAGAGGTACTTGTATTAACCTTTTCAATATTAGTCCTTCAATTTGATCTTGGTGTTCTTGTGATAAAGTCTTAAGAAGTTGTATGTGTTGTGTGTGTGTCCCTGTTGCCAGTCAGAACTCTTCCCCATGTTATATGCCTGTGCATCTGAATGAGAGACCATTTAAGCAACTATTAAAAAGTTACAACTTCACATATCTAATGAGATTAGTTTTCACCTTCAAAATGGCCTTTTAATTCATCAGAAGAAATAACCAACAAATCAGTATATTACTTTTTTTTGAGAACTTTGTCATTTTGACCTAAGTTATTTCAGACCTCAGATACCATCTACGCATTAAGCTTCTCCTTAGACTTGGTTTTCCGTGAAGCTGACCGAATTCATAGCAGTTTGAGCAATGAAAATGTGTGCACCTCTTTTTAACATAAAGCCAATTTGCTTACTGTCCAGATTTATGGGGGTTTTTTTAGATAACACTTCTTCAGAAACTCCTCTTATTTTTAGGGTTGCATATGCAGCAGTCTGACTGTTGTTGTGCAACTAAGCCAAACATGTAGAAATTACTCCTGACTGCAACTGTGTTCCCTTTGTAAACTTGATTGACCATCACCAATAAGTTTATTCTGAGTTTTTTTTTTTATTACTCTTTGTTACTAAAAGAAGTTAGACTTTAACTCTTAGACTTTTCAGCTGTCAAGTGTCTTAATGGTCAATACTATCTCCTTTTCATGTCTGTCTTGCTACTTGAATTGTTGATTCTTCGGGGCAGAATTTCATGCATGTAATTCCTATGCAGAAGGATACCTTGCTCATTAGGGCTTGTACAGCTTGCTGATTCAGCATAAAGTCATTTAAGTTAGATTTTGAGAATTGCCCCCTCCCTCTAAGACTTACTGAATAAATGATGATTTGAGATCTGACACTTAACGCTTACTGGATTAATAACATTCTGAAATGTTTCATCTCTTCCGGACCTGTGACTTGTATTAATACAAGTTTATTAATCGACTCTCACCTGGAGTATTGCATCCAGTTCCAGAAGGACATACAACTCCTTGAGAGAGTCCAGCGCAGGGTAACTAAGATGATTAAGGGAGTGGAACACCTTCCTTATGAGGAAAAGCTGAGGGAGCTGAGTCTCTTCAGCTTGGAGGAGAGGAAACTGAGGGGTGACCTCATTAATGTCTATAAATATGTAAAGGCTGAGTGTCAGGAGGATGGATCCAGGCTATTCTCAGTGATGAGCAGTGATAGAACAAGGGGAAATGGTTCCAAACTGGAACACAGAAACCTCCATCTTAATATAAGGAGGAACTTTTTCACTGTGAGGGTGATGGATTACTGGAACAGTCTGCCTGGAGAGGTTATGGAGTCTCCTTCTCTGTAGACATTCAAGATCAATCTGGATATGTTCCTATGTGATCTACTGTAGATGGTCCTGCTCAGGGGGGTTGGACTTAGGGATCTTTCGAGGTCTCTTCCAGCTCCTAATATTCTGTGGTTTTGTGACTTGGTTCTGAGATGGGCATCCATATGATAAATAATCACTGTAAATTTGTAGCATCAAATGCATGCTGCAGTTGTGAAATGAAGGGAAAGAAAGTACAAGCAAAATTGAAGTCAACAAGTTTCTGTGAGTGTGACAGTTGAAGAATAAACCAATTTAGGTTTGGAAACTTGCTCAAGCTGCTGAGACAGCAGAAGTGTAACAACAATCCTATGTTCTGATGCAGTAGGGAATTGCCCAGTAGCAGGTCACTGACACGTGTTGTTTAATGATGTTGCTTTTCACAGATAATTATTGTGCAGTTTGGTGGGAAGCCTTTCAGTTGCTCAGAACTCTCGATTGAACAGTGGCTGTGGTCCATTTTCCTGGGCATGGGAACACTACTCTGGGGCCAGGTAAAGTAGCTTTTTCAAAATGTGAAGTATCTGGTTGCATGAAAAATACAAGTACTGTACATATAGCAGTCAGGTTGTTCAAGTCGACTGTATGGGGATTAACAGTAAATAATGATGAACATTGTAGCTATTCAACCAAAGTCCTTAGTTGGATGTTCCTTGCTCTTGACTTAGTCAATTAGCTGCATTTCATAACTAGATGCTATGCCTGGTTTACGCTTAGTAACTTTTAAATAGAAGCACTGTAGCTAACTTTTAAATAAGAAATGATAGCTTTAGCCAAATAAGTACTAGAAGTTCTGTAAGAATACAGATGCAATGAACTTGTTAATGTTTAAATCTATTTAACTTGCCATTGAATGACTTTCTTGAAAAATCAGAGTTGTAAAACTTGCTAGTATTTTCTTGACTTAAAATATTCCTGGAGCAGCAAGAAATGCAGCAAACCTCAAAAGGAACTTTCTCTTTAATCTTTATTTGCATAATTATGAAACAGTTTGGAAGTTCTCCCACCTGTGAAGCTACTGCATTTTGATTTTTACACCCCCCCCAGCAGCACTTCCCTCCCTGCCCCCTAGGTTTCATTACTATTGCATGCACAATAGTGCTTGTAAGCAGCAAGCTTATTTACATGAAACTTTAGAGCCACAGAGTTTTCCATTATTTAATGACATAGTTGTCTAAACTTTTCATACCACATGAAGAGTTTTCCATTACAGTTTCTTTCCTTCCATTTTGTAAGGGACACTTCAGGTTCCAGTATAAGATTGGTAAGATACATTATAGTTGTAAATACATGTATAGACAGATATTCTAAAAGTGGGAATGAGCTTTTTAAGAAGGTTCTCTGGAAAATTAATTATTTAGAAAAATCAAATAGAGTCACTCTGAGGTTTAAAAGTAGCCTAGAAGTGAATTGAGATGGCTTGAAATACCTTTGACCCGAAGTGTCTTGCAAGGGCAGTGCTTCCCTGCTGCAGTTCATGCTGCTCTGGCATATCATTAATGTCAAAGAGCTTTTCACTGTCTGAGGTAGTAGAAACTGAAGTGTGCTCTCGGAATATTCATAGTATCAATTTCCGCATAAAGGGCTGTTTATCTTGCTTTTGGAGCAGTCTTCTTCCTCTGCAGCTGCTGAAATGGTCTTCTAGGTTTGTGATGACCAAGGAAAGCAGTCTTGGAACTGATCTGGATCTGCTAGATGGGACATATCAAAAGATGACTCCCCTTAACTACCTAGTTCACCAGAATAGCCCTGAAGGTGGGGACAAAAAGGAAAGCTGGAACAACCATATGTAGCATTTGTTTATTTTAAGATAGATTAACAAGTCTTCCCCAAGTAGCAAAGTAACAACTTCAGATAAGGGTTTTGGAAACATCACTCGTCTTGCAAATGGATTGGTACTTTCCAGGCTACAAAACATTGCATGTTTCTTTTATATTTCTGAAATTATTATGGCTGCATGAAATGATGTCATTCTCACTGAGATAACACGTCGTACTCAGCAAAATGTTGGAGCTCTGAAAGCTCAAGATAGAAACATGGTCTAAAGAACTAATGTCTCTTGTAGCTTCAGTACTGCTCCTTCATCAACAATCAAGTGTTAAAAGTGAATTCTTCATCCCTAGCAAGGATGTTTTTGTTTTCTAGGTTTGTAGCCCAGGTTTAACCTGACACCTCGGTTGAGGTGGTAAGGATATTCACAGCCTTACGCCTATTCAGCTGGAGTGATCCATCTGCCTTTGACACAGTCATCCCATTTATGTAATTTGTTTCTTTCAACTTTGCTCGTTGTATGCAGGATATTATCTTAAACCTTAAGTCTGGTGTTATATTTATATGTCATTTATCTTTTTTTTTTAAAAAGGAATAATCCTGATTCATATTTTTCATTCACTGTTAGTTGATTTCAACAATTCCAACCAGCCGTCTGAAATTCCTTAAAGAAGCTGGTCATGGAACACAAAAGGAAGAGATTCCTGAAGAAGAACTAGCAGAAGATGTAGAGGAGATTGATCACGCTGAGAGAGAATTGCGTCGTGGTCAGATCTTGTGGTTTAGGGGCCTAAACAGGATACAAACTCAGGTATGGTCTTGAAAAAGGTAGGACACAGTGGGTGTTATGAGGGAAATCTCTCCATCTCCAGTCCTTTTGCTAAGGTGGCAACTGGTGTGACTGAGACTGTCAGAAGGGGGTATGGATGGATGTGTAATCCCTCAGGGTCCTCTGTTTTCTTCAGCTCTAAATGCAACTCTTGACTGTGTATCTGCTCTATAAAAAGTGCCTTTTATTCTTTACTTTCTTTTGTGTGTTATAGATGGGATGGTCCTTTCTCTTGTTCTCTCTCTCTCTTGCTGAGCAAGCTGTCACAATCTCTGATTCCTTGCAGATGGATGTAGTGAATGCTTTCCAGAGTGGAAGTACCATTCAGGGGGCTCTAAGGCGGCAACCCTCCATCGCCAGCCAGCACCATGATGTAACAAATATTTCTACCCCTACACATGTAGTGTTTTCCTCTACTACTGCTTCTACTACTGTGGGGTGTGAGTGTGTGTTCCTAAAGTGCATGAAATTAACATTTCCTAATTCACGTACCTAATGTTTCTCATTTTCTCCTTAGTACTTAAAATCATCGTTCAGGCTTTTATAGAGCTCTTCCACAAAGTGGAGTCCTCAAGACTTTTTTTTTCTTAGAGGGCTGAGAACAGGTGGAACAGTTTCAACAAAAGAATTAAATGTGAAAGCTGTGAGCCTGCACATCCTGTGCCTTCATCCATTTGTGTACAGAGGGATGTTTAAGATAAAACCTGGAAAACTGTTGTAAATTTTCGAGTATATGCCTCTTAGGTGACTTATATTGAATAAGTGAATTAGCTCTGTAATCATGGAACCAGGTCAACAAAAACAGATGTCTCGCGCTGCAGCATAAATGAATCTTAAGGTAAAGGTGCTGATGGGAAAGCAAATGGTATGTTAAAAATACTGTTGTAGTTAGAAAGTAGAGCACTAAATGTGTTTTCTTTGTAGCCTGTAAGGAACCTCTGAATCCCCGCTTTTGTTGGACCTTTCTTACCGAATAACATTAACTTTCTCAACATCAGGATTCAGGTGGCGAAACAAATCTTCTAAAATGCCTGCAAGTCAGAAGAAATATTTAATTAGCTAATATAAAAAGGGGAAAAAAGTTTTAAGCATTCAGTGGTTGAACTTTGATTCAAAACTGAAGGGTTCTTTTTCCTCTCTAGGTTCTTCTGGCAGCAGTTCATAAGCCATCAGTGAAAGTAAAGTTTGTCTCACCTCAATTCTGCCCTCTTTACATTGTGTGGCATTTCAGTTTCAGCCTTCCTCCCTGTAGAGGTTAGAGATTTAATTGCTTGTGTATATAGGCTTAAACTCTGGAGCCTGAAGATGCATAGTACTTGTAGCTGGAATACTGATGGCTAATATCTGTTGTTGAAAGAGTTTTCCATCTTAATTATATATTATATGTTTAACTTCCTTCTCTAACTTCCTAGAGACTGGTTAAATAATTGTTATTTAAAAATAACTCTGAGAGGGCTTCTTTCCACCACCACCCCCCTCCCTGCTTTTTAAACTTACAGATTACCAGATGGATGAAGACCCTTAATTTCAGGAGCTGTCTTAAATGAAAATCTTCTCTTCTGTTTACCTCTGTACTTGTTCTCCATTGGTGAGACGGGTATTTCCCTACCTTGCAGTAGCATTGAGAAGCTCAGCTCGCAAGTTCACATGCCGCAAGAACATGAAATGAAAAATAGATTTACTGTAAGGGTGCAGAGGATTCCATCTCCTAGTTAAAATGCTAATTAGTAACCTGTATCCCAAACTACACTCAAGAACATTAATTAGACATTCAGAATCCTCCAGAGAGCAACTTCATGCCATACTGCCACTTGAGCAGAATCTTAACAGGACCCGCAGCATCTCATTGCATCAAATGACTAATGCAGATACGGAGCTACAACAGAACAGAACTAGTTTTTGATCCTCACTAAGTAGTGCAGCCTTCTGCTACGCCCTCCAGGAGAACAACTTTTGATAACTGATACATATTAATAGAAAGTAGATGTGTTATTTCATTGTGTCTTTCAGAGTTGTTTGTTGGAAAATAGTTCAGCTGTTCCTATGAAGTGAGGTTGCAACTCTTAAGCAGCCATCTGGCTAGGAGGATTTGGAGTGCTTACTGCATTCCTTACTATTCTGGTACTAATATGAGGAAGCCCTGATGACAGTGTAAATTACACATAACAAATTGTCTTGTTTGCTCCTCACTTATGCAATTTATTTATAGATGCCTCTCTTCTCTAATTATCTTGAGTATTTGTAAAATAAAGCCTGGAAAATAAAACACTAGATTTTCACTTTTTAAGTTTAACTTAAAATGCTGATAGTCTGATTTCTGCCTTCATGGCTGGAGTCTTTGAGGGTCCTTGGTTCATAGGAGTGTCTAGACCACTTGCTTAGCATTCATTCTGCATGGGAATCAGAATCTGCCTTTATTGTGGGTATGCTTATATCCCTATGATAATTACAGCTGTCCTGTTAAGCCAAAAATTGTTTCCCATTACTGTGTGTGTTCTAACTTGCCATCTGTAAGCAATGAAACAGTCCCACGAGGGAGTCATATTTCATTTTGCCACATAAATTTGTGGCACAGTGGGATGCAACATGCCAAATAAAGGCATTGCAAACTTTCTGTCTGGCACTGTCATCACTGATTTTCTTTGTAAGTGCCAAGACATTTTATGTAGCATGCTGGACTTGTTTAAAGCTCATGTAACATGCCAACTCCTTAACAGCATGCTCAAGTATTTTCATGTGATGAACAGTGAAGTTCATACAGTGCTGTTAAAATCTTTCACTTCTCAAGCACTTTCATGCTATTGAGAACTGGCTGAACAGCAGAGCCCAGAGGGTTGTGATAAGCAGCACAGTCTAGTTGGAGGCCTGTAGCCAGTGGTGTGCCCCAGGGGTCTGTACTGGGCCCAGTGTCATCTTATTCAACATATTCATCAATGACCTGGACAAGGGGACAGTGTACTCTGATGATGATACTAAACTGGGAGTGGCCAACACACCAGAAGGCTGCGGTGCTATCACAACGACATGGAAGAGTCAGACAAAGAGGAGCCTAATGAAATTCAACAAAGGCAAGTGTAGGGTCCTGCACCTAGGGAGGGATAACCCCAGGCACCAGTACAGGTTTGGGGTTGACCTGCTGAGTCGTAGCACTGCAGAGAAGAACCTGGGAGTCTTGGTGGACAACAAGCTTTCCATGAGCCAGCAGTATGCCCTTAGTGTCCTGGGAAGCATTAAGAAAAGTGTGGCCAGCAAGTCGAGTGGAGGTGATCCTCCCACTCTACTCTGCCCTGGTGAGGCCACATCTGGAATACTGTGTCCAGTTATGGGAAGACAAGGAATTGCTGGAGAGAGTCCAGGGAAGGGCTACAAAGATGGTGAGGGGACTGGAGAATCTTTTATGAAGAAAATTTGGGAGCACGTTGTCCATTTTTAGCCTGGGGAAGACTGAGAAGGGATCTCTTCAATACTAGAAGTATCTAAAGGGCGGATGTCTAGAGGATGGAGTGAGACTCTTCAGTGGTGCCTAGTGACAGGTCAAAGGGCAACAGGCACAAACTGGGACAGAGAACGTTCTGCCTGAGTATGAAGAAAGACTTTATTTTGAGAGTGACAGAAGACTGGAACAGACTGCCTAGACAGGTTGTGGAGTCTCCTTCTCTGGAGATAGTTAAAACCTTCCTGGATGTGATTCAGTGTAACCTGCTCTGGCAGGGGGGTTGGACTAGATCTACAGAGGTCCCTTCCAACCCCTATGGTTCCATGATTCTCTGTCTTCCCTTTGTCAGTAATTATGTCCTCCCCTTGCACAAGGTCATCCTCTTACTCCACCACAGTTTCCATGGTTAATGGGGCTCAGTCATGTACCTGTAATATAGAAATGGGGACATGATAGCTCTGGTGTATCTTAGCAGTTTTGAAGTCTGTGGTCTTCTGCTTGACCTTCCAGCTTCATTCCTTCACCTGGAACTCACTTCATAGTAAAAATAAGTTAACTCTATGGAAGCTCTAGTCATGATGTACTTTTTTCAGCTTGAAAAAAAAGTCGTCTTGGATGTCCTAAAAAAACCCAAACAACTTTAAATTTGACTTACTGTTTGTAATGGTAAGTTCTAGTTTGCTACAGAGATGTGTTGCTTGCTGTGCAACAGAGGAGTTTTGGGACTGTGCACTTTGCTAGAGAGATAATCAGAGTAGAGACATTGAGAATTGAATAGGGAGCTAAAAGAAGGGGGAAACTATCTTGATTGAAGTGGTGGACAAAGGGGTCAGTGACTTCTCCCTAACCTTCCTTGTTGTGTCAGTTCAGGAGTGAATCCTGAGTTCCTGCAGTTGGTCAGAGAAACGTGGGGCATGGGAAGAGAAGGGGCTGCATGCAGATGGTTTCATCATTCAGATTACAATTTGGAAAGCTTGAATTCAAGTCGACCTGGAGATGCACAGTTTGTAAAATGAAGCTGTACTTTGTTTTAATTTTATTCCAACATTTTTGTTTATGAATTCTGTAAACAGCCTTTCTCATTTGAAAAAATGTTAGTTAAAAAATGAAAGGACTTAAAATAATGCTCAGCCTGGGAATTTTGTCCATCAGTTCAGTGCAAACTGAAGACTGAAGGCTGGTAACTTGTTTTTCTAACACTTTGTGCTACTTAAATAGTCTCTTCAAAGTTAAAACCTATTTTGGCTACTTAATTGTAGAATAGAGTATTCAATTTCCTAGTTCTGCTCTTAAGTTTCCAAAGCACTATTCAGTAAGGAACTTACTCTGGTGTGGCAAATCGGTATATACTCGAATATTTACAGCTGTTAGTGGTATCCTCTTTTGCATGACTCTTCGTAAACGTCTGATCATCGTGACATTGGCTTACACTTGCTTGGCTTTTTCATAGTCAGTTGACATCCTGATTCCTAGCATGAGAATTAGCAAAACCCTCTTATCCTCTAACTTACTTTCAGCCTCTCCCCTCTTTCCCACCCCCACACCCCATCCCCCTCACTTCCCCCAAGTATTCAATAAAACACTCATTAAGGTTCAATTTGTGAACAAGCAAAAAATTGTTGGCCTCCCTTCTGAAAAATGCTTAGACTTTGTTAAATAATTGAACTATTCTAGTGCCATGTCTGAATCTTTAGGCCCTTCACCTTTTTGCAGCACTCTTACAATTTTTATTCCTACTGTGTAGACTGGCAGTGCTCTCCTGAAACGCTCTTCATTTTTTACAGTTTATTGCAAGTTCCACTGCATCACATACAAATTTGGTTCACTCATGTCTAGCTGTTTGTGGATTCAAACTCATAAGCACCATGCCCTTACCAGTAAACCCGCAGCATTTTAACGGCCTCTCTTCTTTGGTTGCAGATCCGAGTGGTGAATGCATTTCGTAGCTCCTTGTACGAGGGGTTAGAGAAACCTGAGACACGAAGTTCAATTCACAACTTTATGACACATCCTGAGTTTAGAATAGAAGACTCCGAGCCCCATATTCCCCTTATTGATGATACTGATGCTGAAGATGACGCTCCAACAAAACGCAACTCTACTCCCCCACTCTCTCCCAATAAAAATAACAATGCGGTTGACAGTGGAATTCACCTTACAACAGACATGAACAAGTCTGCTACCTCTTCATCCCCAGGGAGCCCTCTACATAGTTTGGAAACATCACTCTGATTGTAAGCTGAATGTTAACACACTAGCTGCATTGTAAAGAAATTGAAACTGGGTCTCTTCACACATTATGATGGACAAGATGACATTCTTGTCTTGGACTTCAACAGAAGACACACTTGTACGAATGTAGATTTATTTTTTTAAACAAAAAGCTTTCTGCCAGACTGGAGGGTGCTTTTCTGGGGGTGGGAGTAATAATGAACTCTCTGATGGATAAACAGTAACTCAGCATAAGTGACCTGTGGATCATCTGTTGTACTTAAGGAATGGTCCTGAACAGTGTGTTAGCAGAGCTTTAGTTTATCATGATCCTTTTCTGAGGGGAAGGCTGGGAAGGGCAAGGAGGCCCTGGATCGTTGAATTGATACTTTAATTTCTGCTGTTGGCTGTTAATAATTTGGAATTATTTATGTTTATAAATGATACAGATCTGTTTACAAGGTTTGTAGATACTTTTTTTTGTTCCTGTTCATAGATGGGAAGCTTCCTTATAAATGATGCAGAGAAGAGAAATACACAATAAAAAAATTTAAAAAAAAAAATAGTCCTTCAAATACTGCTGTATTTTCAGGAAAAGGGTGTTTCTATTGAAACTGTACTAAATTTTGCCTGCAATTTACCTTGTTAAATATTGTAGATAAATTGCTAATACTAATAGCCAAATAGATAACACTAATGCTTTGTAAAAACATGAGCAGTGGTGTTCTAATGAAGTTATGGCCTTTGTCCTAATTAGTTTCTTAAATACATTTACTACTTAATGGTTTTGAAACAACTGTTTAATTTTTAAAAATTTTGAGAAACTTACTGAATAACTTTTGTTCAGAACTTAGTAGGATTGTTTAATGCAGGACATCAATATGTGATGGAACTTGCTTGAAATATTTCTGTTATCTTGGGCAAAATGGATTAAATCAGAATACATCAGAATCTTAGTCCTTTGTTTTTGTCTAAACTTGTTGGTTTAGTGCTGTCTTGGTGAACTGTGAGTGGAACTGTGATTTTTTTCTAATCTTATAGAACCCTTCATGCAGCATGAGGGCTGTTGGCATTTTGAAAGGTTGTTAGTGGGTAGCATACATGTTCTCCTTTTTGTTTTTGAAACTTGTTTGTAAACATGAATAAATCTGCCCTTTTGTTAAAATAAAATTGCAGCGATGGTTTCTTACAGATAATATTTTTTTTTCTCAGCTCTTTCACCGGAAACACTGACAAATATTCTTTGGTATTACTGGTTGGCTTGAAATTGCAATTTCAAGATGGTAACAGCCCTATTTAAAATAGTATTTTGGGTAAATGGGATCATGGTGAATGATCATTCAGAATGAATGTAAGCTAAGGCACTCAAAGGTCTTCTCTTAGGTCAAAAGGATACTCCTTGGGGATGAATAGGTCTGCCTGAAATTCCAAGACTTCCTGTGAGTGCCACATAATAAATTATCCCAGGCCACTTAAATGAGGGGGAGCTGACAACTGGCAGCATGGCTGAAAAATATATAATTTTTTTTAATTTATAAATATCCTACATGCCAAAACTGACCTGATAGCCATTGCCTGAAGTTACAGACTGCTTCAACTGTATTGTTTAAACAGCAAAGGACGATGGAACAGTTACTTCCTTCCCCATGTTTTCTACGTCCGGTACTGTTTAGAAGAGCAACTGAAGAGATGAGTTATAGTACCCTCACTCCTTCCCCCCTTTTCCTTTTCCAGCTCTGTGTTCTCTAAAATAGGAAATTAATTATTTTTTGCCAAACAATCCAGAATTTTTTGAGATTTTTGAAGGGGTCTCTTCAAAGGAGTGCAGGACTGAAGCTGATACCAAGGGAGGTGATAACAGCTGGAACAAACTGCATAAATTAGCAGGTTTGGAAGCTCAGTCATATCTCCCTAGGAACAAGATACATGCATGCTTTGGGCTTGTCCCTGAGTGGGTCATGTCCAACCTGTAGCACTGTACCCCACTGTCAACTAGTCCTTAAATCAGTCTCTTCTACTGGACTTAAGTAAATATACTGAATTCTAGGCAAGGGGGGTTTGCACTTGACACTTCGTATAGTAACTTACCCCATGTGTCTTTAGCACTTTGCTTACATCATAGCTCTTGGATAGAAAGCTTTGGTAGGAAGATCAGTTACGTAAATCATTTTCTTCCTACTACAAAAGTCAGATAAGCTTTGACTTAAAATGAGGAGAGCTTCTTTACCTATGAAGTACGCCGCTGTGTGGGAACGTATCTTCGTTTAACTTCGAGTGTATCATAATTGACTTCATTTGGAAACAGATGTAAATTTCCTCCACTCTTCTAGCTGTGATGATCACTGCGCATTATCTTCTTTGGAATAAAATCTACACTTAAAGCCATTGGAGGGGGATTGGGGAGGTGAATGTAGGCTTTGTATGTCAGTGGCCCCTCTTGATTCTGTTAACATCGGTGCTGTTTTTCCAGGAAATTTCCTTGCAGAAGTAAGGAGAAGTTGTTCGAGAGGGGACTATGCTTTCTTTGTGATCTCAAGGAATGGTAACGTGTTGCCTAGATGATGAAATGGTTATCACTAAGGTCACAAGGCCATGGTTGCCTTTCTGGTTGTAAGGTTTACTTGTCTTTCTTCTTGTAACTTAAATAAATAAAAGTGCTGTTCATCTCAGTCTGTATGGGGACTGAAATTCTTGAACGTCAGTACAGTACTGATTTAAACCTGAAATGCGTGCTAATTCTATAAAATGACTCTTGCTATGGCTTCAGGCTCATTCCCTTTCCAGAGGTCATGGTGTACACGGTATCACAATCAAGCCATAGCAACTTTTAATATAAATGCAGTTCTAGACTTGGCTACTGTTTAAAGTGGCTTAAAATTCAGTTTCTTTGTGTGGGATGTCTGCTATACTCTTGTGAAAGAGAAATCTTGGCCCAGCTGATCTTGTCTGCAAGGGCAATGTGAAAATCATTACATACGGGGACTCATTTTTTCTCTCTATTAGTCTTAACAGGGAGAGGAAGGTGCTGCCATACGGAGCAGTCTGGAGAGAGTAACGGAAACTTATACTGTAATGCCAAAGCAGCGTGTAAATGCAGGGGGCTGTAGAAAGTGTAAGCGGCCAAAAGATAGGAGAGTTTCTTAGGGTAGTGGGAAGTTCTACTCTGTGTTTTGAGGTGAGAAAGCCAGTGCAATATTCATGGAAGGATAACTCGTGGTTTTGTACTGGGAAGTTATTTCAGAGGCCTGATAAGTTCGGTTTCTCCTGCCAGTAGTGCCAGCTTCTGCTGAGCCCCAGAAGGGTCCCAATCATCCCTTGATCCCTCGTTAAGTCTTCTGTAAATTCCAATAGACTGCCTTAATGTCTGTGCTGCTTTTCAGATGCAAATATTCGGTTCTAAGGAGATCCAGCCATTTTCCTCCTACACCCTCTCCCCAAGCAGTGCATATCTTTTCATCTTACAGATTTCAAGCCCTCCCTGAAATGCCTTACCTTTGTTGGATGAGCCTGGCCAGCACGGAGGGTCCAACTCCGACTTAGCTCCGACTTTGCGCCGGCCTGCTTAGTCAGGGCCCTGTCAAGAGACATCCTTGGCGGTAGAGCTGTTCCTCCTTATCTTCTCACCTGGACTGTACACAGAACTACCTAACCACCATCAAGAGACCCCAGAAACCCGTAAAGGAGTTCAGCTCACACGGAGTCTAAACCAAAAGCCTCCTACAGGTACTGTTTGTCCATTCTTGTTCAAAGTGAGGTCTAGGACAAGAAATTGCTTAGAAAACTATGGGATGGGCTTAGACACCTGAAAGAAGACAGCATGAAAAAAGCAGCACACTATACAGTGATCATTCTAGCTCCAAAACATAAAGCAGGAGTTGATGCGTTCAGTGCAGATCTGACAAAGCAGGGAGTATTCCTCAGTACAGGCAACAAAGTGCGTGACTCTTGGGCTTTCATAGTGACTCGGCAGAATTAATAGGAAATTATATCTAAAGGAAGAAGGGATTGACCAAGTTTATGTCGAGAACACGGACAGCTGCAAGGAAGCAAGCAGGTTTCTCCTTCCCTGTATGGAGCAGACAGAGGACTTAGTTTGGTGTTCACACACATCTTCACAACCTTTAGATCTTGTTCGTGTTCTGGGTGTATTCCTTTAGAGATAAGTAAGGATGCCTAGCACTGAGGAAGATAGACAATAGCTTGGTGAACAGCCAGATCTGATCTTCAAGTTTCAGAGAATTCCTCTGTAACTATTGTTTGCGCATACCCAACATCTTGTTTTCTGAAAACCTCCAGAATTGTTGGGCTGAAAAGTGGCTTGCTTCTACTGGAAGGTGATGGGAATTATAGCTTGGGAAAACCACTGGCGATTAACAGCTTTAGGTTGATGGAAGCACACATTCAGGTATACCAGAACATCACCTGGCATCTCAGATTCTGGTGTAGTGACAAATCTCAATCCAACCATGAAGAAGCAGTTGCTCACTGAAATACATTCATGCATGTGTTCTGTATCCCTCTGAGTCATTGCAAAGCTAGCAGTATCTAACAGCACTCTGAACATCTTTATCTGCTTCCCTAGGCTGCCTCTCTTACACAGCAGAAGCTGAAGTATGCCAGACAATTTTAAGTACCATCACACAGAAAACTTTCTGTGGTCTCCTCCTTAGCAAAGGCACAACATTGGCTTTGCTTTGTGACAATTGCTAATGCACAAAGTGAGTACTAGTTTTTCCTGTTTAAAGCTTCCAGATTCTCCTGTAGGGAATCACAGCATACAGTTCAAATGCTTCTAGACTTTGTGTGAATAGCTTCCCAAAGCTCCTCATTTAAGGTGCTGCAATTAAAAATCCAGACAAAATCACTACATAAATAAACCCTAGAAGATGCACCTGTTTCTTAGACATTTTCAGTTTCACAACTACAGGGTTTAACTTAGTATTTTCCCTCTTCCACACGTCGCCTGCTCTGATGCCTGTAGGTATAAAGCATCTTCAGTTATGACCTAAGCTAGTCTCAGGATGTCTGGAAAGTAACCCACGATTTGGCTGATGTTTGTGGGGAAATACAGAGCTTACTTTGAATACTGCGTTGGCAGCTACTGCATAGTGGTTTGTACTATGTATTTTAGGAGAGAATCTGCAAAACTCAGCCATTTAGAACATTCACATCTTTGTCATAGGACCTGTCAAAGGATATGTGGGTCAGGCATAGATTACATGAAACAGAGGGCTCTTGGAATTGATATTTTGGTAGGAAGCAATAGGATTTGCTTTCTGACAACACTGCTTTAAACAATGGGAAGGTATGTCTTTACTCCCTTGTATTGATCATTGATATTCTGGTCAGTGTAACAGTAATTCTTTGAGGTCCGTCATCCAAAAAGCACTCTATTAAACTAGTGCTTTTAAATAAAAAATACTCTGGAAAAGGTACTTTCTGCCGTATTTCAATTTCCAAAAAGATACATCCTTCCTAACTCTTTTTTCCCTTTTACCAATTCAACTGAGCTCAGTATGGATGTGACCTGCTCCCTCCCTTCTCCTTTCCAGTCTCTTAAGGACTACTGCAGGGATTCAGCAAAAGGACAGATGGAGTTAGGGGTGCAGTTGTTAATTTGCCTCCTTTGTCATCTGTCTGCCCTGCCTTATGATAGTCTCCTCTGCCTTCAAGATCTCACCCACTGTCAGTAAACACAGTGGAAAACTGCTGCACAGTGTGTCTGGTGGTGTTTCTGGGAAGGGTCCTTGTTCTCCCTCCACTTTCACATTGGTGCAAAGACTTGAAGAGTTGGGTTTTAGACTAAGAATGAACAGTGAATGAATACAAGAACTGAGGAGTGGAGAATGAACATTTAAGACCAACTGTTTCTCCTTGGGTAGTTCATAAACACCCTTTACCCAGCTGAGCCCTCTGTTCCTTCATAACTCTGTGCCCGCTTACATGAAAGCCCCTTGGGATATAGGCAAGGTTCCAGTGTTACATACAGCAGGGCTTTAGTCATACTTGCAGATGTACAGGTGCTGAGAATTGGGATAACACTTTTAAATTAAAGCCTCGGGCAGGAAACTTCAAAAGCACTCTATGCCTTAGAGCAGACTTTTGTCAGGTACATCCTGAAGAGCCACTTCAGTTAAAAGTCCTAAGATCAGGGATTTGAAAATATCCATAAAAGGTCAGTGAGGACTTGAGAAAATCAGATGCAAAGGCAACATAAAGTAGCTATATAAGAAAACAGCTACTTGTTCAAGCACAGTGATCCTGATGGGCAGGCCCCTGTCCATGGGGGAGTGGGTGATCCATGATGAGTTAACATCAGCAGCTACAAGCTGTGCTGTTCTGCACATACTACGTGGCCTTCAGGCCCTGGTCATGCCACACAGCTGCCTTGGCTGCAGGTAAAACACCTGCCTAACATCTGCTCTTGTCCCCTTAAGCACCCTGAAACATTAAGCCCTTCAGCTCTTCAGGGGTCCAAGTTGCATTAGGCACAAGTTTCAACCTGTGAAATTCTATCTGAACACGGGAAAACATTTTCTTACTGTGCTGGTGTTCAGATCACACAGAATCACAGAATGTCAGGAGTTGGAAGGGACCTCGAAAGATCATCTAGTCCACACCCACCCCCGCCAGAGCAGGACTAGGTTGCCCATAGAGGTTATGAAGTCTCCGTCCTTGGAGGCACTCAAATCCCCAGCTAGATACAGCATTGAGCAACCTGCTGTAGCTGACCCTGGTGACACTGGGTACAGAAGAACGGATATCATATATGTGCACTAAAGAAAATATGCAGTTCTGATTCTTGTAGAAAATAGAAGCACTTGTTTCTTCTAGCAGCTCTTCCTCACATTCTTACAAGTTGAAAATGAATATAAAGAGTTAAAACTTTGCCCTATGGCTAATGTAGGTAACGTGAAACTTGGTGCAAATAATGCTACTTAAGCGTTTTAACAGTTCTTAAAGTTATTCCCTAGTGAGCTGAACTTAAGTTAACATTTAATCTTGAAGTCTTCAGTGGTGATATTTTTACAATTCAGAGATGGTCAGGATTTAAGTTACAGTTAATGAATTAAAAGCTCCTTGTAAGAAGCTTCGGATACCCCGGCATCCTTTTTCACTTTCAGTGAATCTTAGTAAAGGTCAGTAAAGTTTAAACTGGACCTGAGGTTTTTTTGTCTCACCTACTGTTAGGAAAGAAACCTGCAGGAGAAATAACACAGAGCTTAGTTGTGACTGAACTGCACAGGTTTAGTGTGCCTTCTGATCCCTGTCCCTCCTTCCTGGGGTTAACTGTGGACAGCTGCCTGGGAAGATATCCTGAGCTGTGAAGAGGGATGCTGGGTTTAATCAGCACTCAGATGCTCAAATACAAGCTTGTTCAGATCTTCTTTTGTGGAGATAGAAGACCACTCAGCAGAAAATAACTCTTTAATGAGGAAATTTCATAGCCGTTTTTTTTTTGTCTTTGCAGGCATTGAAGGCATGATGTTTCACGACATAATCTGAACGAATGTCCGTAATACATTGGAGAACTCCTAGGTTTTAACACCATCCCCAGGGAGCTCACCTCCAGACCTCTGGAAAACCACTGCTCCTCAAGGAAGAAGATTTCTTGCTCCATTATTTGGCTCTATCAAATCTGTCACGTGTGTGGAGAGTAAAGACTCATAGCTATTTGCCTGGCCCTGTGTGGAGCCAGGAGTTGGACTCGATGATCCTTGTGGGTCCTTCCAACTCAGGATATTCTTTGATTCTATTTCTTAGGAAGACAAAGAGCTGATTTGTCTGCAGATTTCTGTGGTGTCACTGCCCTGCTCTCTCATTAGGACTTTTGCAAGAAACTGCTCTTTTTCTCAAAGATATTGGGGGAGTTTTTATGGTTTTATGAGCTTAAGATTGGTTTCTGGAAAAGAAAGTTCTCTTGCAGTCACATAAAGTTAATGAAATCTAGATTACTGTTCTAAGTGATCAAGAATAAAAAGCACTGAAAAATATGTTTTCAATCCCAGAAGCCTATAATTGAAGTGGAATTAAGAAAGCTGACTTGCCTCCTTACCTTGGCTCACAGAGTGGTAGCGTTACAGGCTTTTATCAGACTGAGCAAAATACCGGTGAAACTAAGTTAAATTCTGTATTGGTTCTGCTGTTACATACAAATGCTCCATCTCCTGCACTGAGTTACAGAAAGACTTTGTTATACTTGGAGAACTTAGCATTATATCAGATTTGGAGTCTCTTTTTACTGGTTCTCAGATAATTGCATATAAAAACTTTAAATGCTAATTTAGGAAGCCTGACATTACAAAACTGCAATTCTAGCCTTAAAAAGGGTGCAACAGCTTCTGTCAAATATTCTAAGATAAGCTGCATAGTAAAACCATCTGACTGGCAGACCAAATGTTAAAGTAATGCAAAATTATTCAAATAGAAATTTGACATTCTAACTATTGAAAAAAATTGCTGTGTTTCTAAAAAAAAAAGGTTTTTTTGGGGTTTTTTTGGGTTTTTTTTTTTTTTGTTGTTGTTGTTGTTGGAAATAACATACTGCTTTTGGAACTAAACCAGATTTAAGACAAGTATGTCTGGAAGACATGGGGGAGTTCTTACACCACTAACTCTTGATATGCTGTGTTCTGGCTCCCCACCTCAAGGTGCAGAAATAATTTGGATTTTCTTCTGTAGGGCCAGTATGTTGGAGCATGCTTCACCTCAAAGGTATTCACATTTCAATAAGAAATGAAGCAAAGAAGGAGGCTAAATGTATTCTGAAGTGTCACTGTTACAGACCTTGGGCTAGCAGCTGCTCTGCGGGCATGTCAATGCTTGAGGACGATTACTACAGCTTTGAATCTCACTGACTTAGCTCTTTTTTCAGCAGGGCTACAAGCAGTGCAAGCTGTTTATCATCTGAATGATCGTGTGTCAGCTTGACACCAGTCAAGGTGATCAGCGCTTTCTGTGTTTGAATGAAGAAGCGATAGGAAGCATCACATCAGCTTGTTTTGCTGCTGTCCTCCAAGGCAATCAGCACAACCAACAGACCCCTCAAGTCGTGCTTGACCTCCGATGAGCACTGATAAAATAAGACTGCAGTACGCAGGAACGTGCTCCTGTGCGCTGTCATAGATCCACAGAGTCAAAGCGCTGCCCTTAGAGTCAATCCCAAGTCGACAGGTATGCCATAGATAGTTATTTCCAAACCAACTTCACTTGGGATATTGCCAAACAGAAGACGAGGGCTCCTGCGGTTGTCTTGTCTTGCTTCAGCCTTGCAGGGCTGAAGCAGGGCTCTCCAAGTTACAGCACAACCACCTTGCAGGTGGTTGTGCTGTAACTTGGAGAGCAGACCTCTGAGGAAACTTCATTGGGAAATACATTCAGCTCCTAATCACCCTAATAAAATTATACCGCTCCGGAGGTTTGCTTTGGGGAGGGAAGAATAATGTTACGACATAAAAGGGTGTAGCCACTTCAAAGAACGGAATCGGAGGGAGAAGTATTATTTTCTTCTGTTAATGCTTGTCACTGCTGTTATTCCACCATATCCAAGTTTTTGAACAAGCTCTGGCACATGTCGGGGAGGCTCCCCTGACTCCCCTGCAACCTAGTAGACAGTCAGCACTGTTTGTCATCCAGCAGATTCAGCGCAAACCATGACCACTCTGAATGAACTGTGCTGCCGGATGGCACGGCGATGCAACTGGGTTGCAGCGAAGCCTTTCACAGTGCCCAGGATCCATGATGATGACTAGAGCTACCTCATCTGCTCCTGCTCCTCTCTTCCTGCTCCTCTCTTCCTGCAGCCTTCCCTCAGTCGTTCCATTGCAACAGCTTCTCTGACAGCGTGGTGAACCACACCGGAACCGCTTCTGAGTAAACCGCTGCTGCTGCCCGAGCTGGCACTGCTACCGCAAACCCTCCTGCATCGGCTCTTCCCCGGACGGCAAAATTCAAGAGGAAAGGCGCTCGCCTCCGTGGGTTCTCATGCTCACATACCGGAGACAGAGGAAGCAACAGCGAAAATAGGATGAAGGAAGTTAAGCAGGGGATTGAAAGGGGAAGGTGGAAAGAAAAGCGTAAGCAGTGTGCAGGCTGCTGAAAGCTTCAAGGGTAGCAAAGCAGGATGAAGGCATGGGGGTGAGAGGAGCAAACAGAATGAATATGCAAATCAAAAAAGCATCCAGCTCAGGGCATTAATATCAGGAAGAACGCAGAACATATCGTCTGTCAGTTCATACTTAGCCTCAAGCATTTCGCTCTTCTTTACTTCCTGCCTTGGTTTAGGGGAAACTGTGCTGTGAAACTGAATCCCAAAATTTGAGAACTGCCACGGACCGTTGTATGAGTTCACTTAAGCAATGATAGGTTTGAGGCAGAGAACACAGCTAGAATACCAAATTTTTGGAGTAAACTGATGTAAGAAACAATCCAATGCTTTATATTTAAAATACCCAAATTTAATGTGGTTAACATCACTAAGAGGTGTGTCACAGTAAAAATATGCCCACCTGCAAGTGTTCCTATGTTCTTAAGACAAAAGTTTCAGGATCTTGTCCAATACTAGGGTAGGCAAACCTCCCTGCAACAGGCGTGATCTTAAAGGTAGCTCTTCAAGCACACAGGTAGTGTGTTCTTGAATGTTCCCTTCTGACAGCTGGGAAATTCAAAGCATGCCTTGTATCTTCTGCAGGTGCAAAAACAAGCTGTTTCTATGAACAGCAGGTTCTGTTTCTCAAACCAAGCCTAGTTAAGGATGGATTCTCTTCAACTTCAGCGGGAGTAGCCAACAAACTGAACTTCAGAGTAAAAACTAGTGCAAAACATGCAAGCAGTGCACCACCTAAGTTAGGACCTATCATTTCTAGCAGGCTTCCTTGTGACCATTTGAGCATGAATTTAATGTTTTGTCTCCATCAGAGAGCTCATGTGGTATGAATAATATTTATCAGGTCGTGTGTGGCCTCAGAGCCCACTAAAGGAAACTCAGACACCCGTCTCATTGAAAGGGAAGGCGCTTTGACTTTTGTTTTCTTTTCTGCAGCGCTCATGGATTGCAACGATACAGACGGGCTGTGTATCTTTCCTGTTATGGGGCTGTTCTACTCCTCCCCAGGGCTGGGACCAGCCTCCACAGTACATGTATGGTAACCACTGCTGTAAAACCAGAATCCCAGCTGTATTGTGATGGGAGATTTTGGGTATGGTGTGTCCATGCTCAGCAGCCATGCAATCAGGTGTGTGCAAAATGATGTGTCCCAAAACATCACTTGTTTCCAACAGGCTGCTACAGGAAGCCCGAGCAGTGCTCTCACAAACCTGCTTTAACAAGAGGGCAATTTTCCCAGCTCTGTTTTGTGATATTAAGCAGATGCCACCTTCTGCTTCTCTCCACTCCTTTCTGAAACAAAAGCAGACGTGTTGCTGAGATCAGCATAAAATTTAATAACGTAAGAGCTCCCACAAGAAGTCTTAAAGCAAGGTGATGCACAGCCACTGAGATGTGCCATGCATGCAGCCATCCCACAGGAGAGAACAGGGAATTTACAAAAGAAGGTGTGCATTGGGGAGATGATTTGCAGCCTGGACTTTTTACCCTCAAAATGTCCCACTCTACTTGTGTGCCCATAAGTGGAACAAGAACCGCTGGTTAGGTTTTTAGCATTTCACAAGCAGCATTAGACAAGATGTCACTAAACCACTTACTCTTTGGATCAGACCAGTGCTTAGCCAACTCATTTATGGTGGCAACCTTTATACTCAATGCAGGCAAGTGAACAGAACAAGGCATTCAAAAATAAAACTTCTGAGAGCCTGAAACTACTGGTACCCCCTTCGTCTTCCAGCGTGCATCAGCCGCACAAGTAATATTCAAGAAAAAAAATCTAAGTGGTAGCAGGAGGAAACATCTGTGGTACTCTGTCCTGTTGTGGGTCTGCCAACTGACATGTTGGAAAGCTCTTCCTGTCCAAGCATCCAGTGCAGAAAAAAAATTTAAAAATTCAAAAATTGTGTACAGACGCAGGCATTCCTTCCCCAGACAGAGACATCCCTACCCTGCTCCGATACAGCAATGATGAATGCTGATCAATCGACATTTAGGGATGCCTGTGAAGTGGCAAAAATGTAGTCTGTAAGGTTTTCTCAATCATCTCTGTTACAGTCAGAAGTAGCTGCCACAGCTGGTCAGCAACACCTTGTCTTACTCAGTCCCTCTGGAAACTAACCTAAGGGTAGAGTGGAATTGCACTCTCCTGGTTCCTTATAAATGTACTGACAGAAATCTAGTTCAGTGCTGGTAAAATGAACTGTCAGTTCTGTCCTTAGGTACACGCCACAAAGGGGCAGCAGTGGAGGCGAGAGCAATGGTGTTCCCAGTTCAGTGCCCGAGCCATGAGATATGGAGTTGAGGAAGCTTTTTAGAGGATGTGGTGGTGATCTGATCTGAGACTAGCATTATGACATTGCTAAATCAGTACAGCCCTGTTCTAAGCACTCACAGGTTCTTATGGGTCAGACCTGGCCTTCAGCAAGCATTTAGCAGAAGAAACAGATAAAATGTGGTATGTGCACCGGGCTGTGCAGCAGGAGATTATCTCTGGTCCACCAAGTGTGGTCTTCTGCTTCCTTCTCTGTCTCTCAGGATACTGTGGTGCCCCACTATAAACAGACTGGTTAAACTGGAAGTCATAGTGGAGGACAAAGAAAATCAATTTGTTCACAGAGCTCGCTCTTGTGAGTTTTTAACAGCTGCATGGTCCCTTTCTCCAATTGTAGTTGCAGGTGTTCAGACACCATTAGGTTCCTTGTTTTCCAATAACAGTGGTATATTCTCTTTCCTCACTTGTTTCTGTAATAACATTCAATGTCATTTATCACCTGTACCTGGCAGTTCTGGTTGTTGTTTTTCAAGCACTTGCTTTAGTTTTTTAGTTTACCATTCACTCATATCTGGTATGTTCCTGTGTGTTTTCCCCTAGTTGTCTTTGTGTAAGTGCAGACAAGCAAGCTGATGAACGACAGAAAGTAATTTCCATTTTCCCCTCCCAGCAAAAGGAAAAAAAATTAGCATAGGTATCATGACGGTTATTGTTACTGGTTGAGCGCGAGGTAGAAGCTCTATGCTGAGAAAAATGGGAAAAGTAATTGTCTAAGGGGTTTGGTTTGACAACCTCTCTAGGACAATGCAGTGGCTAAATATCACCAAAAGGAGCAGTCCCGCACTCAGCAGCAAGTGCCCACCAGGATGCATGCCAGTTACCATCGATCTGATCCTGAGAAGAACCAATTCAATGACCTAAACTGGTAGCACCAATAAATGAGCAGCCGCCATGCTACTATTCATGTTGGTTTAGCTTTCTAAACCACTTCACTCCTAGGTCAGGTGACCACTAATGCCAACATGAAAAAGAGTAATGATGCCCCTTTTGGCAGCAGCTACCTACTAGATTTATTTACATCTGTTTTGGTACCACAAATAAGTATAAATATGGTACAGGAATGCAAGAAAATTCAAAATTTACACATTAACTTGATTTCAAAAGCACCTAAAATGTGCTAGTCGTAAACTAGCCTATTTAGACATACTGCCAATGCACAAACTTTGACTGACCATTAAGCTTCAGCCTGAGCTAAGAGACACTTAAAACGAATTTATAAATTATTAATATAAGCAAGAGGCATTTAAAATAAAAACACAAACCCTTGAGTTCTGACTCGGGTCTAAACCACACTGTGAATCCAGGTATTACCTGCAAACCCCTTGCTATAAACCACCATATCCACAGCACTGCAAGAAACACAGAAGAGCCATTCCCTTATTCTTCCATGTGACTCTGAGACCACCCAAAAAATCCCCAACAAATAGCTGGTGGAAAAAGCTATAGTCATACTCAAAGACAATACTGCTGGTGGGAATTTAACCGGCTAAGATGACAGCAGTGACTATTTTGGTCTTTATATAATATGAAGTAAAGGTACAATAGGAAATGGGATCTGAACACGGCATGACAGAAAATATTGGCTGAATCTAGAATAATATCAGGATTATTGAACAGTAAATGTCATTAGGCAAGTGAGACCGTGTTATGTTCACTTACAGGTAATTTTAGTAAGTGGCCGTACTTAAAAAATAACTCTTACAGCTCTGAATTGTACTCTAGCATTCCTACAGCAGTAATTTTTTGGAGCCCTGAAATCAGAATTTGGAGTTGGACATTAATTCTGTTTCTGATTTTGCTAATTAGTTTCTTTAGGGTGCACATTTTCAACAACAGTCTTCCAACAGCCTCCAACACCATGTATGCCTCTACAGAAATGTGAAAGCAAGAAACTTCCTACCTGCAGAACAACTCACAGAACTAGAAAATCATAATCTCTGAATGGAAATCACCATTTTAATGTACCTAATTAGTTTTTGCCATAATATACACAGCCTGTAATTTTTCATTCAATCCCACTAGTTCCCCAAAGCTGCACAATAACATCTATACATCCCTTTCTGCTTTGTTCCTTCAAATACAGCCCACCACCCCAACACACACAATCTTGTCTTCAGTCTTCACCGGTGTAACATCAATTGCCCAACCTCACAGACATACTCTGAATTATTACACAGCCTTCAGTTCATGTTTCTGTCTTGTACCCTATTTGTCTGCCTATGTACAAAGGAAAATTTGAGTATTTTTCTGAGCATTTCTAATGGATTTGGGGTTCCTGAAATGTACTGAGATATTTAATTGCAGGTGGCAAAAACAGGTGCTTCTCTACATTTTCTGTTTAAAGTTAAGACATATAGTAGATTTCCTTTTGAAAAGCTGAATCAAGCATGATGTATTGAGGTTTCATGCCTTATATCCTGTAGATCTTCAGTTTAATGGTTGAAAACCTCATCCATACAGTTTTAATACAGTCTGATTTAAATCACACCACATGAATGTATAAAAAACCTGCCCAGAGAGGTTGTGGAGTCAGTCTCCTTCTCTGGAGACATTCAAGACCAATCTGGATGCATTCCTGTGTGATTTAACCTAAGTGATCCTGCTCAGGCAGAGGGAGGATCTTTCAAGGCCCCTTCCAACACCTGTGACTCTGTGATTCAATATGATAGCTACTGTATGTAAATACCAAGTTCCTCATTAACACCCAGCTAATAGATTTACCTTCTTTCATTCATAAAATTGTCAGCCAACTCAGAATTTGGTTGTACAGAATTTGGACTGCAATAAAAACTGGGTTTGGTTTGGTTTTGTTTTGTTTTGTTTTGTTTTGTTTTGTTTTGTTTTGTTTTGTTATGTTTTGTTTTGTTTTTTAATTAAGTAAGCTCCAATATCAAAAGCTCATGCTTCCTGTTAAATTTCTTACTTTAGCTTCTCATGGACATTTTTATTCCATTGTTTATTCTCCTTAACAGATTCTTTAGGTGAAGTGTTGCCTTGTGGTAGTACATACCTAAACAGATACTTCATCATGGTAGGTATCCCCATACAACTGCTCACTGTTCATCAATTTTCATCAACTCACTCTTGCGGTTATTAACGACATTATTCTACATGATGCTGCTGTTAGGCAGTGATAGATTGAAGATATTCTATAAACACTATTCTGTATAGCATTTGCTGAACCATCTATAAATTTATTCTAACCTTTGCTACATTGTACTGAATTATTCCAAACTTGTTCTAACTCTCAGGGACCTGGTTGACACATGAATATTTCTTGATTTTAGACACACATTACCAAACAGTTTGCTAAAGTAACACTGAATTTTGCAACATGACAGTTTCTCAGGTGTTGTATGCAATGGCAAAGAGTTATCATACCACACATCTGTTTAGAATACAACTGCTTTACTTATTTTTAGAAAAGCTAGATGGGAGTACACTGAAATAAAAATATATTTACCAATATACCCACATTACTGGCAATGCAGCAAATATTACTGGTATTGATCATCCACTAAAACATTACAACCAAAACCCAACAAAAGATACCAAAAAAACCCAAAGAAAGAGAAAGATGATTTTTAAAGTTGTAATTGTATGTTGGAGTCCAGCCAAGAAGTGATGCCAGTATTATAAAGCACTACAATTAGATTACCCCAGAAAATTCCATAGTCCCATTATCAGAAAACAATCAGTGACTGCAAACATTCTTAGACTCAAATGCTGCACATGCATACTGAAGAGTGTGAGTTATAATTTGACATTGAAGGTAGCACTAAGAGCGGTTTATATGCAGCTCACTGCATGGTTCAGTTGCATAATACTATGTCAGGGTTTTTACTGGGCTGCTTGGGTACTTAGGGAGAAACATGAAGGAATTTAATCTCTGCAGTCATTAGAAAGATATGTATCTTTTATACAAAAGCATCTAATTGAAAGAAAGAAAGAAACAGAAAAACTTCTTCGGATAACACGCCCAGTTTTATACAAATTCTAATGACTTCACAACAGGTTCTTTGGCAGAGTACTTGTCACTCTCAACTTCTAATCCAGTTATTTGGTATAAAGAGCTGGCTTTAAATTATGCAGCTTTCCTTTACATGCTTCCCTTCAGGCACTTCTAAGTTCTTTTCTTTATCCTTGGGTACAAATGCAACCTATACACTAAGAAAGGAAATATCTCAAATGTCTATCAACTACAACAGCCCTCTGATCCACCTTCTTGTCTCTCCTCTGGACTCGCTCCAGCAACTTTATGTCTGTCTTGTACTGGGGACCCCAGATCTGCACATGGTACTCCAGATGGGGTGGAACCAGAGCAGAGAGGCAGAATCACCTCCCCCTACCTACTGGTCACACTTGATGAAACCCAGGATATGGTTGCCAGGTCATGTTGAGCTTCTCATCAACCAATATCTCCAGTTCTTCTCCTCAGGGCTGCTCTCAATCCATTCTCCATCACCCAGCCTGTAGCTGTGCTTGGAATTGCTCCCACCCATATGCTGGACTTTGCACTTGGCCTTGCTGAACTTCATGACATTTGCATGAACCCATCTCTCCAGCCTGTCAAGGTCCATCTGGATGCCATCCCTTCCCTCCAGCATGTCAATCACACCACAAGCTTGGTGTCATCCACAAACTTGCTGAAGGTGCACTCAACCTCACTATGTAATTAATGAAAATATTAAATAGTATTGGATACAAAGTGGACCCTGGAGGGACACCACTCATTACTGGTTTCCATTTGGACACTGAGCCCTTGACTGTAACTCTTTGAGTGTGAACATCAAGCCAATTCTTTATCCATCTAATAGTCCATCCATCAAACCCATATCACTTCAATTTAGAGGTAAGACTGTTGTTGGGGACCACATTAAAGACTTTACAAGAGTTCAAGTTGATGACACCAGTTAATCTTCTTTTGGTCACTAATGTAGTCACTCCACCATAGAATACCATTAGATTAGTCAGTCTCGATTTGCCCTTGGTGAAGCCATGTTGGCTGTATCTAATCACCTCCTCATCTTTCATATGCTTTGACATAACTTCCAGGAGGACTGGCTCCATGATCTTACTGGGCACAGAGGTGGCCCTGATTGCTCAGTAGTTCCCAAGGTCTGTGTGTGATATTCCCTTTTCTCCAGCCACTGGGGACTCTGCCTGGCTGATATATCTTCTTAAATAAGACGGAGAATGGCTTAGCAACTACACCTGCCAATTCCCTCACGACTCCAGGATGTTTCTTAGACCAAAAGTAACATCATATATATTCCAAATCATCCTTACCTTTCAAATCTATATGTAACTACTTGATATAGGTACTTCTTTTCTATTTTCTCTTCTAATTTCTTGCTACTGTTGGCAAAGAGACTTTAATGGGATTTTTAAAAGAACACCTTAAAAAAACAACAGCACTCCACAAAGTGACTTTACAGTTTAATATTTATTTTCACACCCGTTTTGATATAGGAAAGAAGAAGGGAAAAAAAAAAAAAAAAGAAAATAGGATTAGAGATTGAAAAGATGCTGGGGGCATGAGGGGTGCGGGTTACACAACTGCAAGACAGCCTGTAATTACATCTTTGTGCCCCGGGACTACTTCCTTACTCTCCACGCTGGTCGAGGAGCAGCCGGCAGAACGTCGGCAAAGCGCATCTCACACTCCCCTCTAGCGCCCGAGGCGCTCCGCCGCCCGCCCGGCCTCCTCTGCAGTGGCCGCCGGCCTCTCCGGGGGTCGGGACAGTTCATCTGCTCCCAGCGTGATCCCCCGTAATCACAGCCGGGCGTCTCACGTATGTTTTAAAGCAGGATTATGTTAAAAGTCCCGATTTCAGCTACTGCAGAATGTCGTGTGGGCTGGTGTGTTACATCTGCTCCCCGTGCACGTGCCTTGCCTTGATTATTATGGAATCGTATGTCACCAGCGCAATTTACGTACGCGTTGCAACATACCTGCACAAAGGGTACCCAGCTTGCCTGTGCGCCCTTGAATTCTATAGACACTTTTATTAGCTCCTTTCCCAGAGCGACTGCGTAGTCACCTTGACATCAACCTTGAGTTGCAGTCTTGGTGCTCCTCGGTGTACAGGCTTTTCCATTTAGACATACACTGCCTTAAGTCGGAGTGCGAGGAGAACAAACTGCACAGGTGTTGAAACAACAGCCTACTGACACGTGACGCTTGGTACATCGTACTTTCTGATGTACCATTTGTCTTTGTTGTCACAGTGCACAACAAATTAATACAGCCGATTGCACTCGTATATCCCAGAAGAGTTATTATCAACCCTAAAAAGGCAAGAGTTATTATCAACCCCAAAAATCATCGTTCTGTGAAATTATTAGGAGTTAATCTTAAAATAATTATAAAAATAAATTCTATGTGTGCAAATGAGAAAAAATACTCAGCATAAAAACTATTACCTGCCAGCTTTATAACTGCAACCATTACATCTAACTATATGTCTGCAGCAAGAGAATACTTTGCTTCCTAAGAGCATTTGGGAGTCTTCAAAAGACTCTCAGGTGAGGAGAAGCAGCAAGGAACGGACTAACTTTGTGAGCCCCACAATTTGAGAAACACTCGCAATGTGTAGGAAAGGGGATGCTGCTCTCTTTTTCTCAGTGATCAGTCTTCCCTTTGGTTTATGCCTATCACCTGGCACTGAATAATTCAGGAATTTGGTGGTTAGGTACAGATCTCAGTTTTTTGCTAGATGAGTAAAAGGTACTGAGCTGCTGGAAGTGCAGCATGTGTGATGAAAGTGAAAGGAAAAAGATTCAGGATGAGTGGGAACTGTCATTTAGCTCAGCTTGTAAACAAAGCAACGTGTACACCTGTCTCCCAGGTTTTAAGGAGCTTCCAGAACACATCTGAACACTAAGGTGTGTAAGTGTAAGACACTAGAAATACTGAGGTACCATAGTACGAAATTACAGCAGCACAGAGGGTAACGTCCTTATTCAAGAGTGAGCTTACTGCTTTTTTCACCACTTCTAAAATTTTTATTCTAAATGTTTGTTTCACAGTTAATTTGGAAACTGTCCTATAACTGACAAACCTTACATGTTGGCCTAATTACTGACCTGATTCTATAGATGTCTGAATTTTATGTCAGGTGAAATTCTGTAAAATGCAGATTTTTTTTTTTAAAAAGGGAAATTGGGTTTAAGTTACCTCTTCAAGAACACTTGCACAGTAAATGAGTTTTTGTGTCATGGCCCTCCCTTTTGCTAAATGATGTTTATAAACGACAAATGATGAAAAAGTGTTCTCTTTTTACTAGCATAGCTATTGGAGCAGTATTTTTCCAGCAAGATTGCTTCCTTTATCTAGTTTAAGATGAAGCTGCGGAAACATTCAGAGCACTAGTAACACCAACATGGGGCTTTTATTATTTTACAAAAGGCTTGTGATACTTTTTTAACCATTAAAGGATGGTTTAAAGGCAAATCTGTATGTCAGAAACAAGTACTATGACAGAGTCTAGAAAGCACGAACAGGCTAAAAGTTTTTGGGAAAAAGACAGAGGCCAAAGGTGGCTTAATGTGAAATTGGACTGAGGCGTCAAATAGAGGTGTCCTGCACCAATTCATAAGGCAAAACCTGAGGTAATATGGGCCAGATCTCCCATTAGCTTTGAAGATTTCACTTCTCCAACTCAGTTTTCAGCTAACCTGGAAGAAGGGTCCCCCAAGAACCTGCAAGATAAAGCACGTTCCACCTGCAACCAGGCTGGATCAGCACCTGGGACCTCCAGGGCTCCCCTCAGCTCCTTCGACAGCTGGAACAATGACAGCACGGCTTAGAGTGCTACACTGACAGTGGGATTGAAGAACTAGGATGGTGGATGTTGTTCCCTCACAGGCTGTGGGAAAACACCTGCAGTTTGGGTTAGGTTTCATACTGGTTTTGAATAAGAACACCCTCTCCTGCCCCAGCACCATCTCAGCAGTGGCTCTGCCCCTCCCAACCTCAGGCAGCTCAGTTCCAACCAATGGACCAGCTCAAAAGCCTTTTACAGAAACACAGAATGTCAGGAGTTGGAAAGGACCCTGAAAGATTATCTAGTCCAACCTCACTGCCTGAGCAGGATCACCTAGATTAAGTCACACAGGAACTTGGCCAGATTGTTCTTGAAAGTCTCCAGAGAAGAAGACTTCACAACCTCGCTGAGCAGCCTGTTCTAGCAATCTGTCGTCCTTACAGTGAAAAAGTTTTTCCTTACATTCACATGGAATTTCCTATGTTCCAGCTTGTATCCATTGTCCTATCACTGGTCATCACCGAGAAGAGACTGGATCCATCCTCCTGACACTTGTCCTATACATATTTATAAGCGTTAATGAGGTCGCCCCTCAGTCTCCTCAAAACTGGGGACCCAGCTCCCTCAGCCTGTCCTCATAAGGAAGATGTTCCACTCCCTTCATCGTCTTAGTTGCCCTGTGCTGGACTCTCTCAAGGAGTTGTATGTCCTTCTGGAACTGAGGGGCCCAGAACTTGACACAATACTCCAGGTGAGGTCTCACCAGGGCAGAGTAGAGGGCTAGAAGGACCTCTCTTAACCTATTAGCCACACCCTTCAAATGCATCCCAGGTTGCCACTGGCCTTCCTGGCCATGAGGGCACCTTGCAGGCCCATGGTCACCTTGCTGCCTTTAACTTGCCCTGCCCAGGCCCATCAGGGGTCTACCCGGATACCGCTGAGGACGCTGCGGCGCTGCGCCTTTAAGAGCGAGCCGAGCACCTACACGGCCTATAGGCAGCTGTGCGGCCCCGCCCGCTCGAAGGCCGGCTGGCGAATGGGCGGGTGGGAAGACGCGGTGTTGGCGCCGCGGATGAATTCGGGGCTCGGCCGGTCGCGCCTGCCGCGCGGGCTTTGGCGGGCTGCCGCGCCGCAATAGCGGCCGCCGCCGCGTCCCACTCCACCCATGGCCTCCGCGCTGGTAAGGGACTCCCGGCCGGCTGCGCCTCGCCCGGGGCCGAGGGCTCCACGGCTACAGCCGATGAGGTCGCCCTCCTCGCCGGTGGGAGCGCTCGGGGAGCGGGGGCCGCCGTGCTTCGGGGGCGCGCGGGATGCTAACGGCTCCGGGACGGGGACGGTACCCCCGCCCGGAGCCTGACGGCGCGCACCCTCTCCCGCAGGAGGACCCCGTCCTGATCCGGCCTTTCCGAGGCCACAGAGCAGCAGTGACGGGCGTCGCTTTCAACGCGGACGCCGCGGGGCTGGGTGAGTGCAGGTGACCGGCGGCGGGGCCGGGCAACGCTCGCTTTCCGGGTGGGGCGGCTCCCTCCTCTCCCTCCCTCCTCGGCAGCTGGCGGAGCCGCCCGGCGGCTCCGGGCGCAGGTCCGGGTGCGGAGGCGGGGCGGGCTCCCGCGCCGGCCGGGCGGGCTGAGGAGTCTCTGCCCATTCCTTAAGCGACAACTTTTTGAGCAAACCACAAGGCAGGAGGAGGGGTTTGTCCCGCGGCGAGAGAGGAGGAGGAGGAAGTAAGTGTGGGGAGTGCCGAGGCCAGAGAGGCAGGGGTCTGCTCCGTGTCTCCACCGCCGCTCCGCTTCCCCCCCAACCCCCGCGGTGCCCCCGGAAGCCTCCGGGCTGCAAACTGGGCCGGCGGCCCGAGTCCGAAGCTGGGAGTGCCTGCGGTCCCCGCCGTCCTGAGGGCGCGGAGAGGGGGAGCCCGCGGTACTTGGCGGAGCTCCTCTCTGCTGGGGGTGTGCGTGTGTTTTTAATCGCCCGCGATGAGGATCCGTCTGGCGAGAAGATGGACGTTGGTCCGCAAAGGCTGCGTGTTTCTCGGCATCTTGATGATCGGTTACTTTGTGGTCGAGCTGTCGGTCTCTTCCTTCGGTGCCTCCCTCGCCGGGGAGAGCATCACCAGAGGGAAATGGGAGAGGCGCTTTTCTGACGGAGCACAAGAAGCTGTGGATTTGGCTCGTCCCGTTTATGACAAATCCCCGCCTGATCCGTATGTCCCAGGAGAATGGGGTAAGCCCTCTCGCCTTCAGCTGAGTCCTGAGGAAAAGAAACAGGAAGAAGAACTGGTAGAGAAGTACGCAATTAATATCTATTTGAGTGATAAAATCTCTCTCCACCGGCACATCGAAGACAATCGTCTGAGTGGCTGTAAAACTAAATCCTATGAATACAGAAGACTGCCCACGACATCTGTGATAATCGCTTTTTACAACGAAGCCTGGTCAACGTTGCTGCGAACTATACATAGTGTTCTTGAAACATCACCCTCAGTGCTTCTGAAAGAAATTATACTGGTGGACGACTTGAGTGATAAAGTCTATTTGAAGGCTGAACTTGAAAAGTACATAAGCAGTCTGAAAAGAGTTCGTTTGATAAGAACCAACAAACGAGAAGGATTGGTTCGTGCACGTTTAATTGGCGCTACCTTTGCTACTGGTGATGTCCTCACATTTCTAGACTGTCACTGTGAATGTGTCTCTGGCTGGCTGGAACCACTGCTGGAGAGGATTGCTGAGAATGAGACTGTTATCGTTTGTCCTGTCATTGACACCATTGACTGGAAAACATTTGAGTACTACATGCAAACGGCAGAGCCCATGATTGGGGGCTTTGACTGGCGGCTGACGTTCCAGTGGCACTCGGTGCCTAAACACGAACGTCTCAGGCGCAAATCTGAAATCGACCCAATCAGATCCCCCACTATGGCAGGTGGCCTGTTTGCTGTCAGCAAGAAGTATTTTGAGTACCTGGGTACCTACGACACAGGAATGGATGTTTGGGGAGGGGAAAACTTAGAATTATCATTTAGGGTTTGGCAGTGTGGAGGCATGTTGGAAATTCATCCATGCTCCCATGTAGGCCATGTGTTCCCAAAGCGTGCACCCTATGCTAGGCCAAATTTCCTTCAGAACACGGCACGTGCTGCTGAGGTGTGGATGGATGAGTACAAAGAGCACTTTTATAATAGAAATCCTTCAGCAAGAAAAGAAAAATACGGAGATATTTCTGAAAGAAAGATACTAAGGGAGCGTTTGAAATGCAAGAATTTTAAGTGGTATTTAAAAAACGTATTTCCCGAGTTGCATGTACCAGAGGATCGTCCTGGCTGGCATGGCGCTATCCGCAGCGCAGGAATAGCTTCCGAATGCTTAGACTATGTCTTACCAGAACATCATCCTACTGGGGCTCACCTCTCTCTCTTTGGCTGTCATGGTCAGGGAGGCAATCAGTTTTTTGAATACACATCAAATAAGGAGATTAGATTTAACTCTGTAACTGAACTGTGTGCTGAAGTCCCTGAGCATGAAGACTTCATAGGCATGAGGACCTGCCCAAAAGATGGATCTCCAATCCCAGAAATTATTATATGGCATTTCAAAGACGATGGGACTATTTATCATCCTCATTCCGGAAAGTGCCTCACTGCTTATCGTACAACTGAGGGGCGTGCTGATGTGCAAATGAGAACTTGCAATGCTGCAGATAAAAACCAGATTTGGAAATTTGAGAAATAATCACTGCTGGTAGTATAGATTGAATGGACTTTAACCTCCAAGGTTTTTACGTGCATGAGCAGATAGCAAGGCTCGATTGTGTGCCTTGGAATGTCTTCAGATGTGTCTGTAGTGGTGTAGAAACTGTATTTGCTGTGGTGAGCTCTTATGGAAAGCAAAGCAAACACTTTGCTAGGTCTAGTTTCTAAAGTGTTGAATGCAAATCTAATGCCTTTTATTTTTGTAACATTTGACCCATTATTTTCTTACTTTGTCTTGATTATGGTAAAACAAAGGCTTTTGAGTGAACTGAGGAGGGATTTTCTTGTTTAGAAACAATTACATAAATTGCAAGGTAACAGTATGTGAAAGTAAAGAACCTTTAGTTACAGAAGTAAAAGTTACGGTTCTTACAGTGAAATTAACTGACCTATATTGCAGATAGGTACCTATGTTATGAGGTAATGATCCTGAGTAATGCTTTAGTAGTGTGTGATTGAATTTACATTGAGTTGGAAAGCTGATTCTTTAAGCCTTGTAATATTCTGCAGTTTTCTGAGCATTTGCTCTTAAGGGTTTCAGGCTGATAATCAGCTATATTACATAGGAAAAAGGAAGGGTTTAGGTTGTTTTGTTTTGGTTTGGTTTGGTTTTTTTGTAGGTGGGCTATGGCATTGTTTTGCAGTCTTGTGCCTGTTCTGGAAAACTTACCTCAAAAGGGTGAGTCAGGAGCTCTCGTGCATTTAGAGAAGAGTGTAGTTGCAGTGGAATGAAGGATGTGTTGGCTGTATCATAAACGGAAAGAAATAGGGGTGGCTACCATTAAAAACTCTTGTTAAAACCTAAAGGAGAAAAAGCACAGAATTGCATAAGCGATTGCTGTTTTCTCATCAATATATTTACTATTCACATTGCTACTATGTAAGCTTTTTCCATCTTAAGCCTAGGGATGGATAGCTCATGTGACTGTACTGTGTGTTTTGGTTGCTTTGTTTGGTTGGTTGGGTTTTTTTTCTTGTCTGTCCGCAGGGTAAAAGGAGTCAAAGGGAAAAACTTGGGCTGTTTTACTTTGTGTCATGTACTTTGGCAACAGCTGGCATCTATTAGACCAAGGTAGAGTTTTGGAATAATGCAGCATACCCTGCCACTTTCTAGTCACAGTAGTATCACCGGAGACCTTAGGTAAGGTTGGGAAACTGGAGTGCCTGAAGTGATTGAATTGGAAAGGCAAAGGGCAGCTTGGGGGAGAACAAGAGTTGTTGGTTAGATAGTTCCCGGAAAAACTTATTTAGGATGCTTTCTGTACCCTGTTATGCCGAGTTCTGAAGAATATCTGGATCATGTCACTGATTTTGTTCTGAGTGTGATTATAGGCAGTAGATGTGATAGATACACTGTACTTGAAAAAAAGAAAATCTTGTGTTAGTATCTGTGTCTTTAGCTTTGTATGATTTAAGTTGAACACTTATCTTAATGTTTCAGGCACTCTGTCTCTTTTTATTACTTTCACTGAAGTGATAAATGTTCTTCAGTAGCCACCATGTAGTAATTCTTGATGTGGGACTGGTAAGTAGGAACTTGAGCTAGTGAGCGGCGAGAATCTGGATACTTGAGGAATGAAGTTGGTGTGCATTTGCTGCAGGTGTTAGTAGGCAGAAGGCTTAAAATGGAACAAGTGAGACCTCAAGTTAAGTGAAGACTTGCCAAAAATAAAGGAAGAGTAAATAGAGATGTATTCTTGAATCTTAATGGTTTAAAGAGTTGAGAGGTTTAGGTGGAAGCAGATGAAGATAGGAGAAGAGCAGAAGGAAACTTGGAGCTGTGGCTATACTGTTGAATCATGCTAAAAATGCTTGTCACTGTGTGGCATGGGTTGGTTTAAGTCTTTAACTTATTTTTAGGAGGTTACTTGCTACTTTTTATTTTTTAAAGGGAACTTTATAAGGGAGACATTCCTAAAAATTCCATTCTGCTCTGTAGCAAGGAATTCTTTTGTGAACCTACAAGTTGCAAACCATTCATCAAACTTGAAAAGGCAGCCAGTCATTATGGTACTGGGGCAATAAATTATACAAAGTATGTGCTTTGTGAAAAGCTTGCCATAAACTATTACATTCAATAGAAGTGATAGGAAAAAGGCTCGAGTTCTTCTATGTGGCAGAGCATAAGCTGTATGTGCAATGCATGTTTACTCAGATGAAAGTAATTAAATGGTGTGAATATAGACTATGCAACTTTGATACAATTAACTTTTTTAGGACTTGTCAAAAACTACATTTGATATAATGAATTATCTTTGTGTTAAAACTGACATTCAAAGTGTTCCTTATCTATTTAAGCAATAAGTATGTGTTGTCCTCTTTGAGTTTGAAAAGTTACTCTTTATGCACGTGAACCCTTCTTCCTTCTCCCCGCCACCTCCCACTCTATTTTTATGGTTATTTAAAAACTAAAAGGGGGGGGGGGGCAAAAGTAAATAACCAGGATTTAAAATAATTAAATAACATCAAACTTGTTCCCAGTGGGAATAAAAAATATGTGGGTTGGGAGGGGTGGCTAGAGAACGAGAAGGAAAAAGAGGAGGGGGAAGAAAACCCCTTGCTATTTGAAGGTCTAGTAGTTTTCATCCACGTTGCAGCAGTTCTGCAGAAAAACTCCAATCTAGTTGTTTTTCAGTGTTTACAGGTTTCTGGAAAACCTGAAGCTCTGAAAGCTTTTCTGTTCTGTTAGACTTTGTAAGCTTGGGGAGCACTTGTATGTACTTTAAACTACTGATTTTAAGTTACTTTAAAGAAATTGAATGTAAACTTAACACTGAATAAATGTGGGATTGCCTTGGGGTTTGTTTTGAAAATAATAAAATCCAGAATGACAGTTAAATATTGGCTAGCATGCTGACTCTTTTCACTTCTCTTCTACTTGTATAAGTAGGTACAGTATACAGTAAAAACTGTGATGAACTTCATGGGAGCTATTAAAAGTTCTTCCTAACTTCTCAACTATGTTTAGAATCCCAGAGCAGTTCCCTTGACAGAGATGTAATTAATAACTCTTTCTCCAAGTAGCAGATCCTGTGAATCACTGATGCGGACGTTTGTATTGTGACGTTGCACCCTCTCACGCTGAGATTTGCAGAGCTCCTGTAGAGTGTGTGGGGTTTTGGTGATTGAGTGTGCTCCATCAGAGCTGTAATTCTTGCACTAGACCAGATAATTATATTGAGGATGCTTTGGTATTTGGGGGTGGGGGGAAGATGATTGAGGGGTGCATCAGGCTGTTACAGCATGGCTTGAGCATCTTTCCTGATCTTTTTCATGACTTACAGCTGCTACTGTAGTATTGTGGGAAATGAGTGTAATGATAATTCCATATTGCAGCAACTTGTGTCTGCACATATATATGAAAATCTGTACCATCAATATTCACAGCCTATAAATTGAACTTAGTCTTATTGCAGATACCATAAAGCTTGTTTCCTGGGCATATGTGAAGCCTAGATACCTGTTTAGAGAACTGCATCACAGTGGTGTGTAAACTTGGCTGTTGCATAAGGCCAAGTGTTTATTCTTCAGTGTTAAATTCTGATATGACTCATCACTAGAAAAGCAAAATATCTAGAGGTGTGTCAGCAATACTTGGGTGTGTGCAGAAAGCACTGGTGTTTATTAAAAAAAAAGTTTGACTAAGTTGCTTATTGAAATTAGTTCAGTGGGAATTTTTAGCTTTCTTCTTTCTAGTTATGTTTTGTAGTTGGTCAAATACTTTCATTAATACAATGGGGACAATTTGTGCCTTCTTTAGAAAAGGAACTGCTTGTGTTGCGTTTTCTTTGAAGAACGCGTTCAACACATCTCGTGGTACTGTCCATCCTTTTTTTTTTTTCTCCATTAGGACATTGTTCTGGTCCTTTTGTATTTCTATTGTTTCAGTTCCCATAATTTAAAGTGTTCTTGGAGACCTGTTGTGGACCATTTACTGACAGTCTGGTAATGGAAAGTCAGGTGCTGGTGTCCTTAGCAAGTGCTGCAGAATGTAAGGACTGGCTATGGCCTACATGGCAGTAGGACCCCTTGTGTAATTTGTCCTGGGAGGTTCTCGCTGTCCTCATTTTGAACACTCAAATGTATGCATTTCTGTGTAGGGTGATGCAGTTGGAATGGAACTGGGATATCAGATTATAATAGCCTTTGTTACTGTAGTGAGAGCACTAGAAAGATAGAAAGAGTCTGCTGTAAAATAAGAGTTATGAGAAGTTGGAGGGGAGGCCAGAAATATCCTGTGCTTTTGTATCAAATGTAGGTCTGTTGATATGGGCATAGGGATAATCTGGCCCCACATCTTTTACCAGAACTTGATCTGTTGGGAGTAAAAATATTTCTATGCCAAATATCTAAGGAGAATTTAATTTTTTTTTTAATGCTTGCCTTGATAAACATGCTAATAAACAGACTCCACTCCTTTGTACTAGGTTGGTGCCCAAAAGAGCCATCGTTTTCACATCCTCTTCAACTTCCAGGAGGTCCCTGTTCTTCAGAAGGGACAGACAAGGA
>VXBZ01009744.1:1073-27298 GCA_013399135.1 Heliornis fulica
AGCTTGGAGAAGAGGAGACTGAGGGGTGACCTCATTAACGTTTATAAATATGTAAAGGGTGAGTGTCAGGAGGATGGATCCAGGCTCTTCTCAGTGATGGTCAGGATAGGACAAGGGGAAATGGTTCCAAACTGGAACATAGAAAGTTCCATCTTAGTATAAGGAGGAACTTTTTCACTGTGATGGTGAGAGATCTTTGGAACAGGCTTCCCAGAGAGGTTGTGGAGTCTCCTCCTCTGGAGACATTCAAGACCAATCTGGACACATTCCCATGTGGTCTATTCTAGATGATCCTGCTCGGGCAGGGGTGTTGGACTGAGTGATCTTTCGAGGTCTCTTCCAACTCCTAATATTCTGTGATTCTGTATGACATCCATAATGGATGTCCAGGCTTCTTTCTTTGTGCTATACCCTTCACACCTTTCTTCTTCTTCTTTCTTTTTGGGCATCACTGTTGTACTGTTTCTATGAGAAAGAAATGCCTGAGATAGGACACTGATTTCTTTAGGGGACTGAAAGCCAGAAATTGGGACTCTAATACCAAACATACCATTAACATCCTGTGACAATTTTAATCCATGTGCCCCAGTTTCACCTAGAAGGAAATATATGATAATATTCCTCCATGCTTATGACATGTCTTGACAAAACTAACTGTGATATCCAAGTCTCTCTATTATCCCTTCCATACTTTACAAGTAAGCAGAGTGTATGTAGGCAAGCAGATGTGTTTAAAAAAAAAACAAAACAAACCATGAAACATCAGTAGGGTAAGGGTGTGTGTATGTGTGTGTGTGTGTGTGTGTGTGTGTGTGTGAGTTGAATCCCACCTCCTTGTCATTTTATCTTAAAAAAAAAATCTTTTTTGTTGCATTCTCTTAATGACACTTCCATTGGTAGTCACTTGTAATTCCTGTGTCTCCCCAGAACACTCTCGGGTTTAGCAATCTCTTGTATTTAGCTCAACGTTTTCATATAGTCCCAGATTTTTAAAAATAGCAGCACTTGTGACCTCTAATAAAAGACAAACTATTTTACATTTCTTTCTTGCCATCCATTCTTACTGGCAATTTGATGACATTCCATAAACTTTTGGCATTACCCAGCAATGTGATTCGGCTAATTAACAATGATGTTTATAAATAGTGCACATTATTGAAAAATTCCTCTAATAGCACACAGATAGTTTTCATGACAGGAAAGCCATAGAAGTATGTAGACTTAAAAATTATATTTTCCCAAGCATTTCAGGTTCATCTTATTATGATAGGATACCTGTTGAAGCGACATTCCGAGGTTTAGACTGTCTTTATAAGTAGTATATTACACTACAATAGAAAGGTATCGAATTTGTCATGAACACATTTCCTGGAAAGGAGCCTCCTATTTCCTAACCACAATACTAACAAAGACATAATTAAAAATCCAGAGAGGCGGGAAGGCCAGAAGGAGTTTTGTTTAGTTGTTTTCCCATCCCCTCTGTCTGTGTCTAGCTTGGCTATTTTCTTTTTTATTCTATCCCATGGAAAGGTATTTTGCGTTCCTCTTCCCTGGTCTCCAGTTTGCCCACCTCATATGAAAGATAACAAGAACAAGCCAGATAGCAAAGGCAGAGCTTGCTGTGGTGAAGGCAGCAGAAGAATTAGCGGGCAGCACAGGAGCAGAGCCATGCCTCCCCTCCACAGTGCTGCAGCCTGCACAGCTTCACCTCCCTTTTAGAGGGGCAGGTTATGGCCGGGAGGAGGGGCAGCCCACAAGAGATATACTTTCACACTCCAGTAAATTTGCAGACATCAAACAGCTCCATGGGGTTGTTGTACTAACAGTATCCCATTTGCTGTCCTCCTAGGCTCTGGAGAAAACTTTCCAGATTACTTAACTGCAGAAAGTTTAGTGAACTTCAGTTCATTCTGAGGCCTGTTAACAGCAGGAAAAGTCCAGCCTGCAGCTATAGAGGATTCACTGCTTGATGACATTAATAAGATCCAGATACAAGAGGTAGAGACAGCTGCGGTCTTCCATATCCTCTGCCTTGGTGAGTACGCTAAAGCTTTTCGTTCCCTATATAATGTTCCCTCTTTCCACTCCAGCCTTCAAGGTGAGGGGTGTACGGGAGAAATGAGTGCCCTAATTTTGCATTGTTTAGAGTCTGTAAACTTCCACTGAGCAGATAAAGCTTAAGAGAGACTGCTATAAAGGTGCTCCAGCCTCACCAACTTTTTAAACAGACACGCTCATTAAGACCACAGAAACAGAAGCTTTTTACACATAGCAAAAGCAGGAGAAGATAAACATAATGAGGCTGACACAGGGGTTTCTTTGATAAATTCAAGATTCTGGAAATATGAACCACAGGAAGAAAAAAAAGCTGAGGATGCATTAAGCTCTACACATAATTCATAAAAGTGATTTCCATGTCTACATTGTGTATTACATTAAAAATGTGTTTCTCGTGAACTGACACAGATATTACCACAATGTTTAATGAAATGTCTTTTTATTTTTACATAGTATCAACACCACAGTTTAAAAAAATAACTAAAGTATCTGTGTGATAGAAAGCAATGCGCCTCTTTAGCTTTTCTAGCTTTGTCTTTTTGAAAAAGTCTTCCATTTCTAATGTGAGCAATTAAATGAAGGGCAACAGTTTGCTTAGTGTCAAGTATCATTTATATATGAGTTATATATAAAGCAACTGCATGCCACAAGCTATTCAAACTAAACAATTTACATTCTCTATTCAGAAAACAGAGACGGCCTTATTCTGAAAATTGTGGCTTATGGGTAGCCACTGATTGCTGGTGGTATTTCTTTGAGCAGAGGTTAGTAGGATTAAGTCCTAATCTGTGCACCTGACATCAAACCATCAAGGAAAATCCACACAGACAGCAGATGTTTATCCTTAAGTTTAACAGCAACACACACAAACCACATCAGAGAAAACACAAGAGCCCTTTTGAACTGTATTTGTTATTGTCAGGAAATATATACCTTTCATCTGGAGTATTTTGGTTTATTAAATCTCACTTGAACAGGTGAAACTAAGAAAGACTTCAGCTAATAGCTAATCTTTAAATTAAGATGATATTGCTCATTTTATCTTCTGAGCCTTTTTTTTTTTTGCTATTCTCTTTAGCTATAGAAAATTCATAAGAGACTAAAAGATAAATTTGTTACTGCTTTTGACTAGTAGCTTCCAGTAAAATGTTTGATTATTGACAGATGAAAAACTACTATCACTAAGATTTTTGTAGTCATGTGTTGTTTTACTCTCATAAACATGATTGATTATCTAGTTTCAAAATAGCTTTCATGGAGTACATGGATTTTTCTGTAGAAAACTTAAGTTCAAAAGGAACTATTATTCCTAAATCACAATATTGCCTTTGTGATTTTTATCTGCCTTCTACAGTACTTGTATTTCCAAAATGTGCATGACCTACAAGGAATTTTAGAAGTTGTGTAATTAAAAATTGTTATCAGTGTTTAACCTTGACTTTATCTGAGTTGTGTGCCTGTATCCTGACACAGAGTTGGGATCTCATTTGGGTACCATATAGTTAACATGGTAAGAAATGACATTGTTTTCAGAATGAAAGCAAAAGAAAATATAAAAATTTGAACATGCAGAAAATTCAAACATTGTAGATGGTTCTTATCAAAAGACAGTATCTGGACATAGCTTTAAAGGAAAGCTAAGTATTTATAAGATAATTGGGACTTGTATTTAAAGATCATCTAATTAAAGGAACAAGTAACATTAAATTAGTCACAAATGTTCTTAAAATATTGGTTAGTGCCATTTACAATTAACCAGTGGAAAGCTGACTCATACTTCTCACAACTGACAAAGTGTTACTTTTGATTTTTAAAGCAATAAAAGGTTTTCAGCTGTATCAGGCTACTAATATTTAAATGGAAATTGAGAATTGGCTTTGACTCATATTTGGCATGATCTCTTACTTTTCCTCCCAACAGTAAAAATTATTGCTGAATTTCCCATTACCGTTCACAGCAATGTTCTTTGGATGTAACAGGACAATTTCTCCTCAGACTTACACTCTGGAATTCCAAGCCAAGCCAGTAGAGATGCAAACTATGGCCCAGCAGCTATCTGCCAAAAGGTGACATGCTGTGATGTGTCTGCTTGTCATCAGGATACTGCCATGGTTAAAACTAATATTACAGTTAGCCCAAACACCTTTTCAAAGCCACTGCTCTTACTTTGAACATTTAAGCAGTGTTTACTTCAGAGAAACACTTGTCTGAATCTATGGAGATTTAATTTGATCCTTGCAATTTGGCACTTTGTAGTACAGCATTTGTAAAGGAAAAATTAACTAGTTTCAGAGGAAGGATTTTAATGAGACAGGGAGACTTTTTTTTTTTTAAGGATGATACCATTTGTATATAATCATTGTAGCATTGTAGTACCTACTGTTCTTCTGTTAATGTTAACAAAGTATGTTTCACCTTATCTAACACCTCCTTGATTTTCATCACAGAAAGGGTGATCAAATCTATGCTCTACAACAGGCTTTGTTTTGATCTAAACTGGCTTCAGACAGAAGATAATTTTGTTACTATAAAACAGAATCCATGAATCCTCAACTGTACTTGATTCCTCTTCTCCATTCTGGGTATAGCACATCTCCTGAAAAATTTAAAATTACAAGGAAATACAAATATGCTAAAATCTTTTTCTGTAACATATACCAAAAAGAAATATACAGGTTCCAGTTCCTGCTTTGATGACACTCTGCAGCAAAATTCCCATGGATACAAAACCACATTGCATCCTATCTTCTTGTCACAGTATGTAACATTATCCTGCAAACTTAAGACTCTACATAATATATTTCAACATCAGAGCCACAATTATTTTTAGACATCTAATTCTCTCAGCCTTTCTGGGTTATTGTAAGGAACTTTGGCCATCACATATGCCCCCTGCCCTGTTCCCCCAAATAGGCTGGAATAATCTCTTTCAAGAGCTTGGGACTCCCCATAGAGCAGACTGGGAGATTGCCATCACCCCCAACAGTCTACAGAGTTCCTCTCGCTAGGTTACACAGAAAAAGGCTGAAATTTTCAGTCTGATACAAGTTTAATAGCCTTAAAATATTTGTAAATGGGAATTTGAATGTCATTTTAATTCACCTATTAAATAGGAATTTTAATCCATGTGAAACAGCAAAATATGCTTACCTATTATGGTCATGTCCTTCTTTCAATGATTTCATTCCTTCCCTAATTAAAGGAAATTGCAAAAATACTTCCTATTTCATGGGTAGAAGAATCAGATCCTTTCAGATCTTTGCCTGCTATACATATTTTATGTTTTTACATGAGAATCATTCATATCCATAAGTTTTTTTCATCGGGAATTAACACACACACACACACACACACACACACACACACACACACACACAAAAAAAAAGAGGTCTGTAACACAGAATCTGGAGTAGACAGAGTCAGTACTGTTTTCTCAACCCCTAGCATTTGGCCATCTGTCTTAGTCCCTACAGGCTAGCTATAATGCATTTCATAGGCTTCAGGATGTAAGAAAGATCCAACAGTCTACAACAATTAGTTGAAAAAAATAACAAATGTTCAAATGGAGTAAAGTGTCCTGCTTTCTCAATGAAAAAACCCTAAACATACATGATCTCAGCTGAGTGTCACACTCAATCTTACTGTAGGACGTCACAGTAACCAAAGCAGCTCTCACTGAAGCTGTTTTGTGTCCTTATCAAACTCTGCTGCCCCTGCTTCACAATATTGTCAAATACTCCGCTTGCACACCTTAAAAAAGGATAAAGTCTTGGTATACAACTATTTCTAACACTTTTGTAATTAGCTCAATCTCTGGCTTAGAGCGAGTTGGGGAAAGAGCAAGAGGAGAGAAAAAGCTGTGTGTTAAATATTGTAAGACTTCCTCCGTTTTATATGTAACATCAGAAAGAGAGAACTTCTGCATAAGGTTGTTCTCATGGTTTTCATTATCGCATATAGTTAATCAAAAACACTTCAACCCCAGGCAACCAGCACACTGCAAAGAGAATATTAAGAGGATATAAAAGCATCCTACTCACTTGGAAACTAATTAACTTGGTTAAAAATGAAACAGTTTTTTAAAAAATACTGTAGTGTCAGGAAGGGCTTGTTGATACCTCAGATTTACTACATGTGCACACAAATGAAAGCCAATTTTGCTTCTGTTGAAGGTAATGGCAAAAGTCCATCTCCAGTGCAGGCAGATCAGGCCTTTAGCATGAGGCTTGAATCTCGAGATAAACAGCATAGCTATATAGTGGCTTAGATTTAAATAAAAAATATCTTTAGGTGCCTGTGCTATATTAAGAGCAATTTAAGCACTTAATCCAAAACAATAGCCTTGAAAATCCTTCTTCAGCAACTTCCTAAACTTTACAGTGCCTCTAATACTGTGAATATTCATTCCCAGTTTGGCAGAGACTAAACAGCTTCTTCCTTAAGCATTACACTGCTCCCTTCTTAGCACTTACATATGGCCAGATGTACACTTAATGCTCTGGGGCCAAGACCCTTCCATCAAACTACAGGGGTCTAAAATTGGTTGTTGGTGCCCCATTCTGCCATGGTCAGCAAGAATATTTCTATGTTCAAGGGAGATCAAGCCATTGTAGTTAATGATTTTGCACACAACTCACCTTCTTCCAAAATTTGCTCAGAATAATTATGGTTCAGATTCCACTCACTCTTTTGTCAACAGGACAAGTACTTCAGACTTTGACACTTAAAGGTAGGTAAGATCTCTGCATTTGGGGTCAATCTTCATATTTCTCTTATGAAGAAATAAATACTCATTCTCTGAGCACTTCTACTGAACACCAACTGAAGCAGGATCCACATAAATTGCATTAGCAAATCATTTCATTTAGAAGATGTCTGGAAAAACTGCATTTCCTTTTGCACCAGGATATCAGAACACACATGCAGATTATGAAATAAAAAATTTCTATCTGCAGACATTTAAATTAATGTCCTCAGGTGTGGCAATGCCCTCCAGGTATTAGCTAATCTAATGTCAGATAGGAATTGATGGTTTCAGATGCTCTTGATGAATCTATTCCATAAACAAACAAACAAGAAATACCTAAACAAAATATATCAAGGTGGAAGAAGACAGTAAGGAAGAGCAAGGCTTTTTGTACACTGTGTTCAAAACTCCATTATCCTGAACAGACCCCAAAAGCAAGAGAATGCATACTTGCTCTTCTGCCGGAAACCTACCTCTCAGCGTGTGCTCATACTCCCACCTGTCATGAGATGGACATGCTTAAGTGTCCCACACACTTGGTACCCTATGAGCATTCCAAATGGAGATCTCTCTTTGAGATCCTGAGTAAAAGATACAAAATGCCCAAGAGCAGAGCAAAACTCACCTTTTTTCACCACATTCACACAGACTTCCTTAAGATGTTCTCTGCACTGAAAGCTTCCTGTCTAGACCATACAGCTATATGGGGAACCAATGAAATTCTCAGTAACCTTAATATGTTAAGGGAGTTTCTGAAGAATGGATGCCCTAATTTGAAATTCTGCCCTGCTGACATAGATTAAAATTAGAATAGCCAAAATGAATAAATAGTTCTCTTTAAAAAGAAAAAATAATCACATCAAATTCCACAGTAGACTATTTTTAGACATAGCAGCAGCAATTTAAAATAGGGCCTCAAAAACATCATGCAGAATAGGTGAGGAGTCTTTAAAATTGTTACCGATACTTATTGTGTACTGGGACATTTTAAGAGTTATTCTGTTGCACTGATTAATAATAGATAGTGCACAATAGGGTGGTTTTATTTACTCAGCTTTCTCTCACATGAAACTAATCCACACATACATTATTGATAAATAACGCACACCTCTCCAGTTCACAGCATCTAAATTATGCAGAATTAGGAACAGCTGACAAACTAATACAGACAATTGCTAATCCTAGTAGATATCAATATATTTGATGCCAGCATTCTTGGTGAACTGCAGTTTTGAGTAAAACCTGTAGTTGTATATATAAATAGAGCTTTTTCCATCTTATGGTGCACTGGTTTTCAGTCATATCGATAACACTCTTGTTAGCCTTTTGCTCAGATATATCAGAATTCATTAAAGGGGCATTATTTGAAATCAGTAATTCAGACTTTTAAAAATAAGTGTTTTGCAGCACTTTAGAGAGCAAATGTTTCAGTACTGAATTGCCCTACAGTTATTCTGTCAACAGTAAATAACCTCCTAACAATGCTCTCTCCTGCCTTGATTTTACAAAGCAGTGCTTGTTTTCATCTAGGAACTAAACACAACATTGTCAAGCAACATCTCTCAACAGTCATGAAGTATTTAGCACAATATTCACCCGAGAGCATCACCTAGCACAGATTTTCAAAGCAATAATCTAGGGTTACATTTGGGCTGTGTTTCCAAGAGGAATATGAGTTTTCTTATGCAAGTACTCAAGGCCAAATTCACCTCATCAGTTCACTTAATTCATGTTTGGAATCAGTTTTGAGCTATTCTCTATTCAGCTGTGTTGAATTGGACTTTGCATCTTCAGATTCATTTAAATGGAAGCAATTACCTGAGAAAAGCCCCACAGAATATTCATCGTTTAATATTTCTGTATTATGGAGAACTCAGCAAAGTTTTGCATAATTACATTGTGTGTGTTCTGCCGATTATGACTGGGCAGGTTAGGTGAACAAATCATATGGCCAACAACGTAGATTGTGGGGTTTGGGGTTTTTTGATCACTGGGGCAATACAAGTACGAGACGAAAGCTTAAAACCCTAAAAGCAAGCCATTCTTCAAATACTGAAATCTAAATCCCATTTTATTATGCTGTCAGTGAACTGCTGAGATTCTCCTTTGCTTGTTAACATGATAGCATACAGATGAGAAGAAATAAAAAGTACTGGCCTGTGAAAGGCAAATCAAAAGGGGAGATTGAAGGGATTTCTCGAGTTACTCAGCTGAGTCGTTACGCCCCAGCCAGTGACCCAGCCAGTGGTCAGAACGGTGCAGGTTCCGTTTCGTTGCTCCGAACGCTTAGACATGGTATCCAAGTGTCTGCCCAAAAGGCTGAGAATTTGCAGTTTCTTTGTAAGCTTACTGCACAATAAACAAAAGAAGGGAATTTGATACTAACTAAACAGAGAATGAATAGTCAATAACATTGTATAAACTTTTTCAAGTCACAAATCTTTATGCAGAGGGAGAGACTATGCGTGTTACTGGGTCTTTTACTGCAAAGACTGTGTTTTTTTTGTTCCCTCCCCTCAATTTTAGGTGTAAAACATATTTTTCTAAAATGAAACTCTCACCTGTTGGCAGATAATGGCATAAAATCACTAACTTCTAGGAAAGAAGGGTAAACCACAGATTAAATGCAAGTTAATGTGAATGAAGAAAATGGAGAACACTATAGTACAGAGATACATAGATACTTCGCAGAACTGTAAAATAATAATTTTATGACTTTCAACATAATGTTTTTGAAATAAATGATTCCAGTAAAAAAAAACCTTTTAGTTTTCATCATGTGATTTCTAATTCTTAAATTTAAAAAAGCATTTAAAGTACCATGACCAACATTTTGCATGTAAAATTAAAATATGTGACAAGTCCCATGCTATCATAAATCAACATGCATGAAATGAAGTGGCATGTGAATAAGAAACATAGTGGACAAAATGCAAACACAAAGATATTTGTACAACAGTTTTAAGTGCAGTTAACTGGAGGTTATAGACCTAAAACTGAAAACTCTTACAGTGGAAACAGTATTGTATGCATCATGGTGTATATTTCTCAGAATGCGTTAGCTGTCAAGTTTAAGTAATACCTTACATGCCCTTTTCATAACTTGCAGAATTAGCTTTATGAAACCCAGCTGTTTAAAATAAAGCCTGGACTAGCACTGCCATCTAGCATCTTTTTTTTTTTTAAAAAAAAAAACCAACAGCAGCATCAGAATTGGTGGGTTAGCATTTATTAACACTATCAATCTTTTTAATAGATTTATGCATCAAGTCATAACACTCAATTGAGGAATAGGACATGTTTTGATAACTAATATTACCAAATATAACATCTATATGCATCACAAAACATTTGGACATAAAAGCGTCAGACAAAACTCTTTATTCTTTGAAAGAATTGAACAGAGACTGGGAAGAGGGCTGCATTTTGTTTTGCAATTCTGAGTTATGATACATGGAGGATGTGAAGCTGTGATAAAGATGGGAAAAAGGAACATAAGAGATTTTCTTTCTCAAGCAATATAAAATATGGAGAATGCCTTACATGACCAAAGAAAATACTTCTCATGCCAGTAAAGAGAAACATGTGTTCTGAAATCTTATAGACTTCTGCTCTGCACAGGTATATATTGACATGTACAAAGCCTATGAAATACATTCATTTGTTCCCTTCTGTATGAGGTTAAAAGATTTGAGATTTGCAAAGTATAACAATGAGCAAAATTTCACCCACTTTTGTTGTTTGTTGAACAGAATGAATTGCTTGGCATTGCATAAGACAAAACATGAAAACAAATACTGCCTCTCAGAGCCTACAGTATAGAAGACGGGCTCTGAAATGACAGGATGTACTGGGAAGCCTTGAAACACAGTCATTAATTATCATTGTTAGGAGCAAGCCTTTAGAAAGAACTTGAGTGTAAACAAGGATGGGAAGACACTGTAACATAAGGAGCTCAGGGAAAGAGAAGCGAGATGAGTTAATACCATAAGCTTAGTCAGGGCAGCCCCTTGTCACAACAGCTTATAGGCACATATAGGCACACACTCTTGCCTAATAGCTAAGAATCATTTCTATATTGCATAAAACAGAGGAATTAATTACATCACAGGAATCACCATTAGACTAGGAACCTTCCAGTTGAAAGCCCCTGAAGAATCTGTGAAAAACTGGTAATGTCTTGGTGTGTTTTAAAATAGGTTCCATCTGCCACTGTTTTCCCCTGTTCCCATGACTTTTTGTGTGGACATTTTATGAGAAAAGTTTAATTGATCTAGGAGTACAAATTACAACACTGATTATGCTGTTCATGATGCAAATTTCTTCCCTCACCCCTGCTTAGTTTTCTTGAGATAGAAACAAAAATAAGATGCAAAATTTTAAACAAATGACTCGTCAGCAAAAGTAGCCACAATGAGTCTAGATGCTTAGTCACTCAGCTCAGGTAATCAAAGTGCCCAGCCTGTGACATGCCACCAGCAAAATTTGTTTCCACACAAGCATACAAACCAAACCAGTCAAGAGACAACTCAATATATCTTTTGCATCTGGCTTACATGTTAAAAATAAATGTTACATATTAAAAAGTTATGTCAATGTAAGTGTTTGATAACCACCCTAAAGCCACCTGTAGCTATCTCAAAATCATTTTTCTGTTAGCAGCCCCAGCAGAAACATATTACATGAGGTGTTTGTTTACATAATTTCCTTTCAGGGAACAAATACCTTTTATCAGTCTAAAGCACTGCTTTCTTATTATCTACTTATTACAACTGGTATTGCATAAGATCTTGTGAGCTTCAATTATGGCACAGCATTCAGCTGAGCAGGATACAAATATTAAATATATATCCGTGATATTGGCATTTTCCATGTCAGGAATTGAACTGATTGGTTGGGGTTTTTAAAAAAAAAAAAAAAAAATTCTAGAGAAAATGCTACTCTGTATGAATAGATATTTTTCTAAAAAATGGCATCTGCAGTACTTTCAAAGAGACCAGCAGGTTTTACATAGAAGAGTAGAAAAGCAAACTGCAAACACTGTATTGTGATAAAAAGATTTTACCTTTGTAAAAAAAAGCCATGGAAACTGTAGCAGCACAGTGTCTTCCAGTGTAATTACCCTAACTTTAGACCTATCTAAAAGGGAACAACATGCGCTTTGAAATAGACTCAAAAGCAGGGTTGGGAGCAGAGGCATGGAAGATCCTTTGCAGAGCTCCCTTCTGCCCTCAATTGCTTATTTCAAGCTTGCTAGAAAGCAAAAGCTGTGAGGTGGCAACCCAGAACACTTTTCAACTTTTTTTAAGCTTTCTGTTTAAATGCAAGCTTTTATCTTACCTTTTTGTTGTGTTCTAATAAGAAGGGAAATACTTTTTTCTTAATTTTATTTCTGTTACATTGGTCTGGTGTGATTTGAAATACATAATCACTGTGTAAGTCTGCTTATAGACTTATATATGGGGAGGCAAGGTTACTTATATACACTAGTATGGATATTTATGCAGACCACATCAGAGTTTATTCAGAAGACTCATCAGGTCTATGCAGAGCTAGTCTTGATATGAGTGATCCCGTTTGTTAAGCATAATATGTCCTTAATGTTTAAATGATAAGAATGTTTCCAAAGAAACCAGAAGCAGAGATTAAAACGCAGGGAGTGAAAGCATATTCCAACTGGACTTGCCCCTCCCCCACAACTAACCCACTGACACACAACTGATTAGCCACCTAAGGCCATAGAGAACATAGGCACAGGATGTTTTCCTTAAGGGAGAAGAAGCTAGTTTGACCTTTCAGTTTATAAAGGGAAACCACACACCCAGGTGTTGCAGCTCTGCTCACGAGGAGCAATTAGGGCATAATCTGGGTTGTTTGTTTTGTTGGGTTCAGAGGTCTATGCTGAAAGATCAAAAAAGACTTACAGTCACTCAGTAAACTCCATGCATGTGATGTTTTTCAACTGGTTTTTGTATTGGTACTGTCTAGTTATTTGTTTGTTTGGAAAGAAAAATCAGTCCCTTTGAATAGGAAATCCCACTAGGGCTACAACACGGAAAACTGCCCTTTCAAGCTAAAGTTGGATTTTGAAGGGAATGAAACCTGAGAGGAAATCTTTGCCTGTACAGTGCGCAGCAACCATTCAGCTAAAGGTGTATTCTTAAAATCGATATAGTCAGTTCTATCTCAAGGAGTGCACTTGTACTGAATATTTTGTGACTTAAAACCCCACTGAGAAGGACCTGGGGGTCCTGGTGGATGAGAAACTTCACATGAGCCAGCAGTGTACTCTTGCAGCTCGGAAGGCCAATGGTCTCCTGGGCTGAATCAGAAGAGGATTGGCCAGCAGGGACAAGGAGGTGATTGTCCCTCTGTACTCTGCCCTTGTGATGTCCCATCTGCAGTAGTGCGTCCAGATCTGGGGGCCCCAATTCAAGAGAGATGTGGAGCTGATGGAGAGGGTTCAGAGGAGGCCATGAAAATGATCAGAGGGCTGGAGGACCTCCCCTATGAGAACAGGTGGAAGGAGCTGGGCTTGTTCAGCCTGGAGAAGAGAAGGCTGCAGGGGGACCTCATTGCAACCTTCCAGTAATTAAAGGGAGCACATAGACAGGAGAGGAATTGGATTTTTACAAGGGTACATAGTGGTAGGACAAGGGGGAATGGATTGAAGCTAGTGGAGGGAAGGGTTAGGTTAGATATCTAGAGGAAGTTCTCAGAAAGAGTGGTAAGGTACTGGAACAAGCTGCCCAGAGAGATGGTGGATGTCCCAACCCTGGAGGTGTTCAAGGCCAGGTTGGATGGGGCCCTGGACAACCTTGTCTAGATGCAGGCCTGGAAGATGGTGGCCCTGCCTGTGACAGAGAGGTTAGAAGTCAATGATCCTTGGGGTCCCTTCCAACCCAGACTGTCCTGTGATTCTGTGATATATTGCTGTAAGCAATCTCAGTAAAGAGATAGATTTAGTATCTTTTAAAATAGTATTAGGCTTCAGAGAATACAACCATTCAGCTTGCTGTCTAGAGAGATGTATGAAATAAAACATAGCCATCAGTTACAACAGTTGTTTTAAGGGACCCTTCTGGACAACAGTGACACCATTGTCAGAGGCAGGGTTGCACAATTACCTCTGCAACTTTCCTAGCATGAAGGAGTCAAGCTTGCACAGCTGATCTGATCCAAATTTGCCAACATGGAAAAAGAAGTGAAGTATTTCAAGCAAACAATAAAAAGTGTTTCTCAGGCTGTCAGCACAGATCCAATAACGAGAGACATGAAATACACTGTGGTGTTCCTAAACCCGTGGTCTCTTGAATCCCTTAGAAGATCTATAGGTGCTGTCCTAGAAGTGCAGTCTACTAGTGTGGGCTCAGGTTTTTTAAAATATCAAAGATGTACACAGTAGCCCCTGTGGCCATGATATTGGCCTAAGGATAAATCTGACGGTAACGGCTTAGGTTCCTTTTTTGGTTTGTTTATTAATTGGAAGTGAAATGTAGTATTTAAAGGACAAAAGGTTGTGCCATCCCATCCCCTCCTACAAAATGTAGGTCCATCTGTGGGACAAGACCTATCATTTATTATATGGATATGCAACTTTTAGCATATTACAATGTCTTGGACAACCTCCAAGAAGGAAAGAGATTTTTCTTTCCCTTTACTAAGTGTTTGGTAGTTGATTTGTCATCAACTACCCACAAGAGAGAAGGAGGGTAAAAATAGTCATTCTTCACAACAAATTCCATTCCAAATCTTTCAGATTCCCTGTCAATGCCTTTTCTGTGGCTACTGTTCTTGCAGCTATAGGGGACCTTGGCCAACAGGATGGCAGGCCAGCCATACAGTGGAAGCTCTGAAATCTTGAGACTGGCACAGAAAGATGTCAAAACTTGCCAATAGAATTACACTACTGCAACAACTAATGATAGGCTTGAATACAGCATTCTCTTGCAGAGACTTGTACACAACCTGAAATTAACACCATTTGCCTGATCCAGAAAACACTGATGTTAACAGAGACATTTTTTCCAGTTGATCTTTGGCTCAGGAATTGTAAACAACCTTGTTTTCATGAGTAGGGTCTTTTTTTTTTAGTGTGTGAGCCTAAATCTCGAAGTTTATCCCTACCTGGGACATGTTAGGATATGGCATCCAGAACCATTAGAAAGGAATTAATAGAGNAATCTTACATCAATGGGAAACTTTAAATAAAGTCAGACTGGCTGTTTGGTCTTGTCTTCCCAACTAGAAGCTTTCTCCTTATAGTTTTCAGGGCAAGAAAATAAAAACCAAGTCTAACATCTCCAGCTTGCAGAACAAGCAATAAACATTGACATGTCCATTTCTTTTCTTTCTTCTTTTTTTTTTCCATAAAAATGAAGCAAGTATGTTTTTCTAAAGGAAACAGCATATGAAAAAATTGGCACTATGAGATCTGATTCACTGCAGTATCTTCTTCTTCCATTTCATTGTGACTAACACAAAGACCCGTGATGTAGAAATGTCAGCCCTTGTTTTATATGACATTAATATTTTCCACAGCTTTGATACAGAAGACAGAAATTACAATGGAATCAGTTCTGCTATCTTTAGTGTCAATAAAGAAAAACTACAGGATTCTGTAAGATTCACAAAACTAACTTTTCTTTCATTAGAGCAAAAAGCTACTTTGCCACAACTCTAAGAGGAAAGGGAGGAAAATCTATTTCTGAATGCATCTGTTGGTTATGAACACAAGTTGAGATTTTTGTTCTTTATAACTGATGGAAATTTTAAAATCTCAAAAAATAGAGTTAGAGCAGAAAAATAATATATAGAAGCTTTAGCATTTAACCTAAAAAAAGTAAATGTCCTGAACTTAAACACCAATTTCTTCATTTTTTATATAACCAGATATGTTTTCATTGTTTCAATTTTGAAAGTTTGGGATGGGGAGGTGGGGAAGGGAGGTAAGGCTATTGTACAGATATGTTAATTTCTAAGTGTCAACTCAGTGTTTGTTAGATTTTGATTCTCCTCACACTGTTGACCAGAATCCACTGTGGGAGGTTTCTGGAAAGTTACTTTTAACCACAAGTTATTGTACCAGCTGCTGGAATTGTGTGGAAGGTAGATACAGGAAAGAGGAGCTTTCTGTACTATACAATAGAACACTGGGAGGACCTTGTAGCCATAAGTTATTGCTGGCTTTAGTGTTTATGGAAGAAATAGAATCTTTATCACTAACAGATTCAAATTTTATTCCAAATTTTAGAGAAAGCCAACCATGTACAAAGATGGTGGTAATTTAAAAAGAAAGGCAAGATGCAGTTGAGAAATAGAGAAGCAGATTTAATGGTTTATTTCTTAAAATGTTAAACTATATCAGATGAGCAAAATAGCAACTGAACAAATAAGCAGATGAGCAAAATCTTATTTTGTCAGCTTTTCTACAATCCAAAGTGCATACTGCAAGGAAAGAAAGAATTTGCTGCATAGATGGAGTAGCAGGCTTGAATTCTCGAGATTTGGCTTTTACCTCTGCTACTGTCCTCCTCTGTTGCCTTTGGCAACATCCATGGCTTGTACCTGAGGTTTGTAGTAGGTAATTTGTATTTCCTCTGAAGAGCATTTTGAGATCTCTTGGCATTGTTTTCATGGTTAAAATTGTATTGTTTTCATATTTTACTGTGACTTTTTGAAGGCATGTTCAGGCATGTGGGATATAATTTATCCCACAGCACCAGCTTTAGGCAGCTAGTGTTAACCAGGATATTTGCAGTATCAACTTCTAGACTGTAAAAGATCACCTAAGGACCTAAAATTGTACAAAACCAAGCAACTCTTCACTACATTATGTCACAGAGCAAGTATATGTCCTACTGGAATCCTGAAAATAAATCTGATTATTTCCATGAGGGATTCAATCCAGTAGATGTTAATAATCATACCTGTGATGAGAGAGAAGTCTTGATTTTCAGTGCCTGCTGGAACTACTGCATATTTATTTTTCATTAGGCATTCATAAAATGCATAAACATACCATGCTTATACCATAGCAATCACTGGGATCTAGATCATTATTTTAAGAGGAAAGCTTAAACCCTAGGACGCAGTTCATGTGCAAAGCAGAACAACAACATTAGAATTGAGTAAGAATGAGAGATTATTTTACTGAACATGGCTCAAGCACCTTGTTGAAATGGAGATGCAAACCTAAATCCTTTTCAGGCAGTGGAATTTGAATTAAAAAAATCTTATTATGTTAGTAAGAACCTGTGGATGAAAGCAAACACTTGTGCTTTTACCTGTTTCCAAATACTGACTTCTACTTCATTTGAACAAAGATTTACCTGAAATCTCTATAAATTCAATGGGGAAGAGAGCATCTACCTCTAGTATGGGAATGGCACCTAGGCCTCCAGTACAGTGGTTTTGTCTTAGGTGTACAGACAGCAATCCAGATGCAACAGGTTGTTGGTTCTTCCAGAGGGAGCCAAGCATCTAATACTTAGGGACGATAATGATGAGCACCACAGTGCTGAAATCCTTTATTATGAACTGATTCTCACGGTAGTTATATTCCATGAGAACAGGAGTTCATTTGTAGACATTGATGTCTCCACACACCCAGAAATTTTTGGCAGTTCTTATGGCGTTTCAGTTCAGTTTCCGACTTTGTAGCTCATACATTTTCCCACAAAAATATGTAGGAATGTTTTAGATAGCTTTCACTTACCAGTTAGAAATCACATTCTAACAGTCATGTAAAGGTTTAATCAGTAACTAAACTGACATGAGTCAGACACTGTGCAGGCCTAGTTCAGGTCCTCAGTACTATAACCCACTGTCATATTTATTACAGCTGATTTCAGGAATGATGCAAAAAGATGTCAGTGAAAGGGTGTAGAGTGAGGGCAAGGGGGTGTATTCATGCACATTTCTGAAGGGTTTGATTCAGTTGGGATTTGTGGCACTATAAATTACAACTTCCTGAGTTTTCATTATTTAATTATTTGTTCAAATGACAACTATCTGGGGATATGATTCTTAGTATAGTTTCCTCTTTTCCAATCTTTTTTCTATACAGAGTACACCGGTGAATCTGGCTCAATAAAAGACAAAGACTACTTCAATCTGAATATACATGGTTAATTTTTTTACACAATTTAAAACTGGAAGGAGCTCTATGAGTAAAAGGATGTAGAATTGGTTAACAATCTGAATTGTTCACAAAGCTTTGATTGAGAGTTACAAATAAAACACACCATGACAAAAGCAGCCCTTCTGAGTCACACAGCCTATGAGCTTTTTCCCTCCTCTTCACGAAGGATGATAATATCACTAGCGAAAGATTCCTTCCTCTAACTCAGAACCAGGGGAGTAAAAGGAATGTAGTCTACCTGTTCCATGTCATCACCATACCCAGCAAAATACCTTGGTGCACCCAGCACACGCAGATCCTATCCACTGCTGCCACAGCAGACAAACGTCCAAGACAGCAGAACAAGGGTAGTTGAAGAGGTCCTCTTTTTCTCAGCTGTAAGGATGCATTCTTCAGGCTAATTGGTTACAAATGTTCACTTAACAAGCAGAGTTATTCATATGTTACAGTAATGCTATAGTGAGTCTTGAAGACTTTAAATGTTGTTCACTTGTCTTTCTAAATCTAAATCACCCAGCAATTATTATGGGAAAAAAAAACATTACTTAAAGTGAATGTCGTTTTTAATCTAGAGGAAATCTGTATCCCAGAATTTAATGGATTGTTAGCATTCTTTTGTTTTTTTCTTTCACTTTCTCTTTTTTTTTTAATCCAGAGAGCAAACTCTCTATATGAATGCAAAGCACAACTTAAAAAAAAAAATGAAACGAGGATTTGAAGTAAAAGTAGAAGCCTTCTTCTGCAACACTATTGATTTTTTCATTCATATGTGATCAGTCATGCTGTCTGACAGGTATTCAGACCACTAGGTAAAACAAACTGCTAAATCAAACTCAGTAGATGTGCTTATGACACACATGTGCTACACTGAAAAAATATAGGAAGAATGAAAAAAAATCAGCATTCCCTGAATGAGCTTAAATATTGTCTTCCTTAGCCTACATTGGGAATTTCCAGGGAATTTCTAGAATTGTCACACCCTCATGTATTTTCTGCAGTTTGGTCCGCTCAGGAAAACCACATAGACTCTGGTGAAGCCAGCTGCCCAGAATCAACTGAAATTTGAGTCCTGTTTATTCTCTAAGTTTTGCAGAATTAAAGTTTGAGAGAGAATCCTCATAAAAAGAAATGGAAAATAAATTATTGTGAAAGGATGAGAGCAAGCTTGCTCTGTTCTGGCTTATGCTGTAGTTTTGCAGGAGATGTCATTCAGTAAGGCAAGCACTTTGTTAAGCTTTTGAATCAAGATTTGTTTCTTTTCTTCCAAATCATGAAAACTATAGGAGAAGAATCCAGTGATCATCTAAACTCATCCCTTCACCAAATCAGGTCCACTTAGAACAACCCAAAAAATTTCTTTCTAACTTACTTTTGAAAACCTCCCAGGAAAAGACCATGCAACCCACTTGTTCCTTGTACTGTTCATCAAAACCACCAAACTTTGTGTCTGTAATAATGACCTTCTCCTGAGGAGATAAGTCATAGCTCTACTGGTACTATTCCTTCCAGTTATGAAAATGTTAGTATCTTTCAAACTTGACAAAGCACCATGCAAAACCAGGTTTTTATTCGACCATTTCAAGTAAGTTTTAATCCCTTAAAAATCTTGATAATCTCTCCCCTGATACCCAGATTTCTGCATGAAAAATTCCACACCTGAGGAACTTTTTATAAGCCAGCTGAAAGCATGAGTAAGAAAAGATTAATAAACCTGCATTAAAAATACTTAAACACACATGTAGCTTTGAACATATGCGCTGTCATATTGAGATTTATTTGAATATGCAGGTGCAAAAGCATAGGCATAAGAAATTGTCTAGATGGTTGGCAAAGGGCCCAAAGTTCTCTAGTGCCAAGCCCAGTTTTGCTTGAAGAGTGTTAATAGATTAGAGGGTCCCATTTATGAATAGCATTTTCTACTTGATGATTTAGTGAGTTGACATGTTTATTTCCCTTACGTTAACCTCAGTAATTATCTCTTCATAGATATGACTTTCACATTTGCTCCTGTAATAGAGGACAATCTTTTTTAAACATTAGCTGATGTTGCTTGAAATGTTTTTGTTAAAAATCCGGGCTAGACACAGTGATTCTTGTCAAGTCACTCCTCATTCCCAATTCCACTCAGCATTCAGAAAAGAGACCTACACATGTCAGCCACCAGTCAAAAATCTGGGGAGATGAAATCCCAGCCATCACTTCTCTGCAGATTCTCCATGCCAAGAATAGGAAAGCACATTTTCAGGGTCCACAATACTGTGCATTTCTGAAAAGATCCTCAAGGACAAGTTTTCATTTTAGAGGATGTATGGCTTCTCTTTAGCTCATATTTGAAGACTGTAATTGCAAGTAACTGTAAGCAATTGCTAAAACAGAACGATATTTCTTCTGAAGGCCACCAGGGAGCATCTCATTCAGTGAAGTCGTGCATAAGCTCCCAGCCTGAGGCTTCTGAAGGAGCACCTTTAACTGTAAACTGTAGAGGAAAAAAAAAGAAAGCAGCTTTATTTCCCCCACCCCTCTATCCTCACAGAGATGACTTGTGATGGCTTATCTGATGATGTGGTTTCTTGGCAAATTTGAATGCATGTTCATTGTGAACCAGGACCAGAAGGACTGTTTGGTAATTAAATTTTATGGTCATAATTAATACATAATTTGTAAATGTTTTTAAAAAGGTTCTGGCTAATCATTCCGTAAATATGAATCTAACTAACTGTCCTTCATACCTATATTTTTTATAGGGAGCATTTACATGCCACTTTACTAACTAGATAGATAGATAGATAGATAGATAAAAGAAGTATTAATTAATGGGAGAGTTTTCTTCCTTTTGTATGTCTGATACAAGCATCGACAAGCGAAGCTAAACTGGGGCAGGCTGAAGCAAGGGTCACCCCTGTTTTGTTAAATCATTTGTGCAACAGACTCACAGAAGTTCAGAATACATTAAATGCACTGGTGTTGATTGCTTCAGAAATTAAGCAAATATTTTCATCCCTGCATCATCTGTCGATATTGTAGGCTTTCTTGTTTATTGAGCCTGTCCATATGCTCTCCTCTGCTTTGACAGCATTTTGCACTAAATAGTGCCTTTCCACAGACAACAGTCGATGTTTGTCATAACCAAATCACTTGCTTTTTGATGTTTATATTTTTATTATTCAGATACACAAAAAGGGCTCCAAGATGCTATTTGTTTCCCAATAGTCATCTGGATAGGATACTTTGGTGAATAAGATCTCTTCCTTCAGAACTGCAAGGAATACTAGAGGCAAGACATCACCACAAGCAAAGTAGAAGAGAAAGAAATTGAGGTGTCCCTTCTTTGGCTTCTTCCCTCCATTCTTTGGATGCAAGAAGCTCCTCTGTGCTTTTTAACACTGCTCAGAATGAGCACAGGCTCCTACTGCTTGTTGTGATCATAATGTATCAAATTCCAGCCTGGTTTATGGGGTGAAAAAAACTGCGCTGAGTTATTTTAGCATTTAGAAAGCATTTTATCAATTATTGACATGGAAAAAACAATGTGTGTCTTTTTCAAAGTTCTTTCCGTTCAACTGCATGTAGGATACAGGAAACGTGATGTCAATTTTACTGAATTAGAGGCTAATTATTATCATCAGTAACTGGCAACATGGTTAAATTCTGCAATAATTTGGATCTGTGTGGTCAGTTGTTGCCATATGCTGTAAAGAAAAATAATGTCTTTAAGACTTTCAGAATGGATGACTGCTCTTCAGAGAGTTGCTTAAATTTTTAACATGCTGTAAACATTTTGAATAATACTAGAAAGAAGATACCATATTGTTATCCTTTGTCTCTGTGTTTTGATCTTAATAAAAAGCTAACCAATCTGCTAATAAATACAGAATTAATTAAGCTTCATTTCCAAAACCAAAATCAGCAGCTGGAGAGTACCCTGCAACATTAAAAAATCATCTTTAAAAGGATCACAACTAAGCAATAAACTGACTCTGAGGGGCCTGTTCTTTGATACAGAACCTACAACAGCAGTAGAGCCTGGCTGTTCTTTTTTAAATCCAGGAGTAAATAGGAAGGGTGTATCTATCTGAGTCATGGTGTTCTTACCAATAATAATATGGGTAATGGTATGCCCTAAGCTATGAGTGCTTAGGAAAAAGGTCCTGAATATTTGAGCTGACTCACTGGTTTTTGTTATTAACTCTGTCTTTGATGTGACGTGTTTGTGACATTTACATGGAAACCTACAGTCTTGGGTGGTGTCCAACACTACACAGCACTTCTGTGGAACGCACCCTTTAGGAGATACTATGCTACCAACCAACTACATGATGTGGAAGGCTGGCAGGTACCCAGACCATGGCTGCCACGGCAATGCCCACTCAGTGGGAGGGATGGGGAGCTGTCCTTTGCTTCCATGTCCCATAAAGGGTCCCATAAAGGGTCCCATCACCCTTCCCCAGACGGAGAGGTGCTTTCTCACAGAAGTAATTCCAGTGACTGCTACAAATTAACTGACAAAGAAGAGGCAATGTGTGAGCTATTAACTAACTGGGAGCCCAGCTGGCGACCCTGGTTGCCTGTGGTGAGGCAAGCATGTTCAGCTGTTGGGCTGATGTTCCTAGCTGTCAGCTCTGTTTCAAATAGCTCCACAAGCAGTGTCTAGAATTGACTTGTTCTCTCCCTTCCAGTAGCACTCAAGAAGGATGGAGCATAGCAGAGCTGTCAGTTTTGGTTTAAGTTGATTGCCTTTTTAAAAGGTATGTTGTTTGGATCCAGGAAGAGTGATGGATAGTTAGCACCTTTCGGGGTGCACATCCCTGCTTATAAAAAAAAAAAAAAACCCAAAAACAAAACAACAACAACAACAAAGGTGTAACTTTTTGGGGTTTGTCTCAGTTTCATGCCACACAAAAACTTTTTCCTGTAAATCAGTATATACAAGTCAAAGATACAGAGATAAAATTCAAGTACCAAATTATTTGTGGACTACAGGGAATGCCACAAATAAGCCAACACCTTTTTTCAGCTGAAGGTTTGGATGCTGGGAATGATTAGTGAAAATGTTTATACTGTATCTTCAGAAGTTGCATGAACAGTTAGAATAAGAAAAAATCTGGGGAAAAAATATTTTTTTTGCCATCAGCGTTTGCTACCACAAGAAAACTCACAGGTGTATAGGTTATGTGGAGAGAGGGTATGGTAGTGTGTGCAAGTATTTCCTCAGAGTCCCAGTGGGTTTCAATATGGTAAATGAAAATATAGAAGAAATTGAGTGGCCAGATTCTTTCCCCCTCCAGAAGAATGTGCAAAGACTTGACTGACATTTGCTTCTTCTGACACTTTTGTCATCAATTGCTTGCGTAAGTGGCCTGTATTCACGGTAGTTCTATATGAATTGAGAAAGAAAAACAAATCCTCTAAGATTAAAGTAACTCCTTGAAAATATTGCCTTTTTAATTATGTTTGTGCTGCAGAGTATGCAAAACTGGCTGCCAGCAGACCATTACTAAACATGGTCAGTGTCCAACCCACGCACATAGCTATTTATGGCACTGCAGCTCAATGGCTGGGGGTCTGTAGTCTCCTTCATCTGACCTCCATAGAATGTATTTTTTTCACTTGTTTTTTTCTTAATAGCTGTATTTATCAAACGAAATCCATACAGATATTTTCAAATGTCATACATCTCTTTGTAATTTCTCTGTCAGACATAGCATAACTATAAACATATTCTAAGACCATAGCCATAATTAGCATTTTAAGAAGAATACACAATTTTCTTAATTGTCTGCTTGAAACACAGCATTCAGACAGTTTTGCCAATATACCCATGAGATAAAAATACTACTACTAATTTAAGTAATGGGGTAAATTCTGCCTGGTCCCACAATTTACATGTTTGCTCACGACAAGATGACCTGTGTGGTCCAAAAATTTGCCATATTTTGATTATGTTCCTTAAATTAAAAACCTAAACCAGCTCATAGCCCAGCTAATTTCTTATCACCTGTGGCAGTGCCAGTCCAACCAATTCTTCATTCTTCCATCAGAATGAGTACCATCATACTGAGGACCAGCCTCAGCCTGGGCCAGGAACTTGACCATTCTCAGTAGTGACTGCAGGCCGGGTGGAACCATCTCTGGATGAACTACATTCTGTTTATCTCAGACCTGTTTTGTATGTGCCTGTTGTTATGTCTGACCTAGAAAATGCAAATGGTTTTGATATAACAAAGAAATACCAAAACGAGAATTTCATGAACCTCTGCTAAACTCTACTCAAATTCTTCTCTAGTTTTGGATGCTGGGTTGGAAAGGAGTGTGCACAGAGTAGCTCCACACCCTACCAAATCCCAGTACACGCAGCTAAAATAGTATTCTGATTATATATGTCTTATTCTAGCTTCATATGCACAGCTGAGTTATACCACCTTCAGACTTTGAGGCACGTGAGTTGATAATAAAAAACAGACAAATATAGTGATGGTGATTTCACAGAAGAAAACGAACAAACAGCTCTGACATTTTTTTTCCTCAAATTTTAAAACATATTTTACTCAGACAAAATGCAATGCAATGGTCTTCAGTCCCTATTGTTGGTGGGCACAAACTCCACAGATTTCAGCAAATAGCACTACATCTCAAATCCAACCTCTTGTCTCACTGGCTGGTGATTGTGGACACTACATGCCACTGCATTCTTTATAACCAAGATTCGAGTTTTATAACACAGCCCAGTTCTGTAGTTCAGAACTGACATACAGATGGAGGCATCTGATCCATCACTGGCATTTGGCATTCCTCACCTCATTTCTGTCATAGCTGTCTCTCTGGAAGTGGCATTCCTGTCCCAAACCTCTCTCTGTGAAAGAGGCTGTCAAACTTCCTGACACCATGAGTAAGAACAGAATTGGGTCCCATGACCAGAAGTTGCATGCGCATGTCTCATCATACTGTAAGCAGATGTCCATGATTGCTATCTAGCAATCCAAACTGAGAGGCTGGTGACATCTGAGAGTTAATTATGTTAATGCTCCAAGGCACAGGCAAAACATCATTATTTACAATGCCAGAAAAGATAACACTTTGCGTAAGGGAAATCATACAAGGCAAAATCTACTCCAACTACCACAAAATGGTCCTTCTCTGATTCAAGTAGATGACTTACCAGGGGAAAAAAAAAAAGCCACACACAGAACAACGTACCTCCATGCTGATCAAAAGACAAAAGCATGACAAAAAGTATTACTATAAATATAAAAAAGATATTTTCTTTGGTCTATTTTTGATTAAAATCTACCTGTGCAATTCATTTCCCTGAACACTCCTTGAGAAAAAAAAATTCCAAAAGAAAAAAACTGTTTTCTACTTTTTGCACACTTTTTCAGAAAGGGTTCTCTTTATTTCATTCCGTATGGGTCAATGCATTTATAAACTGCAGTGCAAGAAACTTTTCACAGAATCTTAGAGCAGCTAAAGGCAAAACAGAAACATTGTTTTAGAGGCAGCAGGTACCGTTTCCAGTCTAGGACTTGTACTGAGGGTAGCTGCTTTTCAAGCTTAGCAATGGAACAATTAATAAAGGAACCCATTAAGGTCTGATTGTTACTGCTAAAAAGGAAGGTTGAATTTCAGTCCTTTGAAGTAACTGAGAATGATTCAGGCCTCATTACAGAGATATAATCTACATTCATACATTTATGTTAGTGATTCAAATCTGTTGGGACAGATTGAATTCCGTTAAATAGTGCATCTTTCCTGTGGAACTTTTCTCAGGCTTTCTCAGGCTAACCTAAGAGGTGACCTGACAATACAAAGTAGTGGGGTATTTAGGGATTCAACTGTGCTATAAAAGAAAGGCTATACAGAAAGTATAAAAAAGAATGAGATATAATCTAAAAAGCTATGTCAGCTTTTCATTTGGTCTCTGTTTTGTAAATGCCCTCCCTGTCATCACACAGGATAGAAAAAGGACTCTATGCATCGTAGTAGTTTTAAGTACTTCACTGAATATTGCACCTGCCAGAAGCAGATTTAATAGGCAAATCCAGATATGTGGGTTTTGTTCTCAACCACAAGATCTTACAACCAACTCAGAGCCAATCACAAGCTAGAAATAGGCATAATTGCAATTCTTCTTGAATAAATTCAAGATGGTACCTACTTTTTTAGTGAGTAGAGGTTAAATATATCTGTTTGAACCTCAAACTTGCTATTTTCTCCTGTCACCAGAGATACTAAAATGGCCAATTCATTGTTTTCACCAGCGTTCAACAGGAAAAATAGAAA
>VXBZ01009744.1:31311-52696 GCA_013399135.1 Heliornis fulica
CCCCCTCCCCGAGACTGGATCTGGGAAAGGGGGGCGGGGGGTGCCCTTCGGGCTGAGATTTTTTTTTTTCCCCAGGTTGTCTCTCAGCCGTGGAGGAGCCCCGCAGGCGCGGGGAGCCGGTGCGCGGCCGCGTAGTCGCCCGCGGTAAGGCGGTGCTGGTGCCTTGGCGTGCGCGCCGCTCCGGGGCTGTACCGCTATACCGCTATACCGCTACTCGCCCCATTGTAAAAATCTGGGGCTGGGTTCGCACAGACCTCACACGCGTTTCATTGTCACTTTTTTTTATTAAAAAAAAATATATATTTCAAAGTAAAAGTCATGTGTGTGTTTCCATGGCTGTAGTTTCAAGCTTTTCTGTAAGTACTAATTAGGCTTTTACTAACAGTATGGCTCTGGTAATGTATTTTTGGCTGTCAGTGCTAGAAATGTAACCATTAGTTACTCGTTTTTCCTGCCTGTGCAATCTCAAATTGGAGTAACTCTAGTAAATCACAATATATTGCACTGTAACTCTTAAGTGACTTCATCCCACTACAGGAGCATGCTGAGAAAGTAAGCTCTGTTACACAAGTGTTAGGGGAAACTCTCTGACTTCACCGGCGGAGAGCTACGTTTTGGTACTTCGGTTGTTTTACCTAAATCCAGATAAACCTGGGGACAAATCTCCTGTTAAATTAAAACAACTTAAAGCGACTTAACTAGATCCCTTCTTACCTAATGTGTAAAGTATGGAGTACTTAAGTTGCCAAGCTGTAGGATAGAAATGACCGTTAATTCATCTATATTCCTATTAAATAGACATAACAGGCTTATAAACAGAGAGGAGAGGGCTACTGTATCATCGTATGTCACTACAAAACTTGCTCAACCTTGCAACTTCACATTTTATCATACACTTGATAAAAGCTTTAGATGTCAAGGCAGCTGCATCTTACCACCTCCCTTTCAGTATTTCAAAGAACCAAATTTTTGAAAAACAGCTATGATGAAAGGTTTGCTTGAATGAATTTGAGTGGAAACATGTCCTCATATTGCAATTCTTAGATTAGTGTTTGGGTGGGTTTTGTGAAGAAGGACAGCGTCATTCCCCTAAACCAGGATTGTGAAAGCTTTGTGGGCATCCCTGACAACACCAGCCGTTCTGTGTAGAACACCATTCTTTGCAAAGCCTGTAAGGGGCTTAACCTGACAACAGTGTACTCAGAGAAGTAGCTACTAATCTAAGCAGTCCCACGTAGCCAGCAGAACTGTTCAGTGAGTCATGTTGCACACATGCAGTGAGTTTCTGCGAGATCTTGCCAAGAAGAGATAGACTGAAGTGCACACATACATCTTCTTACTCCATCAGTCTACAGGCAAGAACAACCTCCTGTAATAATAGCATGTGATTCTCTTTTTCTAGTTTTCCAGTCAGTGCATCAGACGGAGAATTGGTATTCTTGGTGATGTCACGGTTACTCTCACAACTGCAGAATACCTACTGAGAGAGGAGAATGTTTTGGGGTTTTTTTTCTTCATATGGAAGCCAAACAATGGTTTTAATAAGTAATTGTATACTGTCCCTCAAGTTCCTGTGAAGTGAAAAAGGACCCAGAGTTTGCAACTTTCTAACTGCACTTACATCATAAAATCAGATCTAGTGTACCAACAACATCTTTAAATACAAACTAATTAGGGTCTTGCTAGCAAAAGGTTTGTCAAATAGTTACATGTTCTTCTTTAATAGTCATTATTATTTGCAGTGTGAAATTGCGTTTTTCTGTAAAAGTACATATTCCAAGACTGTTTAAGTATGTGTTTACTGTGCCTTTATTTCAAGGGTGTCTGTGTGGCAAAATGTTGCAAATGATTCACAAAAGTTGTGCTTTTCATAACCTCACCTGTATCTGTGCCATCATAATGCTGCTGTAATCCTCAGCTGGATGGATTCCATGTATGTTAACTATAAATAGTATAAGATACATAGTTATGCATGAATAGATTTCTGCTGTGCATAAAAGTTTAGCTACCCATCCCACTAAATTGTAGCATGTTTAAGATTAAAGTCTATTTAATCTCTAATATTTCCTCTTTCAAAACCACACTTTGATAAACAAATTATAGTGACTATTGGCATACAAGACTTTGAAATATTCTAATTTGGGGGCTAAATTTTCCATATGCTGATGTTTAAAATCCATTTACACCACAGTAAAGCCTTATCTGTAGGTCTGTAAGATGTTGTGTAATTAGACAACAGCTTTTGTGGCTGTCTGCCAGTTAAGCACTGTCAAGTAAGAACAGTTGGAGTAAGTCAGAATAAACAAGCAGAACTTAGTCTCCAGCCTGTAAATGGCTCAAGCAGCATTCATAGATTTGCTCTATAAATATTGTATATTGAGTGTGCTAAATTAAAGTTTTCTCTGGCAGATTTTTCCAACTTAGAAGTATGCCGTCAGCCACTCTCTACCTGTAGGGTAATGGGCACAGAGGTGACTTTTGTCTGGTCTGTCAGGAGGCTGAGGGAACTCCTACCATTTGGCATAGTATGTCTTTTACTAGATACTAGATAGGACACTTCCCAGGTTTTCTTTTTGCTGTTCCTTACATCTGGAAGTTTGTCTTTGAAGTGCAACTACTAGCTTGTCCCACAGCACCACAGCTGTGAAGACTCTTGCCCCTGTTCTTAATGAATCCATTTTCACACATGAATAAGGAGAGCTGTACTGCCTTCTGGTGACTTGTACTTGTTGGGAGAAAAATAAACCCAAAGAGAATCCAAAGAGCAATAAAAAAAAAAAGCTTTCACTGTAATGTGACATTTGGGATGACCAGAAGAAGCTTAAGGCATATATAAAAATGAACAGAGAACTACAAGTGTGTAATTGTGTCTAGTGCCCAGAAAGCTTTCTTGGTGATACTTAAGCTCCTTTGGTTTAGTGGATGGCATATATTGAGCTATGTGATACGTGATAAACTTGTTTGGGAAAACCTGAACATGTTTTCAAGTGTTACACTATTTCCAATTGACCTTTAAGACAACTGTTAATAGTGCTTTGACACACAGAGACTTCGAACTTACAGTGCCAATCTTAGTAACTGTAGAACGGTAACGCAATACATGATGTGTAGCTAGCGGCAGCTAACCTGCAGTCCATGCAGGGAGTTCCGCCTGACCCAGGATTAGGCTATTATTTAGGTACGTATTTAGGGAGTGGAGTCTGTGCCATTGAGCCTGGGTATTGGCGGGGAGAACTGCTGGAGCGATTCCTGCGGGCTTTGGACCAAGCAGTGCTATGCAAAACCTACGGTAGATGGCGGCACAGCCACTGTCTGGTGTCACCTCTGATCGAAGTAGATGGACAAGAAGGGGATGGATCCTCAGCTAACTGAGCTGAAGCAAAGCTAGAAGGGCTTACACTAGCTGAGAGGCTATTAATTGGCCTTCCGAGCATCCACGGGGGATTGACCTAAACAGTACAAAGGCGTTGCAACTGCGGAGTAAGAGTGTGTGCTGAGGGAGCTATCATGAAATGATTCTCTAGCTTCTCATGGGCTAACCTATCCCAGGCTTCCCCCCCACCATCCCCCCCGAATAACTGATAACCATTTATGCATAACATTAGTATCCCTGATAGTCCTTGGTTTTTGCTTTCACTGGCATGGGATCACATTGACAACATAGCAATGAATTGCAAGAAAGTTTTGAGCCTTGTTCTGTAACCCAGAAAACGGTAAAAAACAACTCTGATAGAAATCCTTATATATTCCTTAAATATTCCATATTTTAGTTATATATTGGGTTATATGTCTAAGATTAGCATTAAATGTGTATTAAGTATACTTCATTCAAAACATCATTTGTTTTTTTCTATTATTATATAGGTATAATAAAATCCTAAAGCTTGATAGGTACCTTAACCTCAGCTGTAAAGCTCAAACCAGATTAGAATACTTGGTAAATCACGTTCTTCAGCTATGGACCATTTTTTAACTTATCTGTTTGGGTTTACCAACTCCTCATCAGCTGCTGTTCGTAAGTCAATGTAGAACTTCTCTCTGTTTTTCTCAACACTAATTAGTAGGCATATATCTTGTTGTCTTCCTCTTCATAGAGATCTGGAAGTTTTGGGGGTTTGTATTTTTCAATCAAAAGGAGTTAAAATAAGAAATAATACTGATTTAGTGAAGTAATATTAAAATGAGGTTCTTCCGTGTTTAATGTGTAAGTCCTTATGGAGGTTATTTCTCATTTTAAGGATTTTTTTTTTTCTCCTCTGCAGAACTCAGTCATGTAATTTATAACCAGCAGTATACAACCTTAGGCACTTAGGATTTATGAATGTGGAAAGAATTGTACTATTTAACATCTACATGACACTCTCCTGTTACCCTTGCTGCATTCCTGCCTTGTGGACCCTCCATGCTGATACTGTAGCCCTGACATAAATCTGTTCAAAATATACAGTTGTTAGAAGTCTTTTTGTCTTCATAAATCTTAACTTATAGCCACTTGAAGAAAAAAAAAAAAAAGGCAATTGCAAGTTTGTTGTTCTTAAACCTCAGAAGAAAGAAACCAGGGGGCATGCAGGCTTATAGATGCCATGTTGCTGTTTTAATGGGAGGGTTCTCAGGTAGTAACTAGGTCAAAACTTCCCTTGAAGATGGCATTAGTTGAGTGAGCACTATAGAATGTGCTTACACTTCTGAAACATCTTGGATGCATTCACTTATAGGCTAAGATCTTCTGTTTTGAAATAAGGCATTTTAAGATGACTTTCAGATGTCTTTGAGCTGTGTGTGTGAATAGGGGCCTTTTCACTTCAAATGGAAGTCAGATCAGATCCTGCAATAGGGGAGTTTTCATTTACTCCACAGAACATTTCATTTTGGGAAAGGAAAAACTCTTCTATGAACAAATTTTTTTAACCTGTGTATCTTCAATTAAAAATAACAGGTACCATAATGAACACAGGGCAAATTCTCCTGTCATGGTGCATTCCTGGCTTTTCCTCCAAGAAAATAATATAATTTCACAAGGAAGGTCCTAAATAGCAAAAATAATCTTTGTGAATAATAGCGTATTTCTACTCTTAAGGTTAATATTTGGGAAGATAGAAATAATTTCAGCAAAGCAGAGAAATTATTTGGTCAACTCGGGATTTGTTATAATATTCCCTTCATGACCTGGTTTTGCTTGTTTTCATGGTTTTCTCAAGAGCTTCCTGAATCAAGCTCTTATAGTCCATTCTTCCCCAAAGTAGAACCCTGTTGAAACTTTAGCTTGCACATTTTGAACACTTGCTACCATGGATTGCAGTCACCATGAGACACTGAACTAACTTACCCATATATTCTGGGGTTTATAATCTAATGACCTCTTTGCCACTTTGAACAGCACAATAGTTTGAATGCTTATCAGCATTAGCAATCAACATCAGCTTGATAGGGCTGGATGGAAAAGTAATCTTTGCTTGCTTTGGGCTATGGAAACCAAATTATCAGATCAGCAATGGAGGGTGTATTCAGTTAACTTTAGCACATATATGTTTCATGGTTGGTCCTGATCAAATCAATTCTTTTCTTTTGGCACTTTACTTTGATACAATAGCTTAATATCTTAAAGGCTTTAATTGCTCAGATGTTTCAAACACAGAAAAGTAATCAGTGGTATTTGTAACCATTAGTTCTGTTAATTAGAAAAATTCTAGTTAAAAGAATTGATGGTATCTAGTGTTAATTGCTTCTGTCTCTAGTGCCAATTTGCTTAAAATATCTCTGTAGAAAAGAGACAGCAAAAAAACACTGTTACAAGAAGTTTTGAAAAATTGGCCTGGTAAAATGTCATGTGTTTACAAAGAAAATGAAAATCTTCAAGGGTAAGAGTCAGGAGGAAGTGGTTTAATCTTTAATCACCAAATGGATATTAAAACTGAATTAATTACTTGAGTGGGTTATTAAAACCAATTATGCTACTTCATGAGTACAGTGCAACAAATAGAAGTTGCCAGGGAAAGAAATGGTTACAAGCAAGCCAGGTCACACGTTAAATAACGGCTTTAAAGGCACTCTTTGCTTTTAAATTAGGTCACTTGTGTTCTTTCTTTGAACATTCAGTTCTAATTGCAACAGTAAATCAAAGAATACACTCAAAGTAGATTCCCATGTAAGGTGGACAACTGGTCAGTGCCTTTTTACTGCTACTAACACGTGCATCCAATTACTGGGTTGATATACTCACAGTGTCAGCTGTAAAGCATTCCCCTATTTTATAGTTAGCCTAAAGAATTACTAGTCTGTCCCTTTTCACATTTACCTCTAAATAATCTGTCAGTAGTGTATATCTTCTACAGTTAAAGAGGAATTTTCACACACATCGAAGCTGACTTTCAAGAAAAAGGAAATGTTGAAACTACATAAAAAATGTTTCATTCCTTTTCACCCTTTCTCCCCCTTCCATAGTTTCTAGTGTTGTGCAAGAGAAGAAAAGGTTATGGATACTAGAAACATGAATGTTCATGAATTTTATATAAAAACAAAGATCAAATCTTTCATAAACCCTGATTTAGTAAAGCAATATGGTGCCTACTCCTTTCATGGTGGAAAACATGTGTAGGACAATAAACTTAGTTTTGCAGCTCCTGATTCCTCTTCCTACCAGGGGAACAGAGGTAAAAATGTGGGGTCTGAAGAGTCTAGTTGTTCTTCCTTCTTCTGCCATTGATATTAGAGGTTCAAACGTTGCATAGAAATAAAGGAAATAAAAGTTTCTTTCAGGTTTCTGATGCACAGCTGTGCAGCTGTCGTCAGTGTGTGTGGGAGTTGGGAGAGAACACTGAAGCATTTTTGGAAGCATTCAGGATGTTGTTTAATTGGAATTAAGGCATGGTGCTAAGTTGAGGCTGAATATAAATCAATAATATTGTGCCCGCATAAGAGGAAGGGGATGGGAAGTGTCACAAGTGCCAGAGCAACCCTAGAAAGGATGACAGAAAGAAATAGAGGCAGCATGTGTCATGAGTGGGAGAAAAGTGGGGAGAGGGGGAGCATGGCTTACCATTTTGACAGCTGTGAACCGTCTGTGATGTTGAATTGTCCTGTCTCATCTCACTGCGTCATCAGTTTGCTCACAGCCTGAACCTGTGAAGCCATTAAGATGCCTGATGAATTCAACTAAAAGTGTGTAATCAGCATGGGATGGAAACTTCCCACTCACAATTTTATTGTGCCATCTCTGACCCTATTCTATAGATACTATTTGGTGCATGCTCTGGGATTCTCTTCTTCACACTACCCTGTTCAAGATTAATAACCTGCTTTATTCCTAATGTTAAACTCAGTACAGGCTACTTGCAACCAAACTTTGCCCTTGGAAGTAATAATCTATTTAAAGCAGCCACAAGCAAACTTGTGTTAAAGCAGAAAAAAAGTCAGGTTTTGTTTGGCTGGGTTCTCTTCAAATTTTCACCAAGCTAGTACTATCCACTATATTTATTATGAGAAACATACACCTGAAGGACATCAAGATATCCTAAACTTCTAAGTGTTTTAATCTTTTGAGGGTGGAATAGGGTATTTTTATGACTGATAAGTTTTGTCTTATCAAGTATGTCATATTTTGTAAGCTTATCTTCAAGATTTGAAGTAGTTACATAGTTACAAGTTCATATATTCAATAACTGTTACTACAACGAGCAAGGAAATATGGGATAACTGAATTAAATACAAAGCTGATTTTACAAAGATGACTGTGGCTTTAGTGCCTTCTTTTCATATATTTTTATGACATTTTAGGAGATGATAAAGCTCCTGATGTCCATTGAAACAGTCTCTTGACTACAACAGAACAAAGTTTGATCTCTGTGTATTTCTCAGATATTTATTCCACCACCCCTCCCCCTTACGGCTTTCATGGAGGTTAACATTAGAAGTGCAGACCATGTAGACCTCGTAGTACCTCTCTCATCCACATGAAATATCTTAGTACCTGTGGCACCTGTCTGTTGGAGGTAAGGAAGATAATGAAAACCTCTGACTTCACTCTGTCCTTTTCCCCTGTCTCAGGGAAAGCATCGGAATATCATAGAATATCATACAATGTGACTCACGTTCTGATGACAGGACACATTTCCTCTGTCAAAACACTGGCAGTAATAACTGCAATACAGAAATCATATGCTCGCTGACTATCTGTAACTGAAAAACTAACAGTAACATTAGAAGAAGCAGCAGAAAGAGTCTAAAGCTAACCATGTGAGCTGAGCTGTGGATACTTTTTGTTAGTCCGTTTCAAGACCTGGTTCCTAAGCTGGTTCTTAAGATGCTGAAACAATAGACACCTCCCGCAAAATATATATATGTGGTTTTGGTAGTATCTTTAACACATGTCTCGGTCTGCAGCAGGTAATTTGGCCAAAGCCACCACCATATGAAAACTGGAGCAGAAAGTGAGCATGAGCTGTGTTTCTCTGGGTGTTGGTACAATCACCAGACATCTGACCCATCACACGCTCTTTATCACTTCACCTGGTTTTGTCAGAAATACCTTGGAAAGTGAGTAGCGTGTAAGAAATGGAAGAGAATTATGATTGTTTCAGCTTCTTACAGGTGAAGATACAGGGTGAAGGCCTATGTGCAACTACACCAATTATTATGAAGTGTAACATTTATTATCATGTCTCATAGCTTTTATTCACAGAGCACCTTCCAAACACCCATAAGCACAGATAAGCAATGACTCATTTCTTAGAGCAATGAATAGTTTAAGCTACTTAAGCAGTTAAATAAAAATTCACTAATGTTAGCACAGGAGGTGCAGAAAATGCTCTTCCTGAGGCTCAGGAATGGATTAATTTTACTTCCCTTGGGCTTTGTTTAGTGGCGGTTCTAGTCCAAGTCCAAAGAGGACAGAGGAGATGGTAGGACCATGCAGATTGGCAGCTCTATCCAACCTGGCAGTGCTGATGTTTCCTATTGACAGCATCCAGTGGGAAATACTGCAGGACAGGGGGACAATACAAACAAACTCCACTTCAAGTAATGTGGAAAGAAAGGAACCCTTTCCCTCACAGTTTCTCATACCCAAATAACCTGAGGAGTGGTAACTGGAACTCAATCTGTACATCCCGTGGCATTTAGACTATGTAACATTATATATTACTTAGTTATTCCTTGGTACTTACTTTTCTTATATGGCATAAATCAGCATGACTGCCCATTGCTTCAAAACTGGTGATAATTGTGTACTAAGGAGCTACAAGAATGAACCCACTGACATTACTCAAAACTTTTTAAGATCACTGTATGGAACACTTAGAAAGAATACTATTACTAAATGTTGTATGTAAAATTACTTGTTATAAAGGCTTTGGGTCAGGAAATACATTTCAGCTAAACAGCAACTCAGTCAAGGTTGCAACTAAATTGATTGGGAAAGAAAAGGTCCAACACCAGTTCTCTTTGTAGAATTTTGAAACTTTAGAAAGTTTCCTAATGGCTATGANGCTCCTCTGCTGATGGTCAAACAAGAGGAGGGAGTTCTTCTTAATGGGAGAGGGAAGAAGACAGAAAAATTTGACACAAAAATAGTCTGTGATAACTAAACCTTTAGTATAGAAAGTGTCTTAAAGTGATAGGTATCGTGAAATGTCAGGTCCTATATGTTTGCTATCCAATGTACCACAATGTTTATAACTGTATTTGGCTGTATTCTCTCTTTGGTATTTTGCTGCTTATAAAATGAGGATAGTTATACTTCCTAGTTAAGCAAGGGTGTTAGGAAAACAAACTATAAAACACACCAATTATGAGTGGCAGGAAAAACAAAAAGGCCCATTCTTTTTTTACAAAAATTAATTGCAAGGGGAGTGAGCATGAAAGATTTCTTAACTGTAGCAGACTTAAGGGTTTCTCTTTTGTCTAGGAAAAATCCTTGAGATTTCCCAGGGAAAGAATATAGCATCTCTTGCAAGCACTGTATCAAGATTACTCAACAATTATTTTGAATAGCATAATACAGAAGTTAGTGACAAAATAGCTCCTAACCAGACAGCATGGGCGTAGGCACAAATTTAATCTGTCCTGAGCTGAGCTCTAGGTCTGATTGTGCTGTGCGAACATTAAAGTCACGAGAGATGTAAAAAAATCATTTTATTTTAAAGATATGAACATTAGGATGTTTCAACTTGAGGATTTATATAATTTCCATGATTAAATAGTTCAGAAATTACTGTGATTTCAGTCTCTTCAATTGACTGTCTGGTCTGTAAATCAAAGAAATTAGACCTTGATCTCCACCTAATACTCACTGTATTTAGCCCTGTTATATATATTTTGGAACTGCTTTAATTTCACTGAGACACTCTCTGTATATTGGAGTTAAGCTAATGGCATAATTTGTTTTTATATCTATTCTTACCTTTTCAAAATTACTATTTTTATTGATACTTCCCCTTTGGTGTCACAGGCATTATTCTTTCAGCCTAATTTATTACAGTCACTTTTACATGTCACAACTTCTGTTTGAAATGACAGCCATCCAAGTTAAAGTCTTTTCAACTTTAGTGAAAACACATATAATGAGGCTGACACTTGGCTCATGTGGTATTAATCTGGTCTCTTGGTCATTTCTTCTATGTCTCCTGCTGCAGTCTGCTCTCAGAAAGACATATCTGCAGCTGGGGAATACATAAGATTAACTTCCGCCTCTCTGTGGCTTCTTGCCTCAGACCACACACCAAATAATTCCTCAAAGCATTATCCAGATTTGCTCAAAATTCACCATGCTTGCTTTATTCCTTCAGTTCTGCCACACATGCATTTGTGGACTCTGCTTGCAGCTGATTCTGCTTATGAAACAGGAAACATTTTGCAAAGATGAGGATTTGGAGACAAACACTATTTTAAAATATCTATAACAATTTTTCTGTGGAACTCTGCCCTTCTTGGTTTTGCTGATTTTATAAATGTACACAGTAGACCATAAAGGTCAGCAAGATGAAATAAATATTTTTTTTCTAGAAAACTTAAAAACCACAGTGCTTATACTCAGGAAGATCTTTAGTGCTGTCTGAACTAATGAATTTAATAATGCTACAAAAATATTGCCACTGTGTGGATGGAGAAAGTGTTAGTTGGCTTCCATATCTAAGGATCTCCAAAACTTAATCACAGTTTAAAATACTTTAAAAGGCAGCCACAGATTTAATGTGCTCACACACCAATGCAGACTCAAGAAGTATCTGTAATGATGAGCAGGAAAAGCAGTAAGTAAAAACATTTAACTGTTTTCCCCTACCTTGTGACTAATACAAGAAACTTTAACTGAGGTTACCAGACTCATTAAGTTCGTGATGGGGATTAGAACATGTCTTTGGTGTTTGAGTCAACTTCAGTGTTGCATTTTCTCATATTTGTGTTGTTGGATTTTCAACAAAGTGGTTTTTTCAAGGTAGTTTCATAGTCTGGTCTCTTGGTAGTTTCACAATAGTCAGTGGCAAATATACATATGCACACACACACTTAGAAGCTCTCATTTATAGATGTGTTTTGTGTGCCAAGATATGAAAGTTTTACCTGCAAAGTGGGACTCTAGGCAAGCTGATCTAGTTAAAGGTGTCCCTGCTTACTGCAGAGGGTTTGGACTAGATGATCTTTAAAGGTCCCTTCCAATCCAACACATTCTGTGATTCTATGATTCTGTCAAAACTCTTGTTACTTGCAGACATTCTGATAATACAAGAGTAGATTTCCCAGTGATACAGTTAACATGTAAGATGTCATTTCCAAACCATCTGTAAGGGACCTAACTGAAAAGCACACCTACATTTTCATGTGTAATTCATGTGCAGCTATTGCTGTGAACATCTCTGAGATTACACTCTATCAACTCTATGATGTAAAACTCTTGACAATAAGTAGAAATCTGTGTCATGATTGCAGCATTTGGCCACAGAAGATTAATGTCCTCGGAAGGATCATAGCATATGCTTTGTCTAGCAAAAGATGACAAATGTTGGAGACTTCTAGGTATCTAATTCCAATTTCAATGTCTGGTCAGTTAAAGAGTTAAAGAGCTTATCTCGTTCTCCTGTTCCAATAAATACCTTGCTCTTGAATTCTAGTTAACATGGCTTTGTACCAGTTTTTAGCTGTTATTTTTTTTTTCTTTGTCCTTTTATTTTATTTTGCATTCCTCCTCCAAATGGTAGATTTGTTTCTTGATTTGAAGGAGAGCTGATACTCACAAGTCATATGTCACAAGCCACTAAAAGTGTCAAAATCTTACAGCAGGCCCTTGGTGGCTTGTTAATCTTTCCTTACCCCCACTCCCGCCCCCACTCCTTTTTTAAAGGAAACAGACTAATTCACTTAAATATAATGAGAGCCATGCTTGCCATAGAATACTTTTTAAACAGTGTCAGCCCAAGTAAGATCTGTCTTATTTCTTCACCTCCTTTTCTTGGCTCCAATAATTAAACACAAAGCTGAAAAATACAGGGGTTTATAGCAGAGATATTTCATATGTCAAATGAGAAATGGAGGCTGCCATTTTCATAACAGAAAAATATACAAGTGGTAGGGCAGGGAAGTTTTTCTTTTTCTTTTTGTCTCCCTTCTAAATTATCATCAGCAACATGGAAAGATAAACCTCTATGTTAAATAGGGTGACCAGATGTAAGCTTAACCTCTTGGCCTCATTTTTCTAATTGGCTTCCATTAGGAATGAAAAGTTAAAATATCTCTAAACAAAAATAACTGATATGGTAAGGTGAACTTTTCAACTGGATACGAAGAGGTCTTTAGAAACAGACAATATTACTGAGTCCTGTGTTAGGCCAACAGACCACTTTAGTGGTACATCTACACTCAGAACAATAGCTTCATGTTTATTTTTGATAAGTCATGTCAGAAAAATGTGTTGAATTGCAGCAAAAATGAAAGTAACAAGTATTTAAAATTCACATCTGTTAAAGAAAATCAAGAAATGCCATGCTACAGATAGATCTTAAATTTGCTATCCAGTGCTAGGCTTTTTCATCTCTGCAGAGAACCAGTTATTGAAATACAATTGTGCTATTTTTCCCTTCTTCGGAGACAACAACTGAGGCAAAGAGTTTAAACACAAGGATTTTCTCTTTGTTGAATCTTATTCCATCATAAAAACCCAGACTGTTTTATACTCATAAAANATATTCTAATTTGTATAGCATAGTATGACTCCAAAATAGATAACATGTATGACAGATTGACAAGTTTAACACTAATTAAAGATACAGAAAGTTGAAGAAAATTCTACAGAAGTAATTAAAAAGACACAATAGGCAATTTTGTCTAAAGACAGAGATATTAGAAGTGTCCTTTTATTGGTAAAAATGCCTGTCAGGCAGTGCAGTCAAGAAAACTGGAAATGTTTTAAAATTAGCAAAGCTAGGATCTGCTGGTAACTCATAAGCTATCTTTTGGAAAAGTTTTCTGAGGTTTTTTTTAATCATGAAAAATATATGATTAAGAGCTCATAATCATAGAATGGTTTGGATTGGAAGGGACCTCAGACATTATCTCATCTGAACACTCTCCGCTTCACCATATTGGGCCAAGCTCCATCTGAAGAGGCCTAGAACAAATCCATGGATGGGGTATCCACAACCCCTCTGGGCAACCAGAGGAAAGTTCAGAGTGAAAAATTTCTTTCTAATTCAGAATGATGAATTTCACTCAGAAAGAGTAAAGAATTTCTTTCTAATATCTAATCTAACTTTCTTTCAGGTTAAGATCATTACCGCTTGTCCTGTCACTTGTAAACAGTCCCTCCACATCATACCCGTAAGTCCCCTCCTTCAGGTAGTGAAGGCCACAATAAGATCTTCCCAGAGCCTTCCCTTCAGGCTATAGAAGCTAAACTCTCTCAGACTGTTACTGTAAGAGAGGTGCTCTAGTCCTCTCATTACCTTTGTGTCCCTCCTCTAGGCTTTCTTCTGCATGTCCGTGTCTTTCTTGTACAGGGGACCCCAGAGATGGACACAATACCAAATGGGGTCTCACAAGAGCAGAGTAGGGGGAACCAGACCAAACCTCCTAGTGGTTTTGCCTGATGTACTTTTTTTTGGGATGCATCTCTCCTGAGCTTGGAGAAAGTGATCCTTGAATGCTAAATAGCTTTCATGGGTCCTTTGTCCTTCAAGGGCTTTGTCCTGTGGTACTTTACCAAAGATGGCCCTATTTGAAGAGGTCAAAGTGTTCTCTCCTAAATTCTTGGCTTGTGAGCTTGCTGTGTTCCCTCCTTGATGCACTGAAAAACTCCACAATTTCCTGGCCACTGCAGCCAAGACTGCCCTTGAGCTTCATATCCCTTCTTGTTGGTATTCATTAAAGATACCATTTAAAGAGTGTCCTCTTAGAAGTACACAGCCTAAACACCAGCAGATTTTGCATATAGATTTGAAATTCACACTTTCAATTGTTTTGTTCTGTTACTGTTGATTGATTAGGGAGTTAAGTGATTAGGAGAGATTTAACTGAAGAAATGTTATTCACATAAAGGCAGGAGAAACAGGCCTGACACTGAAAAAATTAAGAGCTTTTTGCAATCAGGGAATGACTACCAGGAGTAACTGAGGTAAATCCCTCCAGCAACTTGTTCTAAATTTCTGCTATGGTTTACTAAATCTCACCAACTCACATTGGTATTCCATATTTCCCCACAGCTTTACCAGTTTAAATTTAGCATTTGGTTTAGCTTTACATTTTTAAGTACAAGAGTTCAGCCATTCTGGCTGATACCATCTAAAGCAAGTGTACAGCTGGCATGTTTGGAGAGCAGCTAAGCTCCACCTAGGGAGATCACATGAAGACTGTCTGGTATAGGGTTTTTTGTTTTGGTTTTTTTTTTCCTTTAGTCATGATTCATAGCAGGGATGCACTGTGCTTTAGAAGGAAAAAAAGTAAAGGGAGTGTTAAAAGGAGCAACATTTGATATAGAGTCATCAAAATAATTCAGACTTTGAACAGAGACAATTGAGTTTGACTTCGTAACAAAGTGTTACAGTCCAGGATCTCAGTTTTGCATTGCTCATGTTTCTCTGAAACTGGCAATGCAAAGTACCCAATTCGTTCACACTGTGATTTCAGTTTCTGTCAGGAGTATCATTTCAACACCTTACAAAAGTAATAATAGTACCTTAGAACCTAATCCAGGAGAAAATATCAGTTGATTTTATGGGTTGTGCCAATCCTGGGAAAAGTTGCAGATGTCAGCTTTACAGAGGCTGAAGCAGCTGAAGAAAAAGTTCAGTTGTAGGATAAAGAGGGAAAGGAAATTTAAAAAAAAAAGAAAAGATAATTCTTTGTGCTGCAAGCTGCAGTGAGGAGAGCACTCTGAATTCACACAATAAGCTCCTCAACTTTTGTGCCCTGCAACTACCTTAGAAGCTCTGAATTCTCATTATGTAAAATTCAAAGGTAAAAGACTAATATTGGAACCATTCCTTCTGGATAGCTTCAGCAGAAAGATTCTGTGGAATAGCTGTCTGTGCATAGTATCAATGACATCTTTACTACACATCCCGAATGCTCCTTCATCCACAAAATGGGCACTTCCAGATGGCCTCTCCCACTTACAAACATCCTGTCAGCTGCAGTTTGAGAGTTGTAGGTAGGTGGGGAGTGGTTTGTGGCTCTTGGACTCCAACAGGGAAGTTTTACAAAGCCATGTAATATGTAACCAGTGAATTTGTGGTACCAAAAAAAAAAAAAATCTCTACTCATCTTTCTTCAGCTTCTTTTAACATCGCCTTTTGTTGGATCACTTCAAAGTGGTCAGTCCTTGTGTTCCAGGATCAGGAAGCAGTCATCATTGCTGTGTGGTTTACAGTGACTGGGGAGCTCAGCTGCTTGCAGAGCCTCACCATGGGCATTTGTTACATGTGGTTGGTGTGTATCCGTTAATTAAAAATTTGTTAAGTCACAGGAAAGCTAACCAAGGAAAACCTTCTGGGAGACTTAATAGCACCTGTTATCATCAATGCTTGTTGTATAAATTTGTGCAGAACTTTATCAAGTTCAGTTAAACACTAGCTAGGTTCTGTTCACCATACTACCCAGCTGAAGGCTTCTCCACACTCCTAAGAGGTACAAATAACTCTTAATTTCAAACAAAATAACTTCATAATCAGCACTCTCTTCTCACTCCTTTGCCCCAAAAGAATCCTTCACGTCTCCACAGCTTTTCTTCTTTATGGTTCACCACCACAGTGTATGCATAGGAGGCAGTTACGTACTCTTTTTATTGTTTTTTTTCCTCTGCTAAACTTAATGTTGAAATTTGTTGCTATGCAGACAGAAGTGTGCTGAGACATAGTACATCATCTTTCTGCTGGTTCAGGACATGACACATTATAGCTACGCTCACACAGACTAATAAGCTATGTGTCTTGGTGAAGCATATTAATTCCTCTGTGGCACCCAGAAATGTAGCTGCCTGGCCTTGAAAACTAAGTTTAATAGCTTTTCTGGGGCAGTTCAATTTCACATATTTATTGTGGGTCTTCTGTTTGGCTCTGTGTAGGCATGTTCTTTTCTTCAGAGATAATGCTTTTATTCTCCTTCCTTTCTAAAACTGCTTCTATGTGCCTGATCTTAAGCCAGAGCTGTGCACCATGTCCCAGACCTAAATGAAGAACTCCAAGACTGCCAAAGCTAACAAACCCCCCAAACAGACCTCACATCTGCCAGTTGGAAAAGGCTGCCTTAGACCAATTACTAAACGAAATGTAGACTGTAGAAATTGTTCTGGTTTACAGTGTGTTTGACAGGGCAGAGTGTTAGAAAGGTTGGAATACTCCCTTAGAGCAATGGTCAGAATACAGTGGATGTAGAAAAAGTTAATGAAAATGATTAATCAAATAATGGTTTACTCTCACAGATGCGCATAGAAGACCTCTTGAAATTTGAAAAGAATATTGGTCTGTGGGTGTTTTGAGGAAGGAATATATTTTCCCCACTTTCTCAAAGATGTTGATATGCCAAAGCATTTTCCAGTTTATTTCCAGAGTGAATATGAAATACTGAAGCAGACTTTTCTACAAAATCAAAGTCCAAAATAATGCCAGTTTAGATGAGGCGTGACATTTTGTGAGAATTAGTTAGAAATGTATCATGAAACCTCTCCATATTGATTTTTTTTTTTACTAGAGCAACCTTCACATGCTGTTTCTCTTTTTCTTTTAAAGGTATAAAAATAATTTTATCATAAATTTTAGAAAGTTGAATGGAAAATTTTGTTGAAAGCCATTGTTCCTGTGGGAAAACAAAATTAATTTAGTGATAATTTCAAATGAAATAATATTTGGTCATGAAGGTTCCATGTATAGCTTACTAACCTGAAAGTATCGGAGAGTGAGCAAATAGTTGCTCAGAAGAGAGTTGTAATATTCTTTGCCAAAATAATCAGGCTTTGAAATTAAATGATGTTAAATACAGAAAATGCCTATGTTGTGTTTCTCACAGGCCTGTGTCCAAGTTCTTAGTCCAGGCAAGTGGTTTGACCATCTGCAAAATGTCTAAGTTAATACTTGAGACTCAAAGCCTCAAGTCTATAGAACTGAAGGCAATGGTAGTTCCAGCAGCCCTTAGGTAGCATCAACTTCTGAGAGTTGTTTCACCATTGAATTAGAAATACCAGAGAATTAGGGCACATACCCACAATGACTTCACACTGTGTTGATTTGCACCCAGACATCTGCCAACAGGTCCTTATCTCTCTGTCCCATCCAGAAGGGAATAGGCAAGTCTTTACCTTTACTTCCTTGGCTTCCCTTCCCAGTGTTATCACCGGGTTTATGGTAAACATTAGGAAATAAGTTTTCTGCTTCCCAAGCAAAACATTGCTTTCCCTGGCTTTTTGCCCTTTCCCCCTGCCATTTGCTCTGGATACAGAGCAAAATGAGCAACAAGGCCTTTTTTCATGATGCTGTATCTTTCTTATGCTAAACACACACTTGTATTCAGAAAAGCACTTTAGGAAGCAGCCTGTTATATGTGGCTGTGTATTTGCATTTGATGTGATCCATACAGGTCTCTTGCTTCCGTGTTGGGGAGGAGTGAAAAGAATGTGTTGACAATTTTTTTTTCGTATTGTGACAGATCTTTTCAATATAGTATTTCCTTAAGCCTTTAGGCATAATTTCACTTGTTCCTGCCATTCTAGGATAGATATATCAACCAAAGCTAATCTTAGTTCTCCCCTGGTGCATCAAGATGTCATGGGAGAAGTGTGGACTGTTGCAGTTGATATATGGGGATAATGGGCACCACATGACAATTTTTTTTCCCTGTTTTCCTTTTCTTTTACTGTCTGTATGTCTGGCTTTAATCAGTGACTTCTCTGTAAAATGTTGCAATTGAGCCTGGGCAAACTCTTTGCTCTTCTCTGATATGGACCTGTGGATTATAGGTGAAACTGCATTAAGAGGCTACAGAGGTTAATTATGCCTGAAAGTTTCCAGTACTATTCACATCAGTTGACACTCTCAGAGCTCTACATAAACAGTCTGGGAGAAACTATCATTAGCAGAGCAGGAGAGCTGCACTTGTCCAGTCCCTGCACTGCCTGCCTGCGTTTGGAGGCCTTCAGACATGGTTGTATACTTTGCAGGAGTTGTTTATAAGTTTGTTGGTCAGCTGTGCACCCTGTTGCATGCTATTTCCTTCATATACACAAAGAAAAATGTGCCTACCTCTCCTTCAAAAATGCAACACCTAAATAATATTTTCTAAAAGCTTTCTTTTAATTTAAAGTACATCATCTTTTTGTAATAAAATCTTGAAGCAGTGTTGGTGGAACACCTGCAGACGTTGTACTTGTCTAGAATTTTTGGGGTTCTGTGATTGTGTTTTGCTAGTTTAAAAACCATTTTTTCCTTGTCCCACAAAAATTCCATATTGAGCTGAAAGCTAGCTTTCCCTGGGAAAACAGTAAATCTGATTAAAGAGAAGTGTTGTCAAGAGTGCAGTGTAAGCATACTTTGCTGCCTTTTAGATAGAATCCTTGTAGGAGGTTAGGTTAAAAACAGATAGTGTAAGGTCTTCAGACAAAGGCATTCATCACAAAAAACTCCAGGGAAATTGTTTATCTCCTATGAAAAACACAAAATAGTTCCCTCTATCTTGTTACGATGTTTCCTTACATTCCAACACCATTTTCTTTACTCTTTGTGAAGAAAAGAGGCAGCTTTACGCTTTAGTGTGTGCAGGAATAAGTTGAGGAAGGGTTGGGAGGTCAGCCAGTGAGCTCAAAGTGTGGCAATTCACTTCTGTCTCACCTCATTTCTGCTTCTTCAGAGCAGCAGCATAATAATCTTTTAAATCTGTTTGATATAGCTCACATGCTTGAAGCAACTTGGACACTGCTTGCTTGCATAGGAGCTGTCTTGAATTTGCCTATATGAGGTCACAGCAAAAAAAAATCATAGGACACTCAAGGAATTCTCCAGGTTGCTAGATTTAATTACAAGAATTTCTAAGGAATTCTTTTGTACCAAAAAATAATTGTGTCATCATTTTTTTAAGTGGATTAGATAGAAAAATATAATGTAAAACAGCCATTACAATGAGATATGATGTGGGACATTTTTAGCTGTCAAAATGTGCTTAGAAATGTATAACAAATGCCAGCATGATGCTGTGAATTGTGAAAAGGAAAAGACACAAGCTCTGCTGTTTGCTGTTGCCAGTAAATGTCTACTTTTGTTTAGACATTATTACTACAAAAGCCAAGATAAGATTGTGATTTGCCAAATGTTGCCTTGTGCAGTCCAACTCGAGTTTTGAATTAAAATACACATATGCCAAAAATTATGTTTATATAATTTAGTATGTTGTGTAATAAAAGTGTTAGGTAGTCCAGTTAATGAAATTATTAAATTTTGGCAGAGCAGTGTTAAACTGAGTTTATATTTAATATTGTTTTTGAGGAGAACGAGTGGAAGGAGAGTTGAATCCTGCTTCATATTAATTGAAACAGACTAAGCTGTTGTTATAATAATGCCTGTAAATAGCAATGAACTGCTATGTGGGGTTTTCTAAGAAGACAACTTGGAAAGAGTTTGCTTTGGAACAAAATAGTCTAAAAATTGAGCTTATAGTCCCTGTAAGAAAGACTCTGTCTAGCTGACAGGTAAGCTGTTGCTGGTCCCAGGAGAACCATGCAGGGGGGAAAGGAGCTTGTAACTCACAGTGCAAGCCAAAAAATTATGAGTGCTGCCTTCTCTCTTTTTTTTTTTTTTTTATTTTGTAAATTAGAGAGCATGTACCATTTAAAGGATCTCCGTCATTATATCAAAACCCTTTCATAGTGGCTTAGAAAATTTTCTCGAGGTTAAATATTACTTGGATGGAGGAGTTTGCAGGATCAGCTTTTGTCTGCTTGCAAGTTGCCCTGGCACTTTAGTTGGACAAAATCTACACAGCCCAGCTTTTATGAGTTATGTTTGTTGTTTATTTTTCCACTATCAAGATGACTGGTTTTATGTTTCATAGTAGTTTTTCGACTAAGAGTGTGGCAAACAGGCTCCATTCGTCCTTTGCTTGGTTTGACACCCTTTCTGGACACTAACACTTAATTAGTCATTGTCTGATCTGAGGAATTTGAGTAGCTTGTTGTTTTTGTTTGTTTATTTCATCCCACCAGTAAGTAATGTAAGATGTATCTTGAAATAGAACATGATGTGAAATGCCTATGTTGAAAAATTGCTCACTATGGGTAACAGAAGTTAAATGATTGCACCATTCTTAAATTCATGTTGCTTGTGCAATAAGATGACAGCCTTCTAAATTACATATCATAAAATGAGAGGGATAGATTGAAATTTTTTTGAAGATGAAATTAAATGCTTTGCGGGGGTGGGGGTGGGGGGAAAGTAACTCAAAAAGTGCAAGCTATTGAAGCCAGTTTGAAATAAAGCTGTCTGAAAATCACAATAGAAGTTGAAAAGGGGTTGTACTCAATTTAGACATGTACTACTCCTTATTCTGAGCATTAGCTTTCTAGTTCAGGGTTCACTGAATAAAAATGTTAAAAGAAAATTGAAGTCCTGGGAAGATTTCCACATAGACAGAAACATCATCCCTGTTGCTTGTTGAATTATTTGTATAAACACTTGCAACAACTCAGTACTAAAAAGTTCATTAAAGTAAATGTCTGCTAAATTTGTGACTTTACTGCATTTTCAAGGATAGCCAAGTATGCAATTGGTTGGGGTTTTTTCCATTTTGCTTAGCATAATTTGTTGTAACAGTAAGGAAAGAGGCAGGTAAAGATTTTTTTAAGTATTATTTTGTTTAGAACAGTTCCAGACAAATGTTAGCAACTTGTATTTTTATTAAATATTTTATTTCATATTTAATTTAA
>VXBZ01009744.1:52716-93471 GCA_013399135.1 Heliornis fulica
TAATTTAAATTAAAATAACTTTACAATCTTCACTGCTGGAAGCTAAGCCTTTGGATATCCACTGATAGTGTCCAAATGTGCATACTTTTCTACACATTTAGGCATTTATAGCTTCTGTCCAGAAAGGTATGCCAAATAATTTCACTCTACACACATACATCGCAACAAAACAGTAATAAAACTAGGAAAGGTGAGGCAAGACCCAGAAAAATAAGACAAAAGATAGAGATCTGGTTATTTAAAATTATAAACAAGAATGTCATCACTGACGTGGATCTCACAAGTGTTTTCTTAACAGGAATATCTATATAAGATGATCAGGTCTGACTGCCCAGCAGTAGGAGGCCAGTAGGTGACTTGCAGTAGTGTGGGTGTAGAGAAACCACAAGAATTGGAAAAAGTGTGTATATCAGTGAGTGTGTATGTATGTAAAAAGAATAGCAGATTAAATAGAAGATTAAATAGCAGATGTTATCTTACTCAGGTTGATTTACTGCAATGTGGCTTTTTTGGTGGGTTGTGGTGTTTTGGGGTTGGGTTTTTTTTTCTTTTTTGGTTGTTTGGTTTGGTTTTAGCTTTTTGGTTTGGGGTTTTTTAATTATTAATTAATTGTTTGGCTTGTTATCTAGCTGTCTGGCTTAGTTCTCTTGTCTGAAGTTGTTTTGCTTAGATACCTACTTGCATGAACATATATTTCAGGGGATTTAGAGGAAGGATTTACAGTAATTTACAGAAGTTAGCTATGTGAAATAAAAGTAAGGGCATTCCTGTTAGAAACCTGGCTTCAGCTAGTGTCTGCCTAACCACTGTTTAGTCCAATGACTAGCAATAGAGCCTGGTATTACAAAGTACAGGGAATCATAAAAGGTAATAAAATTGAGATCAGTCCAAAGCAGCATCTGGGAGTGAAGTTTTAAGTAGCAGACAGGAATGTGTACTAATTATTGCGTTGTTAATATGTTGCATGTGTTGGTTGAGTAGAGATGGTGTGACTAAGGGCAGGCAGTAGCACAGCCAGTAGCCCTGGATTTTATCCATCACAGATTCTGTATTAAATCTCCAGCTGCTTTATAACTTTCCTAATACGACATATTCCCATGCAAAACCTGTCTGTCCAACTGAGCACACCACTTCTTTCAGATGTCACCAAATTTATGTAACAGCCTGGGATCATTTGGCTTCCTGCTAACTGGATTGAAAGCTTAGAAGAGACAGCTGGACAAAGTTTCAGTGCGACTAAAATATTTGCGTTGCATACATCAGACACTCAAGTTCATCGATGTTCTTTGATGGCTTCTTTCCTATATATATATACAGGAGAAACACTTAGTTGAGAAGATGTTGCAGCATTGCCTTCAAACAACATTCCAAAGTGTCCTTTATCCTTAGAGAAGACTGTTCTACATTCTGTTCTTCCTTTTTATAGATCAGGAGGCTTTGATGAAAGTGTTGTTTCATTTGCTGCACAAGGTTTGCCAAAGAAATACAGAGCAAACATACTCCACCAGCCAGAAAAACCTCTTCGTCTTGAATTTTACAGTTTATTACTTGAAGTACCAAAGCTGTGAAATGAAATGTAATACTCATCAACCTGTTGGACAGAATAATATTTAGCATTGGTACTTGAAATTTTCAAAGGTATAGCAACATAAACTAAGTAATGTTCTGGAAACACAGGAAGCAATAAAACTCCTGTAGTGCTTTGAATGTGATGTAGCAGGATAACATAATCAGCTTACATGTCCACATGAGAAATAGTCTTGAATATTAGCTAGAGTAATAGTGTGGTAAGTAAAGCAGTCATTTTTCTTTAAGTCTTCCAAATTTCAGGGGTTTTCCATCAATTCTGTTTAAAACGCAGAAAACTCATTTGTTATCATCACTGCTGTCCATCTCATTCTTAGATTATGTCCTGTTCCGCTTCAGACTTCAATGGACTATCTAATATCAATGGAAATTCATAGGATTATGACAGATGTTCCCTCTCTCACACCTAGTAGCTTTGTGAAGCTTTTCATTTCTTATGTCATTCTGACTGTTGTCTTCATGTTAGAGAAATACATCAGGTGTTTATAAGTTATATAAAATGGAATTTATCTACCAAAGGCATTTGTAGGATGTCATATTGAATACTTCATGGAAGGTCTACTTATGTAGTTGGCACTCTGTGGTGAAAAGTTTTGGCTAGAGTTAGTGAAAAGTAGAGAAGGGCCTCACATCATCATCCCATTGACCTGGGAATGGAATCACATTTATGATTTGATCAAGAATACCCATCAGGAACAATCACCTTTTGTTGTTGCCTCCATCACAAGACCATAAGGAAAGAAGGTGCAGGACACAGGCCACCAGCTTGATTATGGTGCTCTGGATTGTCCTGTGATATTCAGGACTCTCTCACCCCTATGTTAAACTATTTAATGACCAGACATGATCACACTAAATAATTTTACATTTAGAAAGAGAAAAGGAAAGTGTGATGTAACTCTTCTGGGCTTTGTACATTCTCCTGTAAGTTATTTTTGCTAGGCTACCAATACTCCAAGTTGCTTTTTCCTACTCTAATTTTGCTTTCAGACTCCAGTGGTGAGAAAACCTGATGGATTTTTTATTTCCAATTTTGTAGATTTTGAAACCTATCTTGTCACCTAGTTGTTTGGATTGGTAACATATTTCACTTTGGACACAAATACCCACTTACCTGATTCCAGTGGCAGCAGTGGCTTGGTCAACCTCCTTGGAACAGAGCGAAAAGACTTTTGAAATCTCTAAATGTTTCCTGGGCTAGAGATGGTTTCCCCACCCAGATCTTCCTAGCAGACATGTATTTATCCATGGAATCCCCATATGGCTTTGTGGGTGGTAATGTGTACGGGGCAACTATCCCACCACTGCAGATTCCCTCAATACAGATTTATTTCTCTTCAGCTCTGCAGACTTTTCAATCTTAATCACCGCTAAACTTAGGCCTGGGGTTTGTAGGCCAATATTAACTGTATGAGGAAATAGCCTATATTTAACCTTACAGCTTCTTGGATACCCATTTGTTACTTTTTGTCTTTAAAATTTTATAACGATTTTGAAAGTTTCCTTATCCTGACTAGAGGCAGAATAGAATGTACAAAATTCCTGGCACAAGGACTTTCATTAAAAACTCCAGCAAATTGGTGACTCTCTGAGGGATGAAAAACTGAAAGCAAAGAACCAAAAAAAGCAGAGTCCTCTGGCTGACTCATGTAGATGAGTGGCTGCCGTTCTCTGTGTAAATGGCAGGGGACTCTCAGCAGTCAACTTTTGGCATCTTTGTCAGTTCTGAAGTCAGCACTCACCAGAAACTCATGGTACGGAAGTGTGAGAGCAACAGAGTCACCCTGAAATTGATGAATACCAACTTGAAAATGCCTTCCATTATCTAAAGTTTGGCCATAACCAGAATGAGTGTCACACAGTGTACTGTTACCTTGTGAGCTGGATCCAGGAATTTGAGATAATATTCCTATATTTTGTTATAAATATGGTCCAAGGGTCTAACAAGTCTTTTGGTTCCAGTCCAGTAGATACAGATATTAACTCAGTAAAAAGATGTCTTTCTGGCAAATATCATAGAATCATAGAATCATAGAATGATTAGGGTTAGAAGCGACTCCCAGAGGTCATCTAGTCCAACCCCCCTACAAGAAGCAGGGACACCCCCCAACTAGATCAGGTTGCTCACGGCTTCATCCAACCTGGCCTTGAACTTCTTCAGGGATGGGACATCCACCACCTCCACTTATTCTTTTACTTTGAGGAAATATTATTGTTACAATGTGGGGGACAAGTGAAGGAATAAAGCTTGGTTCATATATACTATTCTTACTTGAGACCCGGGATGCAAGAAGCATTTAATGCACACTGCAGACTTCCGCTGCAGTCTGGTCCAAAGGCAAATCTTGAGGCTGGAGACAGGGGGAAACCACATTGCCTTCTACTGTAAAGTGCAAGGAGTACCACTGCCTCGCTCCCATTATCCACATGGGGACAACTTAGACTGTAAGCATCACTCTGTCAAGAGTTTTTCTTCATTTCACTGGAAATTTCATATCCATGGGACAAAATTATTTTAAAAACAGTAGTTTTCAATAATCGTATGTGATAAACTCATGTGAAATATAAAGGCTGTTAGAAGTGTGCGTGTCCATGCAGAAACCTCAAAATGGCACACCAATGTGTATCATCCAGCTCAAGTTAGAGGTGTTCTTTTTTTCAGTTTTAAGATTGCTTTAAAGTATTGTTCTCCTTTAACGTTTTGGTACTACATTATCATCATTATCTCACTATGTTTTGTTATTCGTAAGTGCTACTGCCCAACATAACAAAAGTACAAGCAAAAAAGAAGAAAAATTGGTTGAGTCTAAACTGTGCGTGGAAGTGCTAAACACTGCCATTCAGATGTTGCCATTCTACTATCTCTAATAGATACTCTAAGAAAAGAAAATAAAAAAAATCAATAGGACCAGTTTATAAAGTACATTGAAACAGATCAGTCTGTTGTGACTCATAATTTCATTTTGGTTCACATCAGTAAGTTATTGCTGTATTTCCAATCATTAGAAAACCAAGGCTGTGAATTAAAATATATATGTAAATAAGCACCCAGTGAATGCAACTTCCCTTTTAGTAATGAACAAGCCAGTAACAGCATCTGATTTTCTGCTGATGCAACCAAAAGATTGGCCTAAAATGTGTATTTCCTTTATAAGCTAAAGACATAAGATAGCTTCTCCTCTATAGCCACATTACCCTGATTTAGTCATCACATAAAAAGAGTTACTGAAGATATTTTTAAGATGTCAGGTTGTTCTTTCATTGTTTCTAGCTGTTGGGAATTTTCCTTGTGTAAAGAAACTGGATTCTGGGACTGTGAGGTCTGCTTTGTGAGGTGCTGTATGAGCACTTAAGAAAACATAGTCTCAGGACAAGTGAAGCCTCTCACTTGTGTCTCTGGAAGCAGCAAGGGAAGGAGGAACCAAAAGAGAACTGACATTGGATTGGGGATTTCAGGATTGTAATACTTGCAGGTCCTTCTTACAAAATACGGCATTTGCTCCTGGGTGAGAAACAACAAAAAGTTTTTGTCCTAGAGCTGTGGGAAAGGTGTGCCCCAGGCACATTTGCTTCACTGGGTATAAGGGATAAGAAGATACAAACTCAAAATTAGCCTGAACTAAGGAAATATTGTAAGGCACTAAAAAGGACTTTCACTCCACTGTTTGCTTAAGTAACTTTTGGAAGTATATTAACCACAACTTTGAGTACAGAAAACAAGTTCAACAGTTAATGCATGTCAGTGCATTCTTCAGAAGGAAAACTCAGAATAAACCCTNGTGGAAAACACTGACGACCTTTTGCTTAAATCCAAGACAAATGTTTTCGTTATAATGTAAATCAAAATTATCTTCCCGTGACACTGTGGTGCAATGTCTTATCAGTGATAGATACAGAGTAACAAAATATATTGGTTTCATTTTCTTTCCTAACTTGACAAAAGTTAGTTTTCTGACAGACACAAACCAATATCACATCCTCAGTAAATTTCATGCATCTGTTCATTGTATTACACCATAGTAAGAAAGTAGTATCTGGAATTGCAGGACCTGGAAGTGTTCTTCAAACAAAGAGTAGTTTTGCTGGTAAGACCAGTTTACATTTCACTGGACTATAAACCACTGATTCCTAAAGTAAAATGGCACTTCTAAAGTACCTTTTACAATCTTCAAGTGTTAAGAATGTCATGAAGATATATCTCACACAAATAATCCACTGAAGACATACTGACTTAGGTCTTCTTTGTGCATAGTATATCTTAGTAGAGGAACTACTTCAGCAGCAGCAATAAAAAGTGTCACTTTTTTTGCCTTACAGTGGCATTTTATTTTACGCAGTTGTAGCAATAGCATAACAGTGTGCAAACTGACAGTTTGAGATTCTAGGGTGCCTTGGTTCCAAGCTTATCTACCTCTGTTAAATTGCTGAGGTCTTTTTTTTGTGAGTTTTTAAGTAGCACCTTAATTTGATGTCACAGGCAGAAATAAAAAAGAATCACTTTTTGAGTCATTTGTTCTTTGTGAACTAATTGGATTGTTCAGCTCTGTACATCCCCATTGAAAGTCACTAAATCACTGCAATTCCAGAAGCAAAAACTTCATTAGGCTGTTACGTACCAACATTACATACCAACCTTTACATACTGCTCTACTCATGAAGTCCAAACTACCTCATATAAACGAAGCTAATTAAAAGGCTTTTTATACTACCTAAATAATATTAATAAACAGAGTAAGACCTCATTAAGGTGTAAAAGACTATACTATATTGATTCCAGGGCAGCAGAGTTTGTTCCTTTTATTTTGCTGAGTTACGCAAGTTTTTGTTTGTCTTTCTGAATGGGAAAGGCTTGATAATATTTTTGTTAGTTGGTTTTGGAATTAAAATATTTCCTTTTAAAAGGTCAAATAGGAAAAACCCCTTGCATATGCTTTTGGGAGGTGTTGATAAAGTGATTTTATTTTTTTAAAGAAAAATATGTCCTTCATTGTAGATGGATAAAAAACAACTGTTGACTGTATCTGGCACAGACACAGCTGATCATTAACATACATTAATATGTAATTTTGGTATGTTTTATTTTACAAACATCTTCTGTGTTGTGTGTATATATTCAGATAGTGATAAAGTAATATTTATTTTGATTGAGAGTTGAATTTGAGTTGCGAGGAAATGGACTTCACTGAGATATGTGCCATTAAATGGTCCACACTGAAGTTCATGGAAGTGTTTCTACTGACCGCAGTGAACTTTAAACCTGGTCCCTAATGTATGTCGAATTAGAGATGTTTTATTTTCTTACATTACTCAAACATAGTCCCCTGCATTTTAGGCTCACAAATGGAAGATAGTAGTTTCAACACAAGAATTTCAATTCTACTGTGTAAAACATTATTTTACAGAAGAGAGGTTGGTCCCTGTATTTTTAAATGTGGTGTTGAAAAGCAGGTACTTATTTAAGAGGTGAGATGAAGGAAAATCTTTGAAATATACAGTTTATATCTATTTATTTATTTATTTATTCTTAAGCTTCTTGACTTCAAAAACTCCTCTTTAACTTTTAAATGGGAGGTTTTCGTATTGGGTTTAAATGCACTTCCAGATAAATCAACTTGTAACATGTCTGTGCAGAATATTTATTTTAAGAATTAAAATGTGTTTTATCTTAGACAAAAAGGTTGAAAAGCCCAGAGATTGTTATATCACTATTTCCCAGAGTAACCCAGAAGATTCCCATTCTATGTTTCCAAGCTTTAATGATCCATAAAAATTATCGTATGGGCTGGATGACAAAGTATCAAGTTTCTTGCTTTGCCTTCAAGACAAGCATGCATCCTTCTGAAAAATGATCCTGGATAACAATTTCAACATGACTTTGAACTCACCCTTGACACCATCATACTCTGAATACAGTTTTGTCTCTGACGGCCGTACTGGACACATGGCTGCCCTCAAAGATTCAGGTCTGTGACATCTGGAGATGATCTCAGTGAGATCACTCTCTCTCATCTCCCACCAATCTTCCCTCAAACAATTTCCCACTCATTTTCTCATGCAGGCATGTACTATGCCCAGGATTCACCTTTAGAGTATATTTATCTGCACAAAACTATGACTAATAGAAGAAAGTCTGTCAGTATGAATTCTGAAAACTGTTACCTTTAGAAAGTTTTGTTACATTTCTGCTAGCCATGTTAGTCTTTACTGACCATTTACTTCAGCTTTTGCAGATGCCATTGCTGTTTCTTGTTTACAATTCATGATTTTTCTCACACTTTCAAAAAGTCTGCAAAAATCATACCATTATTTCCATTATGGAATCACAGTCACAGAATGTCAGGAGTTGGAAGAGACCTCGAAAGATCATCTAGTCCAACCCCGTGCCTGAGCAGGATCACCTAGATTAGATCACACAGGAATGCATCTTGAATGTGTCCAGAGAAGGAGACTCCACAATTTTCTGCTTCCAATTCGTATATCAGAACACATCCAAAAAACTGTTGCAAATTGATACCTTGCCATACTGACACAATAATAATTTGTGCTTTCTTAGCATATTTGTTTCATCTTACCAATATTTTTTAGAGTGGAAACTCTTGGGACCAGGATCATTTCAAGAATGAGCATGAATATATAACTGCAAAATAAGGTGGGACATCTTGCGTGAGATCTCCAAGCACCATTGTAGTTAAATAGAAATACTTTTTTATGCATGCACATGCATACATATCTCAAACTTTCTATGTTAGGAAAACTCTTCTTGTCATTGTAAAGGAGCAAGGCACATGCTTTAGATGGTTTGCACAGGACCATACAGATATATGGTTACAGACAAAAATCTGGTGTAATTCACTCCTATGCACAAAGCTTTGTGTATATTAAATTAGGACAATTAAGTACAATTACAAGGTAGGAGGAATCATTTTGTCTTGGTGGTTTTCCATTAGAGCATTCATTCCCTACTTGCATGTACATTCACCCTTTCAGCTGCACGAAGACAGAGAGGTTGCAAATTCACTTCTGTCAACAAGGAACAACTGTGATTATTTACACGTTCTTCCACTTGCATAGGACATCAGGGTTTTTTTGCCACATGATGGATTCAAGCATGTTTTCAGAAAAGCAACAGTTGGTGAGCTGTTTTTTGAAGAAAAACAGGTCTTAAAGGCTGGCTTTTTAAAAAAAAAAAAAAAAGTGTCTTGAGACTTCAGTCCTGTGGTAACTGGCTACACCAATCCTTTACATATTCTTTACTGAGCACATCAACAAAATAGATGAGATGTTTTGCCACTGTTACCAGAAAAAAAAAAAAAAAGATAAAAAAAAAGGAATCAGTGTTGGGAACTACTGCTGGTTCAGAAGAAAGACTGCTGTTAGTGATCAGGACTACTCTTAGATTCCTTTGCACATTCCATTCACATTTTTCCTTTTGATTTGTCCACTAAACTAAGACTCAGGTAAATGAAAAATCATAGGATATTATTAATCTCTTCTTCAGCGTTCACTTTAAACACACAAAAATAAATAGGAAATGCAATAAAGTTTAAAATATTTTCCAAAAGGGCATAATGTCAGGGTAATCTGATATCTTTCTTTGACGACTGTTTTTTCTGAACGTGTAAAATAAATGAGATCTCATCTATCTAGCTGGACTTCAGGAGAGCTGATGTATTTTGAGTGCTTCCAGTGGAAACTTGGACAACAAAGCAAAATAAATTTGGTGGTGTGACACTGAGAAATCTCAAAAATATAAAGCAGTAGTTGTATATATGAGGAATGTGATGAAACTGGTGAGTAGAGAGGTGGGAAGAAATTTTATAGTTTGAAGAGAAACATATACCATTATGTGCTAGTAACAAGAATATATATTATAGGCAGCTGATGATTAATGTGAAATCAGGTTTTCAGCATACAGCTTCATCATAGAATGAATAAGAAATTCTAATGTGAGGCAGCCATGAAAAATGTATGAACACATATGAAAAATGCAGAACACATACCTCTGTGTTCTGCATTACAGAGTTCCTGTAGATGTAGAGTAATTGTGGTTCTATTCTGGCACTGTTAAGAGCTTACCTGAAATTAAATGCAAGATTCTTGTCAGGAAAAAAATGGAAATGGGAGGTGAAGCAGATGCAATCTGTGGATAGCTCTGCAATGGAAAGGCAGTTTTATTAGGGAGTCTGAAGAAACTTATTTGTTTAACCAAGCAAAAGAAAGGCCGAATAAGGCTGTAAGACTTCTCTGCTAACACATCTAAGCAGAAAGATAAAAAGGAGTAACCCTACAGATATGTAAAGAAACAAGATTACTGCTCACACTAAACAAGACTAAGGGTGAAGAAGAAAATGGGTAGAAACCTACTTTTTAAAAATACTGTTGGAATTTATACTTTTTAATTGTACAATACATGGAATTTTTAAAATGCAGTCAACAAAAGTGTAAGCAAAAATTAAGGTTTATCAGTCTATGAAATGGCTATATGGTGGTTGCTTCAAGTAATAATTAATTTAGCTTTACTACTTCACCTTATATTATCATGATTTAAAGCATCCAACAAAAATATTTAGTTTTAAAATACTATTTTTGTGTTTGTCATTATAGTCTTTTTGATGGTTCTCGCTACTTGGTACTGTTTGACGATCCTCAGCACCAACAACAAAGTGTCTATTTAATTGTAAGAGAAGTTACATAGCTTAATGAACAGTTATTCTGATTCTTAATTTCTCCTTTTGGAAAAATGATGGATAAGTAATTTTTTACAAGATAATCATTTACAAATGGCCTTTATCAAGCCATGTTAAAAATGGTACTGATTTTCAGCCAGGGTGGAGTTAATTATCAGACCCTGGGCGGGGGCACACTCGGGATAGCTGACCCAAACTAGCCAGAGGGTTATCCCAGACCATATGACATCATGCACAGTATATAAAGGGGCCTGGCTGGGGAGGAGTGGTTTGAGCTTATTGTCCTTGGGTGAGAAATTGCACTGTGTAACCTCCTTATTTTTTTTTTTTATTGTGTGTTACAACTGCTGTTGTTATTTTTTCTCTCCCTTTGCTGTCCTTGGAAACTGTCCATATCCTAACCCTGTTTTAGTTTTTAGATTTTTTTTAGTTTTACCTTTGTCTTGCAGTTCTCCCCTCCATGCTACTGTTAATTTAAGTGGTTATGTGGGGATGAGCTGCCAGCTGGGGCTGAACCTTGACAGGAAGAAATTAGAATGTGACTAAAAAAATTAAAACCCAACAATTTAGCATTGTTTTGTTAGTTAAATTACATTAAATAACATTATGTTGGAAACAGAGAATAATTTGCCAAAACATGCTTTGCATTTAGTATGAACTAATTTATTAAGCAAAAGAATGGTGCATACAGTTAGTGTTCTGGATGGTTCTCATTACTACTTCCTTTGGGTTTATAAAAGTAGAAGTCAACTTTTGACACCTTATTTTTATCACCAATTTCTGTTACGAATATCACTATCCTTCAAAATCTCAGGCTTGAGTGGATGACTTATGGATGTGAATAAATTATAATGAAAAAATTATTTTTTTCTGATAAAATTCTGATGCAAAGTTTTTCATTCATGTGCTTTGATGCTCAAGTATTAGACACCTAACTCCATTAGCAAGTGTACTGTTTCACTTAATATGATTTAGTATGTCCTCATATGTTTTCATACATTTGAACTTTCTCACTAAATATTTATTAAATGTAAAACAAACCAGATAAATACCATGTTAAATTTGAATATGATAATATTTTAAGTATTTTTAATTAAGACATATCTAATGCTACAGATTTGCGTTCTTCCAATTATGCAAAAGAGAGGCATGGTGAACAGTTTAAAAATGGGGTGTGCTGTAGCATTGCCTCTAATAATTATCTCAGCAGCTTCCATTATTGAAAACTGTCATGGTTTAATCCCAGTAGGCTGGTAAACTCCACACAGCTGCTCACTCACCCTACTGATTCTCTTAAATCCCACTAGGTGGGAGAGTAATGGTGACAAAATTCATGGTTTGAGATAAAAACCAGCCAAACTCTCTCTCCAACTCAGTTTTATTGCTGACCATGATGTCATATGGTATGGAATAACTCTTTGGTCAGTTGGGGTCACTGTTCCCCCTGTGTCAACTCACAAGCTCTTGTGCTCCCACCAGGTTACTTGCTGGTTGGGCAGTGTGAGGACCAGAAAAGGCCTCAACTCTGTGTAAGCACTGCTCAGAAGTAACAACCTCTCTGTGTTACACTGTTTTCATCACACATCCAAAACTACAGCCCCATCCAAAACTACAGCCCCATACCAGCTATTATGAAGAAATTCAACTCTATAGCAGCCAAATACATACAAAACCCAATATTGTATTCACACCTTTGTACACCTCGCTACAATCAAATTAATATCTGTTTATGTATCTAAAAGCCAAATGGTTAATCAAGTAGATACTGTGGAGACATACTTTCACAAAGAAATAAGAGGAAGCAGGTTTGAAAGAAATTTGGCATTCATTTTAGTGGAAGTACAGTTTAGCACAAGAACAAACTGTTCAGATTTAGACCAATCTTAAATGCTGCTGTGTGTTTGTCTTATTTGCCCACTCTACTGGCACAAAAAAAGCCCACCACACATTACTGCAATAAACAAGGCAAAATATCATTGACTTGGAAGTTGTATGACGAACAGTAAATGTTCTTATGTACTATAGCATCTACTAATTATACAATATTCACTGAACTCTGATTTTTATTATTTGTGATGTTTTCAGGGGCCTAAGCCTTTTTTTCAAGCAGTAGATTGTTTCCAGTGTTGGCAAAACTTCCGGGCTGTAAAGTGAAAGTATTTTATGCAGAAAAGTCAGAGAGCAAACTTGATATTTAACTATAGCTGACACATCTCTACTAAACTACTCTCATCACTGTATTTGCCAACCTTGCTCATGGCTCACAGGAAGAAAAACTATAAACTCCAGCCATTTTGAGACCCCCTTTTCAGACACTGCATTTAATAATTACATTTCACAATTCCTTTCAACAAAGCCAGCCAAATGCCTCATTTCAATCTCTTCCTTATTAATGAAGTGTCCTCTACAGGCAAATTTTTTCATGATGCATTTGTGATATATTTGCAGTTAGTCTGTAAGCATGCTGTGAATAGACTTCAGCACCATGCTGAAGTGCACACTGAAATGTAGTCCGTCAATTTCAGTTTTCATTATTTTTTCTCTTTTATGTAACTTGGTGATGTTTCTGCTTACTTATAATGCACTGAAAATTCATACATTGGGACATCTGCCAGACAACTTCTATGGTGTAGAGATGGAAAAATCTACATTAATGAGCATAATTTTCATCAACTAGATTAATATTAGTATACATTACTATCTATAAAGATATATTGAGTAAACATATGTTTCTGATGTCACCAAAAATAAATAATATTCTTTCATATTTGTTTGCTGAAAGTTGGCTGAAGACAGCTGAGGTGAAAATATAATCAGTAAAAAACTTGGAATACTTTCTGAAAGACATCATTCCCTGGTTCTAGCTATTTCTTTTGTTTGGCCTCTCTCCAGATGGGAAATAGCTTAAAGGAGATCTATCCATTAGACAACATTGACATCTGTCTTGTGGGTAGAAATATGAGAAGGGAAGATAAATGGTGTCTCATGCCTGTGCTGAAGTATATCAAATTTTAAGAGAAGCAAATTCACCCTGTGCCCTTGGATTATATGAAGTATTTACAAGAGGTCACTACTATTTTGCCTGTGTGTAGAATCTTAATTTTGCATCATTTTATGTTTCAGAAATATTCATTACTAGCTGGTGTACTTTATACATGTTCAATATAACTTGAGAGTATGAACTATGCACCACTTTGGCTTTTGATGGTAAACATACTAGGGTGAGAGTCATCAAGCGAGAAGTACTTCAGAGTTTAGTGGTACTTTTCTAAAATTTATGTGAAATCCTCATGTATATACTAAGTCTTCAAAAATGTTATTTCAGTAGCTAACATTATTATGATTGTATCTATATTTTAAATTAGAGACATAGTGGGGTATATACATATATATGCACACACAGTAATGTATACGTTTAGTATATATGCAAAAAATACAAAAAATCCCAGCAAGATGAATGCAGACACTTGCAGATTCATAGAAAATATAGGGCTTCTATCAGTTTAGTTTGTTACTGAACTTTAAAAGTAATTTGGTTTTCTGGTGTCTTTTAACTAAAGGGAAATGTAAACTGCTCATGGCAACTTAGTCTTCGCAACCAGATGCCACTTTATAAATACTATGTGGAGACACGATAAGATCAGAAATAAAGTAGAAACTACAAGTCAGGGACCACTTGCTCATAAAAAGACAGTATCCAATGCAGGAGAATGTCTAAGCACAGAGAATCAGAATTAGTCAAACAGAAAAGGTGAGGTTTATTCTGGAGAACAAACAAAGTATCTCTATGGAATTATGGAGCCCTCCAAACTAGCTTTAAACTAGCCAAAGTATCAGCAAAGTATTCAGCTCCTGTGGTGAATCACTGGGCAGACCTACCAATATTGAACTCTGAGCACCTACAAACTTGTGCTGCTAATCCTTTTACACTAAACATAGTATGAGTACAAAATCAGAGATAGTTCATCTGAAAAACGTGATGGCATTAAATACATTATTTTCTTGGGGTTTACTTTTTTTAATCAGATATAGTGTAATGCCTTTAAAGGTGTTAGATTCAAATCAAAATTATTTAGATAAATTAGTGCAGGCTTCTAGCCTGCATGGGAGTTTGGCATGCAAGCCAGCTTACTCTCTCAGATGCTGTGTCTAACAAGCAGACAAGTCATGTTTCCTTTTAAAAATTTAAATCTATGTACTGCCTCACCTGTTGGAAATCCTCTGTTTTAATTGCTCTGCTAAGTGTTGTTACCCAAGTTTATCTTTTCACAAACAGTAATGAATTCCAAGGATTTCAGAAGAGCTGTTTACAGTTTGCACTGTGCCATTTTCATTTAATAGGTAAAAATCCTACCTCTAGCACCTATACATGATTATACATATTGTTTCTGCATGTTATACATATGTATTACTACAAATTTTATTGTCACGGGTGTTCAGAAAAATGCATTTGAAAAAAAAATGTTTGTTTGAAGAAAATTAATGGCTACATAGCTTTGTCTTAAGCATGAGCCAGTCTTAGCTGTTTTAGCCTTGTGCGCCTAGAAGTAATTGTAGGCGTGCTGCTTTGTTTACAGTACTGATGTATACTGTGGTTGCAGTCAAAGCAACAGAGGGAGAATGGAGAGAATCTAAAGCAGTAAAGATGGTGGAATTAGGCACTTTATCTGAAGGCAGCAAAAGATTAAATTTTGATCTTAAAATTAAAGCATATTCTTAGTAAGCAAATCTAACAAGTTATAAACTTATTAACTTTAAAACATGTACAATGTGAAAAAGCCTTGCCTCTTGGATTTTGAAAATTATATTCTCAGTACCTCCCTCTGCCTCCTTTTGTGTGGTGATACTCGACGGTGGCTTCAGATTTTTTCATCTCTTTCCACCTTTCTTCAAGTGTGACCTACGTTTAGTAGTTCCTTCATTCATAAGCCATGTGTATTGTTTTTAGGAGTAACAATTATATTCAGATCCAGTTGTAGGTAAAATAATTATTTCTACCTTGAACCAAATATTTTGCATGCTAAGGGTTTTCTGCTTTCATCTGGCTAAGCTTGTTTGTTAAATTTGATTTACAGAATGTTTTTCACAATGTAAATAGCCAGATACAGACTATACTTCTGATGTCTCCAAGCATCTATAGTTTATTTCTAGCACTCTTATTTATTTTTGAGTGATAGATAAATGACCACCAACTAACAAAAAATGTTAGCTCAGATATGATAGCATTTTTTAAAAATGCTAAAACTGTATGTGGCTGTTCAAAGCTGCTAGGAAGCTTTTGTTACAATTCAGCCTTTTTATAATATGCTTTCTTTGAACTTGCACTGCAATTGGGAAGATGAGGAAAAGGCTCTACTGATACTTGAAACACATCAAAGGCTTAATAAACTAAACATGCAAGACAGATGCTTTTGTTAACGTAGGCTGTATCTCATTTCACAATCTTTAACAGCATATACAACTTCATGATTTGAAAAAGTTACTATTTTGGTGCTTATTGTTGTGAAAAATTGGTACAGTAGGCATCACCTGTTTCTGGAAGGAAATCTAATTTTTTATAATTCTAACCTAAAAATACAATTTTGAAGAAAAATAAATAAATACATTTATAATCTACAGCAATTCTTAGAGTTCCTAATGATATAGAAAAATCCATAGTATCTAGTTTGACTGCTTATTTGTGGCAGCCTATTGCATTTCCTACAATTTTCATTTCAAAGGGAAAAGTATTTATTTTTTTTAATCATTAACTAATATTTAGTTGATCATATATCCCAGATAGGCATTGGTCTTGGTATAGACACACCAATATAGAGAGAGTATCTTTGTTTTTCCCTTGATAGCTGGTACCAAAGCCTGGTGAAACTTTTTCATTAAAATGTAGAGATTTCATTCTTAATTTTCCTAGCTTCTGCTTCTACAATTTGATCTCTGATGATTTTCCCGAGTACTTTATATTAGGTAGTCACAGGATTATTTTTTTTCTTAAAAAAAAGTGAGCAGAAATTTAAACACAGAAATAATCCTAGAAGTGAACAAAGCTTAACAGTATGATTGAAACAGTAAATCCTTCCTAACATAGGCCCAACTTTACACTGGAGTTCTGAAGTTTGAGTTGGAAACAGCAAATGAGAGGGAGTTTGGATCTCTCCATCCCCACACATGGATAGCCCCAGCTGTTTTCCCCTCAAACTCCTAGATCACCAGTTTCCAAATTCTAATTCTTTTTTCTTGAAGAAAAACAATGATGATGGTGATGATAACCTAATAAATTGGATAATGAGTGTGGAATAAATTGACCAATGAATGTTGCCCTCTGCTGCATCAATGCTAGGGTATGTATAGGTCTAGTCTGTTTACAATTAAACACAATTCTTGAGAAGTTCAAGTGGTAGAGAGGCCTGTTGCAGCAGGAAGAGCTGGGTCCCATCCGCACTTCTGCTTTGTAACCACAAATTTGTTACAGTACTTTACACATACTGCTTTCCATTTGTAGATCTCATTGAAAATACTCATCTCTAAATATTCCCAGCTTTCCCGCTCATTCAGAATATGATATACCACTGGGATTTCCTTATCTTGTTTAAACTGAAAATGGGCATGGGCTAAGACTGTCAGTTTTGGTTTATTCCATTATAGTTAAACTAGCAGCCTTTAATCATTGCCAGCAATATTAGTGCCACAACAGTGTTTACATCTCAAATATGCTTCTAATTTTCCCAGTCAAAGGCAAATTGTTGGTGATATCTTAATGTTTTTTTAGGTAGCTAATGCCAGAATGCAAGGTTATGATCTTGATCTGAATATTTCCCAGATGTGTGGTAAGGTGAAAGGTGGAACAGCTAACAGAACTTGACTTCCTATCTGTGTTAGTCTAAAGTTAAGTGAATTCTAAGTCAGGCATAATTAGAGAACGAGACCCCCAGAAGCCTTCACCTTCACGACTGTTTGAGATGAAAGCTTCGCACTTGGGTGGATGTAACATAATCCATATGTTGGAAGAGAAATCAGAATCAGCTGTCACTGTCTTCCTGCATATGTTTTACAGTGCCGCATTAGCCACCTTGTTGTCAAAAGTCAGTGATCTTCCCCAAGCTTAATACTTCTAACTCATTTACAGTGCTATCATAGAATCATAGAATAGCTAGAGTTGGAAGGGACTCCCAGAGGTCATCTAGTCCAACTCCCCTGCAAGAAGCAGGGACACCCCCAACTACATCAGGTTGCTCAGGGCCTCATCCAACCCGGCCTTGAACGTCTCCAGGGATGGGGCATCCATCACCTCTCTGGACAACCTGTTCCAGTGCTCCACCACTCTTACAGGAAAGAACTTTTTTCTAATATCTAATCTAAATCTACCTCCTTCTGTTTTAAACCATTACCTCTTGTCCTATCACAACAAGCCCTGCTGAACAGCCTCTCCCCATCTTTCTTGTAGGCCCCTTTGAGGTACTGGAAGACCGCTCTAAGGTTTCCCCGGAGCCTCCTCTTCTCCAGGCTGAACAGCCCCAACTCTCCAGCCTGTCCTCGTAGGAAAGGTGCTCCAGCCCCTTTATCATCTTTGTGGCCCTCCTCTGGACCCTCTCCAACTGGTCCATGACCTTCTTATGTTGGGGGTTCCAGAACCAAATTCTGAATCTGATGCCATTTCTACCCCAATGACTTCCACTGAGGTTTAGTTTGCAGATCCAGTTTTGGAAGAGATGGATAAGGAAGGATTCTAAGGACCTTCAGTTGTGGAAGTCACTTAAATATTTTGTATAACAGCAACATCAGAGATAATATAGATATCAAAACCAAGACACAGAACAATTTAACAAAACTTTGAATTTCATCACTGAATTTTCGACCAGGTGATCTCCAAAGCCCTTTTCCAGTCTAAATTACTGAATGAACTGAAAAGGTATCTAAAAAATCTTCAGTATCCCACAACACTGTAATTTTTAGGGTGGAAATCAGAGATTGATATTCAGATATTTAAGACAATTAATAAAATTATTAAATATTGTAGCCCCGCTGGATAAAACACTGAAACAGATCTCAGATAGTGGAGTCCTATTTCAAGCTTTGTTATTATTCTGGCAGGTCACTGCTGGAAAGCTACAGGTCTCCTCATTCAGTTGTGTTTTCCAGCCTCTGAAAGTCCTCTTACTGGCTCTGACACCAAACAGTCCTGTGATGAGGGTCACACTCTTTCTGGATATTGTAATACATATTCTGATACATGCAGATAGTGAAAATGGCATTCAGGCACATGTATGTTAACAGTAAATAGGTAATAGCTTTTTTTAATGTATATGATAAAATGTTTTAATGTTATGATAAAATATTTTATGGGGGTAGAGTGGGAAGACATTATAGTGTGGTTCTATAACAAGTCCTTCGGTGATTTGCTTTAGCCCACCTGTTACTAAGAGCTAAGACAGGTTCCTTGAAGTCAGATTTAAGTATTCATGCTGGTTGTCTTCTCCTAGTAACTTCCAATTAATAACTAAGGACTTTTGCATTGGAAATTTTTCCATTTGGGTTTGTTAGTGAAGTTTTCATATAAACCAAGATATATTTCTTATGAGATTACAGGCAAACAGTCAGAGAGGTGACTAATCAAATGATTAGTTCTGTGCTAAGAAAAATGACAGATTTAATCAATCTAATTTAAAAGCAGCAAGAGAGCTTCTTATTAGGTTTCAGAGTTATGCAGAGAAGCAGCACAGAAATAAGGAACTGTTGAACTATCAGCTGATAATTGGAGTGTATTTTAGGACAGTACCGATCACTCTGTGTTATACATTAACTAAGAAAAAGAGATAAGGCTTCATAAATTAAAGCATGCTACTCAATAAAATCCCTGTTTCCGAGCACTGGACTTAAGGTAATTTTGAGCAAATAGTGGTGACACAGCTGAGAACTGTACCAGTCTGGTCACTTATCAATTCATCTTGTATCTCCTGTTGAAGGGATTTGAGAGATAGATCTAGCCTAAATTTGTATCAGCCTTTGGAACCTTACAGTCTTCCTGACTACAGGTAGTCTGCCTCAATTTGAGATAGTTGCCACCGGTCTCCCTTTTATGTGCCCCACAACACTGGAATTGTTACGTTGGAAATCAGAGATTGATATTCAGAATTAAGATTGATTAGAAAGGTCTGTGTGGTTGCTGAGGTCGCACTTTGACACTAGAAGGTAGTTTGCTCACTGGGATTATATCATCTCTGTCTTATTAAAGATTTTGCAGAGCTCTAGTTGTTCCTTAATATGTGTACAAAATGTATGGGACATGGAAATTAAAAATCACCTCCAAATAGTGTAAGTGATATTCATGTTACTCTGTTGTTATAGCAAAATAAATATGATTTCTACCCCGATACAAAAATTTATTTCATATTTTCTACTAGAGACCGGTATTATCTACTGCTTTCTCTGAGGTCTATCACTTTTTCATAGGCAGCTGACAACTCAACTGGTGGTACTGAGTAAGGTCAGGCAGTCAAATTCCTTTGTAGTGGCATGGGAATGAATTATGATTGTGCAGATGCATGACAATAGATTTAATTTAGTGTCTTGTAACTGTTGATTATTGAGTTATTTTATACAGAGCAAGGAGCTCCCAGAGTGTGGCACTCAGAGACTTCAAAATAGCAAAATAAATAAAGTAAATAAGTAGACTGAGAGTTTAAAGGCAACCACTCTCAGTCATATATTTCAATCGACTCTTTTTGTATCAAGTCATTTTGTTAGTGTCTACCAAAAGGGTAGAGGATGAGACTACAATCAGGGCTTAAGGGGAAAAAGAGGCACCAGGAAAATGTTGAATATAAAGAAAATAATTTACTAGAGGTGAGCAGAGGAACAGGAACACTAAGAATAATTTTTTCAGAAGTGGTTCCATTATCTTCATGCTTTGTTTTGTAGAATACTTGGTAACTATGAGACTGATTTGTGAAAGGTCCCACAAATTTCTAACTCTTGAAGGATCTACAGTTGCGAATCCAGTTTTCAGACACTTAATCGCAAGTTCTGTAAGATTTTCCATTGTGCAAGCTCATTAGTTTTTCTGGTTTTGCTTTTTTTTTTTTTTTTTTTTTCTGTAGATTTACCATCAAGTATCAGTATAACAGGCCTAGTACTGCAGCCATAATTATACTTTTCAATACAGAAATAAATAGGTGTCGCATTTCTAAACACCACTGACTACAGTATTTGGGTGGCTCCTAATAAAACAAAAAAGATTTTAGGTAGTGTTGCATTTAATCAGATACCATTTAGGATCAGTAAGCACAAACCTGCAAATGATAAATATGAGGATGAGGGATGTAAAGTTCACAACTTGGAGGTGGGATCACCCAAACTGATACATAATCTGTAAAGATATGCTGAGAAACAATATATGGTCTTGAAGTTTTTGTGAGCAAAGTCTAAATGATCATGCCCTTACTGTCACCTAGGACTACCACATATATAAACTGACCTCCTCTGCTGCCTTTTAATGATTATTTACATTTCTCTTGGGATTCCAATGCATTGATCAAAAATATCATAGAGTAGTTATGAGTGGTTTCTGTGTAACCAAAAATCCTGAATATTTCAGGTCATCTTCTGTATACTCCAATTCCTTACATTTCCAGAACCGTTTCACACCCTGAGCAAATACAGTACAGAATACTGCTCTGTAGTATAAGTGTAGATTCAGTACCTTCAGAATCATTTGACTGAAATCTTGTGTGTGGAAACACTTTATAGACTTAGACCAAATCTGAAGAGATCATGTGGTGCATCCCTTTGTCCTTCAATGTACGTATGGATGACACCTATTATTGGCTCTGCTGGATACTTTTATCATCTGTCACAAAGACTTCACACCCTCCAAATGAATACAGAGTTTTTACCACTCTTATTCAAATTTTCTTTTTATGGTCCTCTCTTATGTGATGTTGAGCCATTACTTCTTTTACTTCTTGCAAGGAATATTCCCCACCCCTATTTCCAGCTATTTTAATGTATTCAAAAGTTACTGATATCCTTTCTTTTCCCGTATCTCAAGATAAACAGAATGAATGTATTCAATTTTCCAGTGCAAATCATATTTAGATATATCTTAAAATGAGCAGAGACCAGATAGACAAAATCAAACTAAGTTTTACTCTAACAAAACCCACTTTGAGATTCTGAGAAGCATTAATAATCCACAGGTTCAGAGTGTCTGTTGGGATGCCAATACCACACCACCAACTTAAGAGCTGCTAAGGTTTAGATGACCCTAAATGAGCACAGTCAATTATGCTTGTGAGACAAGGTCTCTTGATCAATACAGATGAAGCATAGGTAGGTTCTTAACCCACAAGCTGAGCCTCCAACCCCATATCCAATGATGTGATGGAGACCAACTCAAAATGGCTTCCTTGTGGGACCCCATAATTGATTTAGATATAAACCTAAATCAAATCAAATCTGACCTATGGTCATATGTGGTCATGTAGCCCTCCCATTGGCCAGAGACCCCAATTTTGTCACCCTTCACCCAAAATGATCACTGCCATGTATCTGTAATATGAACTGTGATGGGAACTCTGTCAGGTCTTCGGTAGGTTTTCATATACTTTGTAGGGGTGGGTACATTTGCCACAGCAGCCCAGGATACACTTGGCTTTCTGGACTACAGACAGCACATAAAATTCCAGGACTTCTGCTGATAACTCTCTTCAGAAAACTGATGACTTTTTTCCCATTTTTTAACCCATTATTTATTTATTGTTAGCATTCCAACAGCTTCACAACATGTGTATAGAAAAGTTGATGCTTCCTAGAATGTGATTGTGTAATTGGTTCCTGCACAAGCAATAAGACACTGTACATGACAGTTTTATATCGATTATCTATGCCCAGGGCATACATAACACAGGAACTCTTGCTCTGACATTGCTCAGAGTGTCTGTCTCCACATACAAAATCCCAGACAGAATGTTCTGTTCTTCAGCTGCTCATCTCCACAGCTAAGTCTTAGGTCCCCAGGTGGCTTTTAGATCCAGCAGTCCTGACTCTTTGAATTGCACATACTTGTTCCCACTTAGCTTTTTGGGGGTAAACCATTTCTTCCTGATATGAACCTCCACAAAATTCTCATTATAGTTAACTGCAAGGACCACTCTTACGAGAGAATGGAAATCACCAAGTCAGGTTTGCTTCCTTTGATTTTCTACACACTCAAGCCATGGTCTGCAAGAGGATGTCTGCACAACCTGGGCATCAGACTATACAAACATCAAACCAGTAGGCTGCCACAGTCTACACGATGTGTAGAACAGAAAATCTACAGCCATGGCTGAGAGCTGAGGATAAAATCTCTAGAGCTAATAATCTGAGGAAAAAATGAACCAAGCCTTCTCAGGGATGTACCAGACCACCCTAGAAGGTGTGAATATGATTGTCAGCCAGTTTTCACCAAATGGCCTAGGAACCAGGTGCTCTTCGCAATGTTAGACAGTAGTGTAAGCAAAAGTATCTCTGAGTTTGACATAAAAATACATGGAGAAGATGGGAGGCTCTTTGTGTGCCCTCTACACGCCCTCTGACAAGGATTCTTCTGGGATCACACAGAATTGCAGTCTGTGCAACTGTGATCATAGTTGATTGTCTGATTGGGTTTTTAAATTTAAATACAGAGTATTGGGTAAAAAAAGATGGAAAGAATGTGTCAAACCTTCAGAATTGTATGGTCTTAGCATAGTTTTGTATTTATGCAAACCTTACACAGTTCAAGGAAAGGGAAAACCAAAAGATTTCAGAATCCTTTTCTAGGGAATCGGTTTGTATAAAAGGACATGAGATGCAAGTGCACACCATTAGATCACATAATCTTGTTTACAAAACATGCTTGTTAGCTTCTATCTGAGGATGTCAGCAGGAAAGATGGGAAACAATATAGAAGGAGACTTGAAGATAATGAAAGCAGAAGGGTGTGAAGTGATTGTGCTCTGCAGATCAACCTTTTATGTTTCCGCACAAGATTGATGACTTTGTCATCCTGCTTTTTGATGAGGTGTTGAATGAATGTTTAAGAAGACAGCACTTATCACTGCTCACCAGAGTTTAAAAACATACTGTTTGTACTAGAAGACTGAAGATATCAGGTCCAGCCAGGTTAGGAGACAGTCAAGTATTAAAGATGAAAACACTGTGAAAGACATATATCAGGTGCTCAAACTATAGCAGACAATAGTTTACATCTGTGAGATGATGTTACTTGCTTCAGTGTTTTAGCATACATTTCATGCTGAAAGAAGTGTAGAGAATATATAAGAATACAAATCTAGCATTTAAAAATGAGAACCTAATCACAAAACATTCTAAAAAGAATAACACAGCTATTGAATGGTGATGTTTTGATTGGTTGTAATTTAAGTACACAGAATTAATTATGTCAGAAAGAAATCCAAAGTTAATGGACAAAGAAATGACATGGTTATTAGAGGTTCTTTTTCATTGTTAAACTGTTGGCCTTAGCATCTTCTCATATAGTAACAACTTGCAAATATTTTCTCTTTATTTACTCCAAGATTGTCCAATAATAATTGCGATAATAATTGTATCTTTTGTTGGGAAAAGTCTGGACAGTAGTTTTCTTGCAAAGTACCCACCAGGGTAATGAGTTACTCCTAATCTGAGACTGGTCATCTTAAATCATACACAACATTGACCCAAACTATACATACATATGTGTCATATATACATATATATATATAATTACGATCAGAGATCACCTTTTTTTTTTTTTTAATGCCTTCCAGGTCAGTTAGAATTGTGAAGAAAAGGGTAAAAAAATTTGGAATTTTATAATATACTAAAATACTGTTTAAAGACATTTTCTTAATACTGGTCACTCATGCCATACAGCTGCTCTAATCTACACTTCTCAGGTGTTCATTCTACTCTCACAGGCATTATAAATTTTCCTTTAAAAAAGTTATTATGACTAAGAAATATTAGCAATATTTGTGTCATTGTAGAAGAAAACTGCTGAAAGGTTTGATGAGTAACTTCCACCAAAGATAATTATGTGAAAAAGAGTAATCGTTATAACTGTCCAGGGCTAGTCTTGCATTACAAACATGTGGATCCCATATTTTAAAATACCATGGGTTCCTTTTTTCTGTGTGAGGCAAAGACAGACATAAGCCATTAGAACCAACGACTAATTGATGTGGTGGATTAGTATGTTTGGCAACTTTCAGATCTGCAGGGAAAACACTAAAACATCCCTTTGTTTTCCAAAGAAACAGAGTATTAGTGGAATATTTCTAGGAATTGTACCTAGTCTTGTCCCTTACAGAGGAGCATGTAGAGCTTTGCAATTTTTTTGTTTGTAGGCCACTGTGTCCATGCAGGTTCAGGAACCTACCTGCCACAGGTAGGTGGTACATCGCTAAGCTTTGAGATCCAGTGCAGTGAGTTTCCTTCTTTCTCCTGCCTCCCACAAGAAGATAAGTATTTGAGACTAGCAAATGAGAGACCATATTTTTCCAGTTTCACTGTCTTGCACAACAGGGAGTCAAGTTGAGATCTATCATAAGAACAAATTAGGCCCAAAATTAAACATAACTGTTGAAAGAAACTGTTGCCTTGTTTTGATGTGCAGCTGAGCAGCCCTAGCCAGAAAAAAAGCCACAGTATGTGTCAGTCTCAGCAGGAGGCAACAAACCTGTCACTGGGATAAAGACTGTTGACAGACAAGTGTCAGAGACCATATGCAGTACACCAAGTTTCTTAAATTGCACAACTTCCCTGCAACATCTCATAGAGGCACCTTTTTTCATCAGTCTGCACATATTCTGGCCGTTTTAACACTGAGGCTCACTTCCATCTGTTCATATCTGTCAGTGCCTAAGTAGCAATTTAATTATAATTTGTACACTGTTTAAAATACATGTGTTGTATCTGCTAGAATCTCCTGGCTGACCGAAGGCTGAATGCCTAAACAATAAAGACCTGCCTTTCCTGAGACTGTAGGTGATGGACAGCTAAATCTACTGGCAGTCACTATGCTCTTTGACTGCTTCTTATGCAGTGCCACTGCCTATGTGCTATCGTTTCCTTGTGTGTTAAGATGGGTAATAAATAGAAAAACTTTAACTCAGTTTCTTCCAATTTGCAATTATTCATATTGAAACTTACACAAATGATTGAATGCAGGAGATGAACACAGCAATCATGATTGTGAAAGATAACTTGGGATTCCACCTAGGTTGAAATGTGCAGCCTTGCATACCCCTGAGAAAATAAAATGAGCTGTGCTAGTTTCTTATTATAAGCTTTCCATTCTCCTGTGTATTTCTATGGAGACCTAGAAATTTAAGATTTGGCAGAAATCCTAAGTGCCTAGTCTGCTAAATGGAAACATATATGGACTGCCAAGTTTCGATTAGGATTTGGATTTGGATCCAAGTTTCTTTATAAACACATGAAGTAATCTTTCTGCTCAATTCAGTACCCATCAGGCCTTAGTTAGAATATTGGTCCAGTCTTGGGCACCTCACTTCAAAAAAATTAGCCAATTGGAAAGAGACCAGAAAGAGAGTAACAGAAGGTTTAGAAAGCATACAGTGCTAGAAATTACTGCAAAACCTTGGATTGTTTAGTCCTTAGGGGTTTAGATTGATTTGTTTTCTGTAGTTATTTCCAAGCCAGATCATTCCAATGATTTTGTTTACAGTGCTGCTCCACAAACAGTTGTATTTGAAGCATTGGTGAACTTCCTCACAGGGTAAGGAAAAGTATCTAGGGTAATGGAGGGCTGAAACTCCTTAAGCCATCTGTGTCGAGACATCTAAAAAATAAATCAGGTAACTACCACCCTGCATCTACACATATATACTAGGTGAACGTGTTTTGCTTACCTTTTTTTTCTGTAGGCGTGTGAATTGCCATACCTTGGTCAGTGTGAGTTGTCATTTATAACTTCTCTGTCCTAGAGGAAGAAGGGATAATGAATTCTGACACTGTCTGTGCCTAATACCAAATTATAAAATCTTGCAATGTTGAGGTCAAACTCACTAAGAATTTGGACCCTTTGGACGTTTAACAGAAGGAGTGGCAGCATTTGTAACTGTGCTCTGGAGTTCCTCCCTTCACTGACAGGAAGGGAAAATGCAGTCTAACCGTGCTCCAGAATTAATTACTTCTATGTCAGGATGTATACTAGCTAAATTTATTCCTGCCCTTCTTGTAGATAAAGTCCACCCTTGCTAACCAGCATCTCTTACTATTGTGTCACTACTAAAGTTGTCTCCTCCCATGTGTCTTACTGCTGCCACGCTTCTATTTACTTGGTCTAGAGAGAACCAGCATTTGAGTAGTCCTTTGCTCAGAAATTAAAGCTATAAAAGCAGTAGATAAAGAAATGATAAGTGTGTTTATTTTCTTGAGAAATATTTTGTATTTTACTCTAATAATTTGTATTTTACTTGCTCTTTATACACAATGGATATTTCATATCTTAAGATGATATTGTGGTAATGCAGGAAGGCTCAGAGGTCCTGTTCCCACAGCCTTCCAAAAGTCTGGATATCTATCTCAGGCTATCCAAATGCATCAGATGTGGAAATTGGACTGTAAAGCTCATGGGACATTCCCATTTTGGCTATAGTTGGTCTACATACCACATTAGCAGCTTGCTTCCAGTACTTTCACTTCCGATTTAGAGCAGGAAGGCTGGAGGTCTCAGAAAATATTAAATAATAATAAAAATCACTGAACTGATTTTAACTCCAAATAAAGTTACAGATTTTGTCAAAGCTTAGGTTATGGTTATGGTTCTGGTTGGATATTATTTGAGATTTCTGCCCATAACTGTTGCTTCATGGTTTGTGAGATCTGTATCTAAACTGTCTTCCAAAGACAACTGCAAAGTTTGTAGGATACGTTTTAGTGGAACTACTTTATTGAAAAATCTTCCAAAGGCAAGTCTTATTATGCCCATCTTCAGTTTCCTAAGTTTATCTTCTACCATCTTAATCTTTCTGTTGTCAACGATTCTTACTCAAAACAAATAAAATAAAGGAATAAGGGCATAGCTTCCCATGTATAGTTGTTTTCAACTTGCTTTGTACAGGTCTAAGTAGTGAAACAGAATGGAATCAGAGTCAGAGGCCTCATACTCCTTAGCACTTCAATCTTTCATGACCACATGCAACAGTCTTCTTGTTTCCACAAACTACCTTATTCAAGCAACCTAGTAGGAGCGGGTTTTTAAACATCATATCTTTAAAGTTATGCCTTATCACTAACTTTGATCCAAGATAATGCCAGTTCAAGATGATTAAGGGAGTGGAACATCTTCCTCAGGAGAGCAGGCTGAGGGAGCTGGGTCTCTTCAGCTTAGAGAAGAGGAGTCTGAGGGGTGACCTCATTAATATTTATAAATACATAAAGGGTGAGTGTCAGGAGGATGGATCCAGGCTCTTCTCAGTGATGATGAGTGACAGAACAAGGGGAAATGGTTACAAACTGGAACATAGAAAGATCCATCTTAATATAAGGAGGAACTTGTTCACTGTGAGAGTGACAGATCACTGGAACAGGCTGCCCAGACAGGTTGTGGAGTCTCCTTCTCTGGAGACATTCAAGACCAATCTGGACACATTCTTATGTGATCTACTCTAAATGATCCTGCTTGGGCACAAGGATTAGACTGGATGAGGTTTTGGGGTCTCTTCCAGCTCCTGACATTCTGTGATTCAGTGATTCTGTGAAAAGTACCCCTTCAGAGAAATTCCCTGGACAGTGCAGAAACCAAAGTTCTAGAAAATCATTTTAGAGGAGTGTTACCAAGTTTTGCCCTCTCCAGCTACCCACCAAGAGCAACAGCTCACTTCACAGGCCCAGCAGCTTCTTGTTACCATTTGGGAAACTGGACAGTTTCAGAAGCTCTCAGTCATCTTCACATTCCATCCAGCTGAACTCATGCTTCATCTGCAATATTTCTGCCACAAGAAGAAAAGGCAAGGGAGGGAACAACTGCCTGTGAATTGCCACATATGTGGGATAATCTCTTCAAGAGGGAGGAAGATGCAAGGTGGTCCTATTCTTCTGCATTAAGAGGACTGCCACTACAGTTACAGACATTTAAAGTGTGTTTTAAGGACTTATTATACAAATGACGCAGCTACAGGAAAATAGTCACTGCCTCACACTGCAAAAAAAGTTGAATTTGGTTCCAGAATCAAGTGGTTCCCATTGCAGGGTATGTTTGGATCCATTGCAGTATTGCCTTGGAAATATATCTGATATTCTGGCAAGTTGCCTTTCCTAACAAATTGCTTGACATAATTCTACTCAAGTTCTAGTGTATTTTTTAAATTTTTTGCCTCATATTACCAACATTTTTACAAAAACAGAGTACACTTGGAATTATTGTACAGAAATATGTAAGTGAAATTTTTCATTTGTAGTTTCACAATCCCTTTGTGCAGAGCTAGACAGCCATTCTGTTGCCTTGTCATTTATATAATGATCACTTTATACACTATAAAAATACAGCTTATTTAAGTTAAATATATTTGGTTTCTATTGGGAATACATTTTTAGTCTTTGGGACCTGTAAAGAGAGCACATGCATAGCTACAGGGCACATCGCAAGTTGATATTTAAAATGTTTCTAACTATAATGAGTTGGCAATGGTTTTGGTATTGAAAACTATGCTTTTGCAGTGGATGTGGTCAAAGGGGATTAGTTGTAATTGTTGAAGTTTACAGAGTTACGGCTGTAAAATAATAGTGTGCTATCTGTTTGAAAACCATAATGGAGGCCAAAGCATTTTTTTTTAATCTGTTTTATTTTCTTTGCCAAGTTCCTAAAAACCATGGAACTAGAACTGAGTGACTCCTAGTGAGAATTTTCCCTCCAAGAATACTTATTTTTTGTAGTGCTTATTATCAAGTCTAATTGCAAGTCACATTATATCATGGAAATTTTTTACTTTACACATTTTCTTGGAGTGAAAAGTTTTAAGGCATAGAAATGTCTGAGACCAAGCAATGGTATAAAATCAGATACAAGAAGCATACAAGGAAGTATATGGAAATGCTTTTTTTGTTCTAGGGTTCACAGGAATGAAATATGATCTCCAAAGATAAGTTAACATTGGTTAGAATAAGAAAAGAACAAAATGAAAATAAGTTTGATGATTTATTTGGGTTTGACTTGGTAAAATTGATTCGCTCTACCAAGTAGGTTGGCCAAGTCTCTAGAGAATCATTCTGAAAAATTTAAGAGAAAAATGACAACCCAGGTAGATGAGAAATTATTAAATGCAATACTTGTCTTTAAAAAGGGAAAAAACAAAGACCTAGAGACAAGACAGCATATCCTGAGAAAACATAGAAAAAGTAACCTAAATAGATGTTTTGAAATACCTTATAAATTATCAACCAAACAGAATTAATGAAAGAGAAGTAATAACAAACCAGCCTGTTTATCAACTTTGATGAGATAAAAATCTTCATGTGTAGGAGAGAAGAAGTAGGTAACCTAAATTCAGGAAAGATTTTTGAAACTAGTTTCTCTAATGATATTCTCTTAACTGAGATCATCAAGCAGTATCTAAGAGAAAATCTTAGAGTGTGGAAATCCATATGCAGGAATTAACACTTTTGCGCTGCCAGTCTGAACAGATGCATCAAGTTCCACAACAGCCTCTTTAAGGTGTGTCTTAATCAAACATTTTCTAAAGAACCCATGGAAACTATATTTTTTATTGCAGTATTATAGAAATTTAATCATATGACCCATGACTCTGATACATTAACATTGAGGAAAATACGACATTTTTTGTGACCTAGAAGAAGTAATTTTCATCAAATGGTGAAAGCACTACAGGGTTAGGTTTCATACTACATGTCTCAATTGCTTTTTTTTTTATATATTCCTGCTAAATTTAATAATGAGTCAAGAAAAGAATAATTAAATAAATATTTTCACTCTCACATCACAGACACTTGATTTAAATCCAGCCTACTTCTGAAAAGTCATTAGGAACTTGTGCTTGTAGATCCTTGTCAGATGAGTTAGTGCTCTCATGCTGACCTTTGAAATGTGTGTCTTCATCACTGAAACTTATGAAAGAATTCCTATTGCCTTCAGTAGATTTCTGTCTAACTCGTGGGAGAATCTCCTCCAGAGAAAATTTTTAAATAGTAGTGAATATTTTGTAATCTAGAAAAAAAAAACAGTTCTGTGTTTGTAACTACCATGTAACTATAGTGAAGTCTCCAAGGTGTAAAGAGAGTATCAGGGTAGATAAGTACCGAATTAGGTCCCTGCTATCCAAAGGGTACAGAATTATTATGAAAGAAAAACAGCCATTAAAATGTCCCATTCTCCATTCAAATACTGGAGATGATAGAATAAAAAAAATTCACTAAAAATCCTACATTTTTAATTTTCATATATACAAAACACACTCAATGAGAGCAAAAATAGGATCATTGAAGAGGAGATTAAACTGATAACTGTTCTGAAGAATTCAGCTACATTTGGCACAAGTTAAATTGCATAGCTAGTTATCATCAAGCCAGTTACTGTGGACATAATATAAATGTAACTAGCATTTCTCCCCAGGACGTCCTTTCAGCTGCCCCACTAGGATATAGTGGAGTACAAACAAACTTTATTAGAAAAATTGCTACATTTTCATCAATCATATGAATATTTCTGTTATTTTAACTTAGGTGTTGTAGGGAAGAGCAGTGTTTCCCATCATACAAATGAGTGGGTTAATTCAGTGCAAGTTTCTTAATTTAGTACTGTTCTTCAGCTGCAAGTGTAATAATCAATTGAAATGGTCTAATATGGTGTTATTGTTGAAAGGATAATATGCCAAAAAGATGCCACAATATAAGTGTTTCATCCATTTAAACATAAAAATTAAAAGTAGCACACCTAATATATATCTTTTGGTTTGGATTGTTTGGGGTTTTTTTTGGTTTGGGGTTTTTTGTTAATACTGAAATGGTCCAGCCTTGTTTTACTGGTGCCACACTTTGGGTACCAACAATTAATTTCCGTAGAAAGAATTAACTAAATTCTTCCCATCACTCTTTGGCATGGAAAATAAGATTAAAAAAAAAAAAAAAGTCACTCATGTAAAAGGAAGTGGGCATTGTAGCAGTGCTCATGTCATGCTCTTTTTAATAGCTTGTCATCCACAACTTAAGGCTCTCCATGTAAGTCTGTTTGATATCGAGCACAAATACTTTAGTTGTCCCCTTGGAAAGAAATATCAAAGACTACTGTTCTGTACTAATGCTCTCACAGAAAATCTGGAAAGCAACTTTGTGTTTTCTTTGCTGTGCAAATGAGCAACATTTTAAGAGTAATACAAGAGTAATCAGCCTTGGCTAGGAGGGACTTACTGGTCTGCGTGTATCAATGGCATGACACCAGTAAATATGAGAAAACTATCAATACCTAATAAAGGAGCTCTCACAACTTTTCTTGAGTTTAGTGGGTATAATTATTTGAATCTTGCACATGGAAAATGGAACATGCAACAATTTATCCTTAAAAGTGGGTCATGTGTTTTAACTGTTTTTCCCTGACATTTTCTCGGTCTTCCTAGATTGCAGATTTCCCCTAAGTTATAGCTCCCTCTATCCCCACCTAAGTACCTTGTGCTAATTCTCAACCTAACAGTACATATAGGCAATTAATGGAAGTTGTGTTCAGAATGTTCCTTTATCTACCAGTATTTTTTTCTTCTTGGTGGCACATAGGCAGCTCCAGGTATCAGAGGGGCCTTTGCGGCTACTGAGTTGGGTACTGTTGATAATGGAGTGAGCTGATTTAGGGAACTGTTGTTTTACTCCCTTGCAGGTAGCAGACTTGCAGTGCAGTACATAACTGGGCATTTACTCTGTATGTTCCAAGTCTGGGTTTCAAACCTCCGAGCTGATTAGTTCAGAATTGTTCTGTAAGAAGCCCAGTTAATACCCAGGTCTTGTACAGCATAGGTAAAATCTTAAGTTTATATTTGCAATTCCATCCTTAGTACTGCTTAATTTTTCATGCTGCAATGAAGAATCTTACCATAAAAAAAAAAAAATAATCTTACAGCAGGAGACTTTATCAGTGGACTTTTCAATTTTTTTTAAAAAGTCATACATCATTTTTGTCTATGAACATTTTTATTAGCACTTGTATACCAATATTTGAAAAAAATTATATTCCTTTTTTTTTTGCTTTTTATAAGTTTGGACAAGAAACTTTTTAAAAACTATTATTTCTGGTTTAATATGGTCCAATTTTTGGAAAGCTTCACTAGATCCAAGATCTAATGTTGTTTATCTTGCAGTCCTCACTGAAGACTTTCTCATGGGTGAGGCCTATAGACCTTGTAATGCTTCTTGCTAAGTAAACACAAACCTCAAAATTGCACTGAAATTTAGATATCTTCATATCAAAATCTGTGTGGTTTATATAAGTATTGAACTTTATATCTATTTTAAAATGCATCCAGAAAAGGCTACCTCTCCTTTCTTGATGATAAAACGACGTCATTCATGTTAAATTCCTTAGTTTAATATTCTCTCCTTCAGATTCGTAATCTGTGTCATCAGTTTGCTTCCCCATAAAAAACAACTGTTGTTTTTTCATGTTTGATTCACAGACACTGCCCAGCGAACATCAAAGCCTCTGCTTGTAGCCACAGAACAACACCCTCACTCCTGAGCTGCATAAACCAGTTCAATGGCCATAGAGAATGGCTTTTGTATCACACATAAAGCAGCCATTTCCAAAAAGATTTACAGTGAAAGGGCTTCCTTCTTGCCTCCTATGCACACCAAAGTCCACATGGCTCTACAGTCTAAGCAGACTGCATTCCATTTCCAAGCACAGAAAATCAGCACTTCCAGAAAAAGCAGCTAATACCAAGTTAGACTATAGGCTTCGGTTGATATATGGCTATCATGAGGAATTTTTAAAGAGAAAAAACAAGTATTTTTGAGTACTAACCTTCTTTCACAAAAATCATAGAACATATTTTGGAGAAATTTATTGCTGTCTGGAGTTTTGTTTGAGCAACTAGCAACTCAACAATATTATTCCAGCTGATCTATTTGTCACAGTGTTCGATGCCTCAGTGTAGAACCTTGTTTTCAATTTCTCAGCTTTTTTTGCCCCTCCTATGATATCATTACTGACCTCTGAGTTAGATGGGCTGTTGTTCTCACTACTTTAATATCTACTGTAATATCCAGAGAAATGTTGGAGTCAACCATTCTACCTGGATAAACCATTTACAAGTTATTTGGTTGGAGACATCCTGTATTAAGGCACAATGCCCAAACAGCATAGCCACCTGGTTATCATAGTAATAGCTGAAACGGGATCTCTAAAGTTACTTTGTAAGTGGTAATCCCTTATGGCAAACCTCTTGGGCAGAGAATTTAAAAACTCTGCCTTCCATTATTAGCCCCTTGAGCTATCCAGTATTGCAGAAGGAGTTTGTTTTAAAAAACAACAACAAAAATATTTATTACAAACAGAGCAAAATGTTTTTGCTATTTGAAAGAAAAAGATAATGTGGCCGTTAGGGTTAGTCTTTCTATATCCCAAACTGTCAACACACTTGCCAAAAATGAATTTATCATCTCAGTGCAGCCAAGAGGTTTAATTTATCTAAATGTCCTGCAAGGAATAAATAGTTTACCATGTTTTTTGAAGACTGGGGTAAATGTAACATTCTATTGACATATGCTATAGATTTAATTTAATGCTGTGGTTCAGATATATCTCTTGATACATTTTAGTAAAATCTATGCTAGGAAAATGGAACTGTTTCAGTATTTATGGGGTATAAAATCCAGGGTTTGCAAGGAAAAACATGTTAATTAAAACAATGTTTGTGTATATTCCTGCAATGTTTTAGAGAAGAATTTTTCTGAAGTCTGTTGGTCAGTTGATTCTGAATATTAGAAGTTTAGTATTTTTCAGTTGTATTGTCTTTTCAGTAGTGAGAAAATCATCTAATCAGGTTATTAAGTAGCATTGGTTTTGTGGTTTGTTTTTTTTTTTTTAAGGTATATTGGAGATAACATCTGTAGAAATTGGAGTTGTGGCAGTTAAGTCCATTAAGAGCAACTACTATTTAGCCATGAACAAGAAAGGAAAAGTCTACGGCTCTGTAAGTATTTGTTTACCTTCCAAATAGATTACAGTAATGAGAATAGATCCCTCTCTTACCTACTGAAGACCCCACTTGTCTGTGTATTACTAGTAATTTGAACTGAAATGACCTGTTAATCAAAATTTCACCCTCTGGTAAACCAGTAGCCCCTTTCTTCACAAGCGTGTGTTAAGCTCATATCACACCAAAGAAGTTGCTGCGATTTATCATGTTTACTGTTTCAATCGCATTTCTTATTGACTAGTGATTCCTGGAGAGGGCTCTACAAAATGTAATTTTAAGGCCGTTTTCCCCGTTTTTTCTACAGTGCAGACAAATTTAGCAGTAATTCAGAGACAGGGGAATAAAGTATACCTAGAATCTGAGAAACTTTAGCCAATGGAGCAAACACCAAACTACCAAACTATTCCTTCCAAGAAAATTTCTAGAATAGTCAACTTTACATTGACTGTATTGATTACTACAAAAGATAATGGGCAGTACAGAAACCCTATCCGCAGACAAGCCTGGATTGAGCAGATTGGGTGTCATTTGAAAATTGCCTATACATACTGATTTGTATTTGGGAAGGCTTTGGCTTACTGATTCTTTCAGGGAGAAAACATCTACATTTTTTAAAAAAGTAAAACCCAGTAACTATCCAAATATCTTTAATAGGAAGCAATATGATCTATACATCTGACTACTGAAATCAAGTGTAAATCCATCACACATCCACATGATTACCCAAGCACCAGATTGTTTGGGTACTACAAATAGTTTAACTTGTAACTTTGCAACTTTTTACCAGTTCTAGTGAGTTTTAGACCACGTGATGTGAACTTCTTCAAAGTTATGAGCCAATCTTCAGATTGCTCAATATTCAGAACATCCATAGGTTTTAAAGAGGGCAAGTCACAGATAAGTAGTAGTGCTGGGTTTATCCTTGGGTAATATGAGTAAGCTTCCTACCACTGATAAAATAATGATGTAATGTCAGTCTCAACTGAGGCCGAAGGTGCTTGAAGTCATTTGACCCTCTTTATAAGGAAGCATTTCTACACAGTGATTTTATTTCATGCAAACTATAGAAAATGTCCTCCCTCATCTGCACTGTAGCTAGTCACTCCTGGTGAGGTTACTTCTGACTTTTCTAACTCCTGGGCAGTTTCAAGGAATCACACTAAGGAGAGATCAGAACAGAGAAATGTTTCTTAAACTCCTGTAAATATGTATTTTAATTTCTAGAATTACATTGATCAGATTGCAGGATAAGCAGTGCTCCATCCAGCACCATTGAGAGGTGTAAGGGTATCACAAGCTGATGACAAATTATTGTTTGCCAGTTAAGCTACACCCATTGATCCTGGGTGTGCATCTGTATGTATGCAAAGGTGTTAGCATAAATTATCATCTTCAATTCATATGTTTCAGTTTACAGCATTTAATCTAGTAATTTTTTAATGTTCTGTCCCAAAGCCTGAGATTCCTACCCAAGTTAACCACAGCTGGTGTGGTGAGAGTCCATCCCAATGCTATATACATGAAGCAGAAGACAAAGCAGCTTTCATGTATCATAGGTGGAAACTGCTGCCATAAGATTCAGTAATTCATACTGTATTAGAAGTAGTGTTGACAGGAGGATACGAATGTGGAAAGCCTTTTTTTTTAATTCCAGATGAGATAATTTTTCAATATTCACATCATAAAATCACAACATAATGGCTTATCAAAACCTATTCCATAATACTTCAGAGATTTCAAGAATGCTTCTGTTATTATTTTCCCCATCCTCCCAAGACTTGCAGTTAGACTCATATTACTACAGTGTGACAGCTTGCAGATGGATATGAAAAACAGAACCAATAAAAATTTTAAAAACACTTTTAAGCATGTGCACTATAGACATTGGTGCAGGGTTATGCTGAAATTTGTTTGAAATGAGTAAAGCAGTCTTGGGCTAACACTCAGACCCCTGCCAACAGGTCTTCTTAACCACACCACAAAATCATATGTTCTCTCACTATTATCTAAGAACAGAGATAAAAAAGTTTGATTTGAGTACAGTTCTGCATCTAGGAAAACAAGTAAGGCCATTTCCATGTTTATCAAATAAGTTTCCATTGACTTTGAGGGAGCAAAAGAAGATTCACTATTTGGTTTCTTTAACAAAATTAGCTCCTGGAAGGTAAGAAAAGTTAGTGCAATTTATAACTGTGATTGATGGCCACCTGCCTTCTTAATACCTTGATTCCAGAGGTGGCATATTACAGCAAGTACATATTAAAATATATATGTATAGCTTTGTGAACAGAGGCTGTATCAAGGGTCATTTTGGAGAGTCTTCTCTTGATAGTGTCTTCCCCAACTTTCATTGTTTAACTAAATACTAATCCCAAGATCAAAGAGTATTTTGGGGTTGTTGCTTTAAATGCCGTGGACGGTGAAACATGCTGGAGTATCCTGTAAGGGTGCAGTACACAAAATATTGAAACGTTCCAGAATAGCTATAGAAACAATTTTTTTTCATATGGTGCAACTTTGAAAGTTTATGTTTATTCTGAATTTGTGTTCTTGTTTATTTCTTTTTCTTTTAACAGAAGGAGTTTAACAGTGATTGCAAGTTGAAGGAAAGAATAGAAGAAAATGGATACAATACATATGCATCCTTAAATTGGAGGCACAATGGAAGGCAAATGTTTGTGGCCCTGAATGGAAGGGGAGCCACTAAGAGGGGACAGAAAACAAGAAGAAAAAACACTTCAGCTCACTTTCTTCCAATGGTAGTAATGTCATAGATAAAGGAACTATTTTATTGATGCAGTTGAACCAAAGGCTCTTACATCAAGAATGTTTGGTTATGCTCTTGAAGAGTAAATGCAAAGAAATAAATAGTGCAAACATCTGCTTGTTTGGAAAGAGGGTGAGGGAAGCCTTTGAAGGTTTTGTATTCATTGCTGGCACAAAAATACTTTTATTTAGTTCAGTGTCATATCTTATAATCAAGATACAAGGGGGATAAAATGTATAGAAGTTATTGACAGTGTGAATTTTTTTTTTTAATCTCTGCAATGGAATTTAGGGGATCTGAGACATTCTGTTGAATGATTTTCATGGGGAAAGTTATTTATGGAATACTAACTCATATCAAAGACCTTAATTGCTCATTCAAGCCTTATGATCTAATGAACAGTTAGACACACACAAGCATTTACTGGAAGCACTTGGGTCATATGCACAAATAATGGCATTTCTGGAGAAGTCTTGTGGAAGAATGGATAGGATTAAGGAATATAAGCAAAGTAGTGTAAAACTGTTCTAACAAAACGAATAGTATGGTTTGCTTGTATGTTCTAACTTCATTTCTTTTGATTTCTCTCTAAGTTATTTATTTAATAGGATGTTAAATATCTTTTTTGATTTGAAATGTTTTCCTCATTTGCTTCTTTGTTATTTTCCCTTTTTCTCAGTACTTCACACTGAGGCTGATAGATTAAAATGTCAAAGCCTCCGAAGTTCTCTGAGAATAGGTATTATAAAAGGCTTTAAAGGCAGAACTTAATATGTATAATCCAATTTTTTTTCCTAAACTGTCTTGCACTTAAGCAAAAAGTCCAAACAAGCAGTGCATGGATTTATAGAATTGGATTTCCTTGTCTTGGAGAAATTTTTTACTTATTAGCAAACAAGAACAAATGTCAAGAAATATTTTGTTCAAAGGGTCTTCCTGCTATTAAATCAAGAGAAGGGACCACATCTGTACTTGTGTGTCAATGAATCTGTGTTTATGTTCATCTGACTTTGATTTTAATTTGGAACTGAGATCTAATGCATTGCAATCAGTGTGATATTCTGCAACAGGCAATAGGCTGGAACCTAGATGTGGACAGACATGTTAAAATCACTGAGATTGCAAGAGTTAAATTTACATAATGTGTAATTCCCAAGTGTAAAATCTGGCCTCTGAAAGATAATTAAGAAGGCCACACAGTTCTCCACTGCTTGTTCAATTAATATGCCCAAACATCATGTTTGTCCTTGTTACCAGCTCACAGAATCATGGGCATATGGTTGGGAGTGATACCTGAATAAGGACCGAGGAACAAGGATATCCAAAATCATGCTCATGTATTTATCAAAGATTATTACTCACATGTATATTATATATGAGAGCCAACCAAAACCAACTGTGCTGGTATCCAGCTTCAGCATGCCTTTAATATCCATCATAGTAACAGAAGGCTCAAAATACATAATATCCAGCACATTTTTATGAGGTGTTACTAGTCCCATGGCTTAACCTGAGCAACTGCCGTATAATAAAGTTAAGTATAATATGAACTCTGTTCAATTAAAGTTACATAAGGTATGTTTTATGTTTTGCTTTACTCTGTAATTTTAGAGAGCTCTGGATAGCTCACCAACATAACCATATTGAGACTCATTTTGTTAGAGCAGATAAATAGAAAACAATACATCAAACAATTTGTACCACTGTCTTCATATTGTATTCCACTAAATAAATAAGCCTTTGCAGTGTCTTTAGTAAGAAAAAAAAGTAGTATAATATTATTTTGTTCTAAATACTTTAAGTGATAACTATGAGATTATATTGATGCTGCAGTTTTATCTTCATTATTTCTTGTTGTGAAAAAGTTGGGTTTATTTTTATTGTTTGGAAACTGTATTTTGGTACAAAGAAGATCCTTGCTTAATGTGTCTTTTTGAGAATGTTTAACCTCTATAAAGGCTGGTGGTGTTGGAATCTTCTATAACTTATTTAAATCAATGTTTAACCAGCACTTCAATCTTAATCTGTTATTTAAATATTAGCTGTTTTTTAAAAAAGAAAAGCAAAAAAAAAAAGCTTTCCCATAAAATACAAAATGGTCAAATTGTATTTCCTGTTGTTAAATAAAATCAACTGTTTTAAACCCAGGAATTCATTGAGAGGCATTTTAGCTCATAGTTGATGTTGTATTACATGGTACTTTATCTCCAGCTTTCTTCTTCACGAATGAGATTTTTCTAGGAAGGGAAATAAGAAATCCAGATTTTAAATTTAATTCCAAGTCCCAGCAAAATTTAACTACTATAATAAAAATGAGTTTCTGTTTAAATTTTATAGTCAATAATTAAAACTGGCAGGACATAAACATACACTTAAAGAACACTTAGGGTACCAAATTAATTTCTCTTTTGGCAGAATTACTTAGTTGCCTTGGTCAGGGGAGAATTATGCATCAATATTATCATAATGCTCAAAACATCATGCAGCTCAAAGCCTCAAATCAGGACGTATCACTTTTCCAAAGTGAGTTGGGAGCCATTAGTGAGATTCAGATATTTCTGAAAAATAACCAAAATTGAATAAAACCTTGAAGGGATCAATGGTTTCTGTGTGTTTCATATATTGTAATATCCACTGTAGTGGGAGCAAACTGCATACACTCTAGCTAGATTACCACAGATCCTCAACCATAAACTGTCTTTTCTGTCCCCCTCAGCATAACAGACTCCTGAGCAAATTAAAACAGGGAGGGATTTTAAAAAGGGAAACAAAAATCACTGAGTAACAATGTATAGTATGTTATATTTAAAGAAAAATAATAAAATGTGGGGAATAGAGTGTATTGTCTTTGTTTGTTATATTAACCTGAAATTTTACTGCACAAGAAAAATAAAAAGGGTAAAGATCCATTGTACTACAGGATGTGGTTTGATGCTGTATAGCCCTGAAACAAAACAAAAATCACTTGAACATTGGTAAGTTTCTTTAATTTTTTGCATGTGCAAGTCAGCTATCTCCACACTAATAGCAACCAAATGCTTTACAGTCTTCCTATAAGTATTAAAATTCACCTATTTTATACAGCGAAAAAGACAATGAGTTTAAAGCAAGCATACCTGATGAAAGAATGAAAAGGTTTAGGAGGAAGAATGTCTACTCACATTTTTTAAAGTAAACTAGATGTGGGAAAATAGTTACATTGTATGTAAGACTTCATTCAAGACATTTCAGGTTATAAAGTTCACTAAAGATTAGTAAGTTTTAGTAATACACGAAAATGAGTATATGAGCACGACTTTATAATTCATGCCCCTACTGAAACTCATTGTCTCTATTCACACAGTCAGTCCTAAGTGCTTCAAGGAGCGATCTTGATACTAACGGATGAACACAGCCCCTTCTTTGAAGTATCAAGTATCATTATTTACTCCATTAAGTTAGATTGTGAGGCAGAATTCATCCCTCTGATTTCTTAGTAAACTGGAGAAAGAAAAGCACAACACATAACACACATTTTCTGCCGCAGCTAGTC
>VXBZ01009744.1:93551-106272 GCA_013399135.1 Heliornis fulica
TTTCAGACCTACCGAAAAATTTATAGTTATGTTTCCCTGCTCAAATATTTGAATGTCATGTTTGATTACATGGAAGCTTTCTCAGAATAAGTTTTGGGATTTTCTAACTAAACGCAGTGAATCTCAAGATACTTGATTGATGTCTAGACACTCACTAATCCCATGAAAAAAAATGTAGTATATCCTATTCTCACTCTAACAATATCAAGATAATACTCCTGTGAAAGGCAACATAAAGGAACCATGACTAAACCTCAAGAAAGAGGTATGGTAACACTGATGTCCAGCTTACTGCAGTACAATTGAAGAGAATTTGCACTCCTGAAATTTCCCACCAGGCCCTTTAGTCATGTCACTGTACACTGTTTTATTAAGCAGTATATTAACTCATGGAATAGAATAAATGGGTATGCTGTTGGTGACTTTAGAAATACATCCTCTATCAGATGATTGTCCAAATATGAGGGTGTGACAACTGCAATATTTGGGGAAAAAAAATCACAGCAACAACATGTATAGTTCTGTGCAAAATATTTAGGTCTCTGATAGTATTTAGATGCTGTAACACAGTGGAAAACACAGTCTATATTTACATCAGCTCTCAGACTTATGCAGTAATATGGCAAAGGAAAAATCAAGGCATTACAGATTCTGTATTAGTACTGAAATGTAAAGCATGCATACCTTTGATGTAGTAATGCATCCAGGAACAGATGTAGCATTTCACCACCCAGCTATTCTGTGGCTTGGTTTAAATTATGTTATATGATTTGATTATGAAACTGTTTTACTAATTTTTCGATGAACTTTTAGCCTTTTCGTTTTCTAACAGTCTTCACAGAAGTCTGGGAAAAGGCCAAACTATACCTGAATATGCACTTTTCCTGAGCTATAAATAGCAGAAAAAAACATCTTACATTCAATGATGTACATGTAGGAACTTGTCTTATTCAGAGAGGTATGTCTGAGTGAGATGAAAAATTAATCTCCTCAATCCATTATTTTCATGAAGCCCTGCAAGTTTGTATATTTTCTTAAATTAGAAATACTCTTAAAAATTCATTTCCCTATTTTTCCAATGTACACCACAAGTATGAGCACTTTAGCTTTCTCTTCTACCTCTTTTTTTTTTTTTTTTAACAACTTCTAAACTGGTCTCAGCATTAACAAGTTGAGACATCACTCGGAAACAGAACTACCTTATCAGGACTCTGTACATACAATTTAACATTCTTTCAAATTTGTACTGAAATAATCCATTCAGGAGAATCAAAATGTTTTGAGCTTGGTCTTTTAGTATCCATGTCAGCAGGCTTCAGATACAATTGACTACATGAAAAAAACTTTATTATTTCTACTCAACTGTAGAAAGACTAGCCCAGAAACTGCAGAATCTTGGAAAAATAACCCTCAATAAATACTCTTTAGATGTTAAGGTTGATAGACTGGGACCTTTCAGGATATATTTGAACAAAGCGCAGTAAAAACTAGGGTATTAGGTGTAAATAAAAATCACAGTGTAATTATTCTCATAAGTATTTTCAATTTTAAAATTTGCAATTAAAACAGAGCAGAAAAAAACATTCTTTGTTTAATCTTGTTGAAAAAATAGTTTTCAGTTTACTCATGTACTGCTACTATGTGCAATATTTATTTTTTTTCCCAGTTGAGGTATTTTCGTATGATTTCTTCCTTCTTTTACATGTAGTGATGCCCCTAAACAAGATTTATAACAGTTCACTGGGGAAGCTTGGAGAACTGATGTCTGCATCATGCTGTGATTTTGATAAGACTCATTTCTGGCTACATGTAGAACACGGAAACCAGTGATATTGTAGTATATTGATAACTCATGGATCCCCTGATACTACCCATATACTTACTAGTATACATGCAAATTAGGTTCAAAAGTTAAATATCTAGGGTGAGGACAGTTTGGATGTAATAATAAACATTATGCACAAAATACACTGGAAATGGCAATTTATTTTTCTCCTTTCCATGGTTCACTCAAGGAAAAGGAAACAGAAGGAAAGGATCTAATACTATTATTGCTATTTGCAATCTTCAGTTCTTTCCTTAATTGGTAGCTGATATGTGACCTAAGCTGGTCTTTTCCTGGATCTTATTTCAGTGATGAAATAGAATAGAGATATCAGCAATCTTGTAAAAGAAGGGTCATCCTCTTTCTCCTCCTTATGGTCAGCCAATTTGACTTACTGAGTGCTACTGATACAGCATACAGTTTATGCTCACTTAAATATAGATTAAGCTAAAAGATTCCAGCTTTGGAAGAAGAGATATGGCTCTGTTTATCCTATTAAATGAGTACTGTATCCCTTGCCTGACAGAGAAGAATAAGATTTAAATAGTTAATTTATTTAACTGATTGCTTCTTAAATGTTCTGAGGTGAATATAGTGTGAGAGAAAAGTCTTACTGATAGCCATAATTATTACATTTCTATGGCAATTGGGAGGTGTAGTGGAAAGGTGTAGTGTCACAACTGTTAAAGTATGTCAATACAAAATCCTGCAGCAAAGTTCAGCCTATGTACATAACAAAAGCCACCATAGAGTTGCAAATGAATCCCTGGGCCTCCAGGTTGAGGAAAGCAATTATCCAGAAGTAATTTTAGGCCTTTTGCTCCCCTGGCTGCTCTACTGTCTTAAGCATTCTCCACATTGAAGTCGCAACAAATTTGGCTCCAGTTATGTGGCCAGATGTGGAATGTGAGGCACATTCTGTTTAGTCACCTACAGCTATCACGTGTGTATTCCCCTTCACTCTTGAAATGATTCCCTTGGACCTCTTGTCTGAGTCCTGACACAAATGCCTTTTTTCCTCATTGCTCTTGAAATACAATACACTACAAGGTTTCTTAACACCATTACATATATCAAGTACTGCAGATAAAAGTTCATTTGTGAAAATCATTGAACACTGTCAGGCAGCACCTTGCAAACATAGCGATTGCTGAAAAATGCCTCTGCCACACAGGACTGGATGTAAGAGCAGGGTACTCTTCAGCACTCATGTGCAGGCTTATGTGGTGTTAAGCCTTACATATACTCAATTTTTCCAAACTTGTAATTTATTTTTCCATAAAGGACTTCAGTAACATTCAGGCAGTTGTCTTGGCTTGTCCACTGAGGGCTATTAATACAAGACATCATGTTTTGTCCCACAAAATACTTCAGCTTCTTAGTGCTGGACTTTGGAAGTGTATTTTAAGGAAATACTATAAAACTGTTCCATACTTCTGCTCATCCATCTTGCCACAATTTTTCACTGCTGGAGGGAGAATATTTTAGAGGATATTTTTTAGTCTGACACAATACGACTGTTCTCATAGTTTATTTGGCATGTACATAATTCCATTTTGGCTTCTAGATTTTTTAAAATAATAGGCCCACCAAACCACTGATTTTATACAGATCAACACCTAATCAACACATAAGTTCTAGAGCAGCTGAACATGGCTGGCTCCATTCAGACTGACTTCATGTACCTAAGTCATTTGTGAAACACAGACACGGTACATGCAACATACCCCAGAAAGCCAGACCCTCAATTTCTACTCTACATGTAATATGTGTTGAATGAAATCAAGATACTATGACATTACATAAGAAATACTTAAACATTTCTATTCAAAATGTTTATATTATATTACTATATCAAAGTAGAATGAAACAGGTACCCCGTAGAAAATTTTTCAAAATAGTTCTTAATTAATAGTCCTAAAGACTGAGGTCTGTGCAAAATCTTCAGTGCTTATGACCATCTTATGACGGCATTTCCGTAGTACCCTCTACATCTAGCCTCATCTGACTTTGAGGTAGAACCACTACTACTGAGGAAGCTGCTTTATTCCCAGAACCATTAGATGAGAATGCTTCTGCAAATATGTTGAGACCAGTCAAAGCTACTTGTTGTATATGTTGTTTGGGCTATTCTGCTATGCTGATAAATAAAATATCCCTGTTTTCACCATAAATAGTTTAACAAAATCGACAAATTCAAATAAGGGAAATTTAAATTAAATACTTGGGAAAACCTTTGTAACTCCAAGAGCTCTGAAGTAGAATGATTGGGATAACTGTACGACTTACTTTCTGAGTTTAAACATGTGAGAGCTGTCAGGAACAGTTTACTTTGTTGTTCTTGCCATAGACAGGAGAATGAACTAGCTCTCTTCCAAGGTCCCTTGTAGCAGTATTTCATATGATTCTATGAATCACCACTTGAATCCATATAAAAAACTAGGCTGTCAGCTGCAGTCATAGCTTTCAATTACCAACAGGCTCAAACTCAAGCGAATAAAAAATACCAAGAGGTATCCAGTTCTCCCCACCTCAATGACGTTATACAAGCATGCTGCAGTGTTGAACAGGAATGAAACATAAGTAGCTAAAATCTTTCTAACTAAAAGAAATCAAAGTGACTGAAAGCAGCCCAAGTGTAAGTTTTTTTCAGCAGAACACAAACCCTTCCAGGAAACATCAGCAAGATGGTATTTTGTCCCTTTTTACTAACCATTACAGAGAGATGCAATCTGGGTCTGACTCAGGCTTCCATTGCACACTGATTGCAGGAAATGAGACTGACCCAGGCAGTTACATTATGCAAAGGTCAATATCCACCTACTTTTGACATTTAGTAACTTGCACAAAAAGCAAAAGATATTTTTTGTAGATAATTGCTACGTTTTTCAGTGGTCCTTGTAAGAATAATGCCACACTGAATAAACATCTGCACTAACCCACCCCTCCTCAAAATATCCTATGGCCTATCAGTTGACTTATGGATGCTATCCAAGAACCTTTGCTTATTTGAGCTATCACTAACAGTACTTTAAATTAACTAGTAAATCAATTTGTTCTCTTTAATGCAAATTTTTGATCTGATGGGACCTTAATACATTGTAGTGTTAATTTTACATTTTTTTCTACTTTTGTTCATTTTTAGAGTAAGTCAACAGACTGACCCTGCATTTTATCGAGCCCTATAATTATAGTGGAGATAGCTCAGCAACTCAGTTTCTTCTTTTCACATTCTGTATCACCATTTTATATATGCCCTGAAAAGAAGGAGTGTTCTAAGCAAGAGGGAAAATATACAAAGTTCGTGACTATTTGGTTCCTCCTTAAAATCTGTAATCATGGAGTGGTGTGTCTCACCATGTTTTGCTGGACAAAGTGTCCAGCATACAACTAGACAAAGCCACAGTACATTGGTTGGGCAGTTGGCTGATGGGTCATGCCCAACGGGTAGGAGCAAATGGGTTTACATCCGATTGGTGACCAGTCACTAGTGGGGTTCCCCAGGGCTCCATTTTAGACCCAGTTATTTTAATGTTTTCATCATCAACCTGGACACAGGACTAGAGGGTGTCTTAAGTACATTTACAGATGACACCAAATTGGGAGGAGCAGTTGACTCCGTTCCAGGTAGAGAAGTCTTGCAGAGAGACCTGGACAGATTAGAGCTGGGCAATCACCAACCACATGAAATTCAACAAAGGCAAGTGCCAGATTCTGCACCTGTCAAGGGGCACCCCTGGCTGTACATCCACACTGGGGGATGAGACACTGGAGGCCAGCCATGCTGAGAGGGACTTGGNTCTTATGAGGAGAGGCTGAAGTCCCTTGGCTTGTTCAGCCTGGAGAAGTGGAGATTGAGGGGAGACCTCATCACAGTCTGTGGATTCCCAACAAGGGGGAATGAAGGGGCAGGCGCTGATCTTCTCTTTGGTGACCAGGGATAGAACTCAGGTGAATGGTATGAAACTGTGACAAGGAAGGTTTAGGTTGGATATTAGGAAGAAGTTCTTTACTGAGAGGGTGGTTGGGCACTGGGACAAGCTCCCCAGGGCAGTGATCACAGCACAGAACTTGAGTTCAAGAAACATCTGGATGATGCACTCAGTCCCATGCTCTGACTTGGTTGGTCCTGCGTGAAGTGAGGAGTTGGACTTGATGATCCTTATGGGTACCTTCCAACTCAGGAGATTCTATGATTCTACGGTAGGATTCAACCTGACTAAAATACGGGGAAGACAGGGTAAAACAATCTATGGAGAAGTGATTCTGTCTCTCCTCCCTGCTTTTGTGAGACACCACCTACAGTACTGCGTCCAGCTCTGGGGTACCCAGTACAAGAAAGACATGGATCCGGACAAGAATGGTCCTTGGAGCAAGTTCAGTGGAAAGTCACAAATATGACCTGGCTGAAAAACTTTTCTGCAAGAACAGGCTGAGAGAGTTTGTCTCATTCAGCCTAGAGAAGAGAAAGCTCCAGGGAGAGCTTAGAGTGGCCTTCCAGTACACGAAGGAGGGGGCCTACAGGAAAGCTGGAGAGTGTTTTCAAGAGCTGGTAGTGATAGGACAAGGGGTAATTGCTTTAAGCTTAAGGAGGGTAGATTCAGATTAGATATAAGGAAGAAATTTGTTACTGGTGGTAAGGCACTGGCACGGGTTGTTTTTTTCTCAGTTCAGTGGAAGGAACACAAACAAAACTTCTGCAGAAATGCTGAAGGCAGAGGTGACAATCATCGATAGTATCATGAAACCAGTATATCATATAAGGCATATCAGGGAAATGCTCAATGGAGTCATTTTAAGTGTGGTCAAAGACAGAAAGACAAACAAAGGCTTTGTGACCGAAGAATGATTTTAGCACCTGTGTTCTTAATATTCATAAAGACAGTACTTGGCACAGAAGGCATCCCAGCCAAACATCAATAGGATGAAGTTCTTAAAGTATGTGATTGAAGTGGTCTTCTAAGAAGAAGGCACATCTTTCTCACTTAATAAGTTCAGGAAGAATTTAGATTTAAATGGACATTTACTAGCTTGGAATATAGTCTCTAAACTGGACTTAGTTATTTTAATTTAGAAAACCAGGTTATTGAGAAAAACATAGTAAGTGATATTAGTCTTTGGAAGAAAATGTTAGATGTGTTTCAGACGAGCATAAGATGTACACTGACAATGCACTGTAATGACCAACTTAAATGATTAGTGTTCCTCGGAAGTGGCAGGATTAGCTGTGTCGACCAAGAGCTGCAGGAAGGGACAGGTATAGAGTCACATATGAAACTTTTAATGAAAATTTTCTACCTCTATTACTTATTTAAGCAAATAGCTTAGACCTCTATTGCATGAAAAACTTTATAGGAAAATTAGAGCCTTAATCTTTACTTAGCTGGTATGCTGTAATTGCAACAAGGTGATATGAGGTGTTTTAGGTGTAGGGGTTCACTGCAATAAACTGCTGGACAATTTACAGGCATCATATCACAAAAACAACAGCAGAATTTAAATGTGGCTAGACCAGGAAGCACAGCAGTGGCAATAAGAGGTATTGAGAACAATGAGTTAAATTAACTTTGCAGAACCTCACAAAAAAAGGTTCAATTTAAGTTTTGGGCAGTGCCTGGGCCTGAGGGAGAAGTTCAAATTCTCTTCAAATCCAGTCCTAGAAGAAAATTACTATTTGGTTCTAATTATTAAATTAAACGTGATCTTTGTTTGTTTCACTCCCTTCCAGATTGTCCATGTTGTAAACATTTTACTGGTAACATTATTGTGTTTTATATAAATATGGTGAATTTCTTAACTTGAGCCAGATCACATTTAAAACAAGCACCATATAACAAGGACACCCCTAATTAGACAGAAAACAGCTGGCAGTACTATTTGAATACATAGAAATCCTGTGCTCTTTCCTGTCTTTTTTTTATTGAGCATGAAATACACAACAGATTTCCTGCCACCTAGGTAGAACTGAACAATACACACTCTCACTCTTATTCTTCCCTTCTAATGCATGTAGCCAGCCCTATATAGAGCCACAACATTGACTGTGCAGTAGTCTATGTTTACCCAGACATGATATGGATCCTGCGCCAACCCAGGGGCTTCTACAGGGAGCACAGAGACTGTTCAGCATGCATGGCAAAACAGTTCTCTGCCAGTCAACATGCCTTAGAAAATCCATTGGGGAAGAAGTTCTTCACTTTGACAGTTCTCTATTGCCATGCAACAACAGATGCCACTCTTCAGAAGAATGGCAACTTAAAGCAAGAATAGAAGTAGTTTATACAGTGGAAAAAGGGCATACAGAGCTAATGCAGTCGGTGTTTTATATGACATGTTCAGATAAAGGGCTCTGCTCTAAATATCACTGCCTACAAAGACCAACATAAGCAAGAGGAGAGAGAAGATCAGAAAATGTTTTTGAAGTCAAGACACAAGAGAAGAAAGGCTGAAGTAGCAAATGAAAGAGTATGGCTTCAGAGTGGAGGGGCAGACATGGGTTGGTGCAGCTATCTATATTTAATATACTGTCTGTAGTGATCAAGAGAACTCCATCAGTACAACAAACTATCTCATTATTCACTGCAAACACTTGACAGTCTTTAAAGAACTGCTGTGTCAATACTTCCATGACTGTGGTGCTTTCAATTATGCGTAATTATTTGACCAATCATTTTGTACACATATTTAAATATAGATTTTTGAATAATTGCACTTCAAGTACTGTGTCCAGTTCTGGACCCTTCACTACAAGAGGAACATTGTTGTCCTTGAGTGGGTCCAGAAGAGAGCAACCAGGCTTCTGAAGGTTCTGGAGAGCAAACTTTATGTGGAGCAGCTGAGAGAAATGGGGCTGTGTCGTCTGGAGAAGAGGAAGCTGAGGGAAGACTTTATCACTGTCTGTAAATTTCTGAAAGGAGGCTGTAGAGAGGTGGGTGATGGTCTCTTCAGCCAAGTGTCAGGTGATAGAACAAGGGGAAATGGCCTTAAGCTGCACCAGGGCAGGTTAGATTAGATGTCAGGAAAAACTTCTTCACTGAAAGAGTTGTCGGGGTGTGGAACAGGCTGCCCAGGGAGGTGGTTGAGTCACCATCCCTGGATGTATTTAACAGACAGGTATATGAGGTACTCAGGGATATGGTTTAGGAGAAGATGGGTATGGTTGGACTCAATGATCTAAATGGTCTTTGTCAAACTTGTGATTCTGTGATTCTATGACAATTTTCTCTCGTGTTCCCACAATACATGAAAGTCTTCAGCTTTGCAAATTTCTCTATCATAGGTATCTTTAGCTCCATCTGTCATAACTGACCACGGCCTAATTTGTGTTTAACTAGAGCATATTCCCTTGAAAATAGCTTTATCTTTACAAGTGTATTTGAAGAGAGAGCAAGTCCAGTTTTGTCCCATTTACATACTATATTTAAAATTTTTCTGGCTTTAATGTCAACCTTCGTTTCATTTCTACATTCTACCCCTGGGGCTAAAAGGCTGTGAAGGACCAGAATCAAGTCACTCTCGAGATTTACTGAATAGAATTCTTTCAGTTGTTCAGCATAAGGCACGTCCCTCCTCCTCTGATAACATTTAAGATTTTTTTTTGTGCTAGCATCTATGGCATCTACAGTATCCTGACATGCAGATGCAAACCAAAACTTCCTAGTTTTACCACCCCTGCTTACAAGTCTGAGGACAAGACTAGTTCATTTTTTGCCACAGAATGCTTTTTTAAGCACTTAGTTTGTACAGATGTGAAAGTTTATGTTTATGTCCAGGTCATTCATTAAAATCCTGAAATATGTTTACTTCTGGAACTCCTGTCTAACTTGATTCAGTTGCTTTTCTGCAATTTCTTCTTTGTGCCAATTGGTATATCCTTTAACATGTGGTTTACTGCTTTTTTTGTAATGTTGAATTTTATAACTGCAATGTGATATGATGCTAAATGGAAAGTTTATAAAATGTAGTATATCTACACAGTTACTTTTATCTATCAAACTTGTTATCTTATTAAAGAAAATCTAATTTACTTCATAAGGTCTAAATTTCCTTTGAGGTCTATTAGCTATTGCTATGCTTTCGCTCTGTGATTCACTAATCCTGTGGCAGGAATTATATAATGCTGGCTGACTGATAATACTTCTGAGTTATCCTACATTCCTTTCTTATGATAATTAGAGTTTTGTATGCTACATAAAAAGAATCTGATTTAATTAAATAAATTTGAATATACACTGTGTGAAGAGTTTCCTACGAATCCGAAGGATTAAGAAAAATGTATCTATTGATATACCTAATTTTCTGAACATAGGATCACATCTATATTTCTACCGAATCTGCAAATGGGCTGAAGATTATTCATCAAATCAGTAAGACAATGGATTGCTGTAGGAATATAGAAGATCTATGCTGGTTTTGTTGGTTATGAATCATTAATAATGAGTCACATACAAAATATGGAAGCTTATCCAGTAAAAGAACCTAGCAATGAATTATTGAATGTCTCAGAAATTTTGCAATTAATTTTCTATTTACCTGGTACTTTTATCAGTGATCGTGAGACATAAAGCTGTCAATTTTTTAATCCAGACCTTTTTCTAAGGTATGATCCATTATCTAGACCAGATAGAAGTTCATCCAACAGTTTAAACCTATATATCTGTAGAAATTCTGCTGATTTTTCAAATAATCTGCTTAGGTGTTGAACTGAAATTTCAATATGAATTTTTTTCTCAATATCTAATATAAATGGTCTGTCCTACAAATTATATCTAATTAATTTGTGTTCTATCTTTTACAGGCTTGAAAACACTTGACCACCATCTCCTCTGTAATATCTTTCTATGCATTTGAAGCCTGCCATCATATCACTTCTTTACTCTTCTCGTTTCCAGACTAAACAATGAAATTTTTTCATGCTTGCTTTGGAGGTCGTGTTTTCTAAACTGCTTATTTTCCATCTTAGTTATTATAAGTAATCTTACACTTCTGTGCCTTTCAGAAAAGGTGGCCCCTCCCCAATAAGTGCTCACGAATAGCACAAAATAAGCACATCCTCAGCCTAACAAAAAACAAAGTAATTTTGTGGAGTGATATTTGCCCCTTTTATAAATGAACGTTCCCTAGCATTTTTGTCCCCATCTAGCTTCCCATGTTTCCCAAGGCAATCCTTGCTCATTTCTTATTCACAGGGCCAGTGAAGGCAAGATGGTTTTCCATTGTCCCTGAACTCACTGAGACCATATTCCCCTAGTTTGCCTGATCATGGAACAGAGGACTGTATGGAAAGCATTGTACCATTGCAACTTAATATTAACCCATACAGAACCAAAATTCATGTAGAGTAAGAATTTGCTCTCTCTGCCTTCCCACCTTACTCTCCAAAGGCTCCTATTTATCTCCTATCTACTCCTGCTTCAACTACTTTGTTAACAGGTTTGCTTCTTGAGATCCAGAACTTAAGAGCCAAGCTAAATTGGCTGGGTTTTCGTATAAACCTCATATAGGCAAGTGTTTACTTTAGTTAGTTTACTCTAACATGTAACACGTGTAACATGTTTACTTTAACACTTGCCAAACCTGACTGCCTAACAGACAGCTAACTGCATCTATAATAACCTAACAAAATCCTACACATCCCAGGTATTGTGTTTTAAATACTTGGAAATATGACTGTTGTAACTGACCATTTTCTGAACTTTACCCCCAATGTCATATAATACAGAACAAAACAAGTATATCTATCATGGTTACAAGAAGCTAATTAATTAAGGTCAGCACTAGAAAGCCTGTTAGCTTTTTGCTTCTCTGTCTTAGTACAGCAGTGATCCATGAAATACACCCTATACAAATCATGAGCATGCCTGTGGTTATTCTTACGTTTAATGAGCAAACACAGATCACAGGCTGCAAAACTTAGGCAATAATTCTATATTAATCTCATGAAAGAAACTGAAAATTCAAGATGAAATAGCACAGAAGCCAAGAAATAGCTGTACATGATTAGATCAAAAAAGTCTTTTTCTTTGGAAACACACGTACATCATACTACACAGGCACTGTGTGTCAATTAAATCACATTGTTCATAGTGTTTTTTCTCACAAAGGCACAAATCTCCCTCTACATTGTCTATATTATCTCCTCCCTTGTTCCTGTATTTTCTTTGTATCTAATACTGCTCACCAGTGTAGTTGTACCAAATTGCCTTGCATGGTTATACTTTCACCCTTCCCTGTACAGGACAACCACATGATCAGGCTCAGTCAGCAAGGGAACTTAGCAAAGTCATCTTAAGAAAGTCCTGCTTGACTTACCTGAATTCCTTGTATGATAAGATGACCCACTTAGTCATAGAATCATAGAATCATAGAATCATAGAATCATAGAATCATAGAATCATAGAATGACTAGAGTTGGAAGGGTCTCCTAGAGGTCATCTAGTCCAAGCCCCCTGCAAGAAGCAGGGACACCCCCAACTACATCAAGTTGCTCAGGGCCTCCTCCAACCTGGCCTTGAACGTCTCCAGGGATGGGGCATCCACCACCTCTCTGGGCAACTTGTTCCAGTGCTCCACCACTCTTACAGGAAAGAACTTTTTTCTAATATCCAATCTAAATCTACCTCCCTCTATTTTAAAACCATTACCCTTTGTCCTATCACAACAGGCCCTACTGAACAGCCTCTCCCCATCTTTCTTGTAGGCCCCCTTGAGGTACTGGAAGACCACTATAAGGTCTCCCTGGAGCCTCCTCTTCTCCAGGTTGAACAGCCCCAACTGCCTCAGCCTGTCCTCATACAAAAGGTGCTCCAGCCCCCTTATTATCTTTGTGGTCCTCCTCTGGACCCTCTCCAACTGGTCCATGTCCTTCTTATGTTGGGGGTTCCAGAACTGGACACA
>VXBZ01009744.1:118130-150431 GCA_013399135.1 Heliornis fulica
GGATTTGTTTTGTGTTCGGATGCTTTTTAGTAAATTTACATTTGGTTTCAGTTCTAAAAGAAATAACGGAGAAACCTCTGACAGAGCTCTTCTCACATGAGGTGCTGTTCCACTTGCTTTTGTGGCATCTATGCTGATGTATACATGCTTGGAGTCTGGCTCAGCGTGTCTGTGTTAACTCCAAGGCAGAATCTGAGTCTGCGTTGAGCTGTCCTGCACAATGAAAGCTGCAAAATGTACATAACAAGAAAGACATTGCCATGTGACAAACTGGTATGTGTTTTGTCTTCTGGGCTCATTCAACGGTGAAAATTTGCATGTGCAACTGACTGTTGTCTTTGCACATAAGAACATGCTTCTGAAGATCAAAATGACATTCACAGAAAAGGCAGACAGCACAGATTTAAAGTTATGCAAATCAAACAGCTTTTAAAATATTAGGATTCTTCATCCAGAAAAAGTAATGGGAACTGCTTTGTGACAAACTTCACTAAAACTTTGAGGAAAAGGATTCTGGTCTATGTCAGCCTGCTAAGAATCTTACAGTAAGCAACTTCAACTCAGAAGTATAGGACTCAATGAAAAGTCAGCCTCTTACATTCTCAGTCTCCTTCTTATTGAAAGGATAGATGATAGATAGATAGATAGATAGATAGATAGATAGATAGATAGATAGATAGATAGATAGATAGATAGAATAAATAAAGTGTCATTTGGTATTCCTTGCCTTTATAAAGCAAATAGTCCATGCCAAGCCAGGTATTTACAAAGAATTTGCAGTTAGACTGGCATCCCAGATTAATCCTTGGTTTTCAGAAAAGAGTTTAGAAATTATAACACATTAAAATAGATTATTTAGGTTATACTTTTTTAAAAAGTAATTACAGTTCATAACATATATACATCTTCAGACATTTTGGAGAACTGTTGCAAAATAATCAGTATTATTTCACAATGGACAAGTAGGATGCAAATATTGATCCTTACTCTATAAACTGAGATTTGCCAGTATATCATGTGAAAGAATGGTATCCTCCTTTATAAGAATGATACAGTAAATCCCTGTGTTTATCTTAATTTAATTACAATGCAAAGTCTGTCAAACCACAAAGATTTAAGCAGTTAAATTTACTTTGAATTTCTAACCTAACTCTATCGCATTAAGCAGACATATTTGCAGTTTCCACTTCATTTTAAGAGTTCTTTTGCTTTTATACATTTTAAATAAATAAAACTTGTGCTAGTTAGGAAATCTTTCCTAAAGTACATTTTTAAGATTATATAGGTGTATATTTCTATTAAAAAATAGGTTTATAGATATAAATTCATATGATTTATCTGTAGCCATCTACAAGACAAATGGGACCCCTCTTTATTCAGTGTACAAAATTATACCTTAGGATGCCATTAATCATTCTCCAGGGGTGAGACCCTCCTTCCATTGACTATCAGAGGGAGTCGTTCATACTAAAAGAATAGATGAGAAAAATCTCACCTTGGGTTTCCAGCAAAATTAAATGTGTGCTTTCAGATATTCTGATGCGCATTCTTTGGGCACAAACGACTTCTATAGCCATGAACAAAAAAAAACCCCAAAACACTAAAATCAAGTGATGCATACTTTGACCACTTTACAGTTTCTGTGGGAAGTGTTTTGCAGAAACAGTATAAAGAACTTATCCAGAAAATGTACAGTTCTATAACTGAGCATAAACAGAATGAGTAGGGGAGATAAAACACCTCTGACACTTCAGATAATCCTGTGGAAGTCGCTTCTACGTATGGTTCTATTATGAAAACTAAAATCTTGCTCCTACTGCTTCATATGTACAGTGTCTAGAACTGAAAGGCAAGACAAATTCTGTTTTGCTCATGAAGAGGCACACAACACTTGAGTGGACCTTATTTTCAGCAAGTCAAATCTACTTGAAGCATTTGCCTTAAGTGTGAGGCATTTTGAATCTTTGTCATGAGGAAATTACACTGAAATGTAACATTAAGTAATTCCCGTAAGATGAGTGGGCATTAATAGACAGTTATATTTAAACAAGCATAAGCTGAAACAGATATCTTGATTATTCTAAATATCCTCCTCATTTTTTTTATAATAGTTGTGCATCTCAATTTCCTACTTAAGAGGACAGGTGAGTTTCATGGGTCAAAAATAGTTCATCAAAAAGGGACTGAATAAGCCAAGACAGTTGAGAAGAAAATGACATAGTATATTGAAAGTCACAGCTATTTTTTCATCTTATTTTTCTACTGGTCATTATTGTTCAGTATGAAATGGCACAGTATATGAAACTCCAAAGTATTCAATGAAATATTGTAGCAGCAAGCTGCATTTCAGACTGATTAATGATGCCAGGATGTACAGCAGCATACTATTAATCCACTTTTGAAGATACTGAATTCTCTCAGCCTTTGGTTTCCAGGCTTGCATTACATCCAAGTATACCCGCAATCTGCTAGTGCACTCCCTTGTTGTGGCTTATTATTATATGTCTCAGTACAGCTCCCACATGTTCTGGTTTTAAAACTGTCTGACATTTTTGGTTGAGTATGTTGTGGCTAAACATGTGCAGAAGCAGTTTTTCCAAAATGATTGATTTATTTATTTTAAAATGTTTATTTCCCTGAGCAGACAAAAGTATTAGTCCACAACAGCTATGGGTGGATTGGGAGGGCTTGCAAAATTACATTTCAAAAAACAATGTAATGTTTGAGTTATTGAACTGTGAAAGAACATCTGAAAGCAGTAACTTCACTTTTTTTTTTTAGTTTTATTTCTATTTTTTCATTTGCACTACTGTAATTTGAAAAAGAACCAAACCAGTTTCTCAAATATTATGAAAACAAATGTGTTGCTGGATTGAATACCTAAGTCTCAGACTGGGAAAACATTTTTACAACCACATTAAAATTCTCTGAAAGGTATAAAATGTTGTATTACTGAGTGGGGAATAATGGGTTTAAAAGTAGTTCTATTCTGCTTTGCACTGTTGCATCCATGCCTAGGGCGTCAGCACCATTTGAGCGCACAAAAGAGCAAATATATTAGGATCCCTTCACAGCTAGTGGAACTCTTCATGAATGAAAAAGAGTTTTTGACTTTTGGACAATATTATTTTATAATCCTATCAGGTTTTAAGTCCCTCGACCTGGTTACCACATTTTTCTTATTGCAGACCAAGATACTGTAGGCTTTCTTGGCCATAAGGGTCTACTACTGGCTCATAATGCTTCTTATCCGCCAGGAGTCCTAGATCCTACTATACAGAGCTGCTTCCCAGCAGGTCAGTTCCCAGCCTGTACTGGTGTCTTCTGTTATTCCTTTTCAGGTGCAGAACCCTGGCACTTGCACTTGCTGAACTTCATTTTGTTTCCCTTCAACTAATTCTCTAGTCTATGAAGATATCCATCTCCCTGTAGAAGTGACAGTAAACACGAGAGACGTAGATAGAGAAGGTTGTAATCCATATATATATATAGGGCACAGTCTGCAAAAACTTAAAAGAGCACCACACAGTTCCATGTATGTCAGAGGATTCCTACCTCTCTAGGTTAGGTCACACAGGGATAGAAAAATAAATTATTAGAATCAGAGCCATAGACTCACACAGAAAAAAAAAAAAAATCATAGAATGATTTGGGTTGAAAGGGACCTCAAAGACCATATAGTTCCAATCCCCACTGCCATGGGCAGGGACACCCTCCATTAGACCAAGTTGCCCAAAGCCCCATCCAACCTGGCCTTGAACACTGCCAGGGAGGGGGCAGCCACAGCTTCTCTGTGCAGCCTGTGCCAGGGTCTCACCACCCTCACAGGGAAGAATTCCTTCCTCGTATTGAATCCAAATATACCCTCTTTTCATTTAAAGCCCTCTGTTCTATCAGTACATGCCCTTGTAACACTCCATCTGCAATTTTCCTGTAGACCCCTTCCTTCAGGTACTGAAAGGCTGCAATAAGGTCTCCTATGATCCTTCGCTTCTCCAGGCTGAAAAAATCCAGCTTTCTCAGCCTGTCTTCATAGGAGAGGTACTCTAGCCCTCTGATCATCTTTGTGGCCCTCCATTAGGTCCATGTCTTGTACTGGGCACGCCAGAGCTAGATACAGTACTTCAGATGGGGTCTCATGAGAGCAGAGTGGAGGGGCAGAATCTCCTCCCTCAACCTGCTTGCCATGCTTTTTTGGTGCTTCCAAGGATGCAGTTGTCTTTCTGGGCTGCAAGTGTGTATTGCAACAATGTAATCCCAAGTCATTTACACATACACTGCTGTTGAGGAATAGCTAGGAGTACAAGGCCACAATGCTGCAGAGTATCTCTGGCCTGAAGCAAAGTGCTGAGTGAGCGGAACAGTATGTATGTCACCAGGTCCCTGAGACCTTGTGGCTGAACACTAGATGAAAACAGGAGGCTGAACATCTGTGCCTGGACCCTCAGATAGGTTGTAACCAAGCCATAACAGAAGATACTAACCTACGTAATGCCTAACCAATCACTACTTGCAAAAACAAGATGTTATCCAATCGTGTACTGACACTCAAATTGCTGTAATGTAACTAAAAAGTATAAAATCACATGAAGTTCCTGCAAGTAGTTGAGACAATAAAAGGTAGTCACTACCTTCGGTCTCCCAGCGTCTTCTTTTCCGACACACTGCAGAACATCCCAATTAATTCCTGGAAACTGAGGAGCTTCAAGAAGAAGAATATTCAGAGAATGGAATGCCATGAAGAGTTTTTACATTTGTATATGCAAATATATTTAACAGTATTTATGCCTTGAGATACACACCTTGAGGCAAAGTTGTCACCCGTGTTACAGAAACCTACATGCACAGTCCAAAAAGCCTGATGGGAACTTCTAGTCTGTGCCCATACCTTAATCAGGACCAGCTCTTTCCTTTTATCAATTTTGAATGATGACTTCTACACCTAGTTTTTAAAGCATTTGGTAATGGAGAACTCATAATCCTATACCAAAAAAACTCCTTTAGGATTTAGCCGTCTTAAGAAACTGCAGGATTTCCTCAAGGAACTGTACTGGGAATGTTACTGTTCAACATCTTTGTGGAAACGTGGACTTTGAGGGATTGAGTGCACCCTCAGCAAGTCCATGGATGACACCAAGTTGTGTGTTGCAGTTGATAAGCTAGAGGAAAGGGATGCCATCCAGAGACACCTGTACAGTTTTGAGAGATGAGCCCGTGCCAAGATCAACAAGGCCAAGTCCTGTACCTGGGTTGGCTCAATCCCAAGTACAACTACAATCTGTGTGGAAAATGGATTGAGAGCAATACTAAGAAGGACTTAGAGGTGTCTATTTATGAGAAGCTCAACATNATCAGTGTTGGAGCATCTCTCCTATGAAAACAGGCTGAGAGAGTTGGGCTTGTTCAGCCTGGAGAAGGATCCAGGGAGACCTGTACCTGATGTAGAGGGTATACAGGAAAGCTGGGGAGGGACTTTTTGTAAGGGCATGCAACAATAATAAGATCAGAGGTAACAGCTATAAACTTGGAAGAGGGTTGATTTAGACTAGATGTAAAGAAGCAGTTTTTCACTGTGAGGGTGATGAAGCCCTGGAACAGGTTTCACAGAGAAGCTGTGGCTGCCCCCTCCCTGGCAGTGTTCAAGGCCAGGCTGGATGGGGCTTTGGGCAACTTGGTCTAATGGAGGGTGTCCCTGCCCATGGCAGTGGGGATTGGAACTATATGGTCTTTGAGATCCCTTCCAAGCCAAAGCCACCTGTGATTCTGTGATTCTATGTTTCTATGATTTCTTTTTCCTATTCATCTTAAATTTCCCATACTGTTGCACAAATATAACAACTTAAGACTGTATTTCCTTTTCATAACCTTTTACATTTTTAAAGAACATATTCATGTATTTATGCATTCTCTTCTAGATAACTCTAATCATAGCTTATAATTTACTTACAGAGCATCTCCAGAGCAGAAACTTTGATACATTACCTAATGCTAACCAGCCATGCCACAGGAACAACTGGATGATGTTAAATACAATTTCATTTTCTACTGAGCTCTGCAGCTTTTAGTACAGCTTACAAACTTCCATGGAAGTTTACAACAGTCCTGAGGTACTCTATACAGGTTAATTAACAATTTTATTCCTTTGAATAAAATTATAAAGTCAGTATACCATTTATTTTTCAAAATACAGGGGACTGTGAAAGCATGTTTAAAGAATGTATACAGATACAATGTAACTCATTACATTAAAATCTATTAATTACATTTTGACCTATTCCCTCGTCTCTTAAAATTGCTTTGGCAAGTTCAGTTTCCTGAATCATTGTTAAACAGTAAAAAACTTATACTTTCTAGCTAAAGTATGACAGAAGCACTCCACACAGGTCCCTGGAAACAAATCTATGAAAAACTCAAACATATTGATAACAGTCATTTTATTTATTGAAAAAATTATTTTAAAGCAATAAAAAGACTATTTACTAAATTGCAAGGTGAATAAACTTGCAGGCTGGTATGGTGCAGGTTCAACTGCACAGCAGATGGTCTGCAGAATGTTTACCTGAGACTGAAGCTATTGAAGCAAAGAATGATATTACCACTTTGAGAATTTAAAGACAGGTTTTTGCTTAAGATAAATTGCTAAATGACTCACTTCTTACGCTTACTGTACATGACTTAGATCATGTACAGTAACTTAATCATTCAGCTTTGTCTAAATTTAAGGCTATATATCATGAAGTGGTTTTAATTAGTCTTTCAGTTGCATAGAAATTTAACATTAAATCAAGAAATTTATTTTAGTTTCCTAAGAATTAACACACAATGTTTACAGCTTTAGCTAATAAGAAGCTGAGAGCATAACAATATATAAAAGGATGAGTCCTTTATCACGTTAAGGTTTTTATGCTCTGAAAACATCATTAGCTTTAATTTCTAATTAAGTACTTGCTTCTACCACTCTATATCCTATTTCTCATTGTAGAGGAAAAAAACAACCAAGAATACAGAAAAAAAAATCAACCCAAAACCAACTTGCAGAAGATTTAAACCCCCAAACGGTGGACCTTTGATGGGAATGGAAAAGCTTGATGCAAACGAATTAAGTTAGTAAACATTATTGTATCTGCAGACAGGCAATGTTCAGTTTTCAGTACTTGGTGGCAAGTCTTGTTGCAGACAGAATAACCAATCAGTGAGTCCAGACTTGGTGTTTTGTGAAAGGGTGGAAGGAGTCTTTATTTAATTGTGAGCCCACTCAAACATTGTGGTTATCATGTTTGTTTTCTTTCTAGGAGAATGACAGAGTGAAACAATCCTGCAATAAAAGTGAATTTAAAATGACTCATGGAAAATATGCAGAACAAGAGAATAAGTATACAAAGATACAGAGCAAAGAAGAGCAGAGAAAATTCAAATAGAAAACAAACATATGGAAGAAGAACAGCTAGGAGAGGAAGTGTTGACTTTCTGTATGACTGAGATGTCACTCACACTTTATAACAAGACCAAGTTTATTTTTTATTTTATCTAAAACCCCCTCATATTTTTAGCATTAAATTTAATAGGGATTTTCTAAATTCATTAAGCTTTCAGTTGTTACCATCTCCACTGCTCTGAGATACAAGCAATTCAAATGATTCTTTTGCTTTCATTTGAAAACCTTCACACATTTGAACAATGGACCCATACAACTGAAGGCACTTGATTTGGGAACCTTTTTGTTCATTTGTTTGGCATATGATCAGGAGGCTGGAGGCACAGAAACTGATGTAAGTCTGTGCCTAAGCTACTTGGTTCCCACTCTTTGAAGTTTTGTAAAAAGGGAAAGTGTGATTTCAGAGTCACAATGCAGAATTACACAAAGTCTCAGATTACATCACAAATTATGATTCAAGACTTCTTGTGCTAGTACAGATTATATGGTAGTACACAAAATTCTCAAAGCATATTGCTCAATTTTAAATGAGCTGTCTTACTGACATGGTCTTAAGGAAATAGGAGTTGCTGAAAAACTACATTGCATAACTCTCAAGTAGAAAATAGGCATAACCTAAGCCATAATATACTTGATAAATACCAGAAGATGGTCTGCTCAATCCTACCAGTGCTATAAGTGGGCATCTTTTAGCCACTTACTAAGAAAAAAGACTGGTGGACTGATGGTCTCGTGTCTATTCTCCTGGCTGAATGCAGACATAGTGGATTGTTTGGGTTTGTAATAGTTTGTGTGTTATTCTTTATTGCACATGAATATTCATCTTGGTTAGCTCTAGAAAAATCAAGGTCAAAGAAGAAAGATTTGCATTCAAGTAGGAAGGCAGTGTGTTTTGTGATGGTTGTTAGATCACACCACAGCTTTGGTCTGCTACAGACACATTTCCTGCATGGTAGACAACTGGAAGAAAGCAATTTTTTATAATTATGTTCAAATATGACAGTCAGATTCTTCATCCTGGATATTTTGGAGTTCATCAACTACCCTAGCCCATGCAAGCATAATCTAACAGCTAGTGAAGCACAAAGACAACTGCCCAAAGACACAAAGACACTGCCCTAGTTTTAGGGTTAAGACCACGTACTAATATAGACAGGAGTCACATCATACTGGTTGGAAACAGTCTCAGTGCCTGGAAACATTCCACTAAATGCCATAGGATGGAGGGGATAGGTAGAGGGACCTGGCAACCATAAAGTGGAATATCTGATAATGGGCTGTCATGCTAGTCTGCAAAATTCCCTTGTTAGAATTTCATCAGTCATGGGAAAAATAAGATATTTGATAACTTCAAGCTCAAGAAATACAGCACTCATCATTGTACTCATCATATGAGAAGAAAATATTACTTTTCCTGAAAAATCTTGGGTTTTTACTTTTTTTCTTTTTTTACTGTAAAAGAAGCAAAGTTCCACTACTGAAAAAGAGAAAAGTGATTAACTTGTCATGTACAGCAGATGACTTTAGCAGTAAAGAAAAGTCAAATGCCACATTTTGAGTGCTACCTTTTCCCCATATCTCTGCCAAAACCAGATCAGTTTACACAATCACTTTGTACTATGCTTGATTCCACTCATTAGAAAAAAAATACTGAGTTTTACAGACTTTCTCACATAAAGTTGAGTGTAAGCATACTATCAGGATTACGTATGAATTGATGCTGACTGCTTACCTTTTCTTGATGGCCATAGGCAAATTAAAGCAAAAGTCATTGCATGCAAAAAACAGAGAGCAGAGATAAGAAGAAAGAAAAACAATTCAAAGTCATTGCTGTGGTGGATATGTGAATTTGGACTTCCCTCCAATAAACCAGAGATAATTCTTTTTGCTCTTTTTACACAACTGCTACTTTCTAATTCTTGTTGCATAGCTCACTCCTCTGAAATAGGAGTTCAGATCAGATAAAGCAGCAATAAATCCAAACTGCCATCTAAAATATGAACTTTTTCAAGCCTTAAGAGGTTTGGGTGACAGCCTTGCTAATCTGTTTTTGATTGATATTTCTAAAATTCATTGCCTTCTTAGGTCTCATTCTAAAAATCACATGAAGACAGACATTCCCCAAAGATTTTGCATGTCTTTAATTCTGGACAGACAGAGAAAAATAACTGTTTTCCTTGTGGTCTATTAACACATCTGATTTTAATATTTTTCCAGTTTGGTTTTAGCATAAATCAGAAAATATGAACATTTCAAAACACACAAGCCCATTTGTAAATTTAGATATTCATCTTCTGCTGATCACTATGGTATCCCAGGTGCTTTTACACTAAATGTATCTATCAGGTATTCTTTTAACATTAAGCATATCTCCCTGGTATTCTAAAGAAAAGATTCTCTGTCCTTTGCCCCTTACCAAGGAAAAGGCACACAGCATTGGATACACTTCATAAGAGGGAAGGTAAAATACAAGTGAATATAGAGCTTTTGTTCTCTGTTAAGGGAGACCTGAAATGAATACCTGCAATATCTTAACCTTTAGTCTCATTCTGTCATAAGTGTGGGCAAGACTCTGAGATGCTCTGACTCCTAACGCAGTGCTATAATCTTGCTTTAACAACATACTCTCAATGACTACATATATATATATATATATGTATATTTGTGATATCTCTAGATAACATACACATCCATCTCAAAAGCTATTGATATGCCACGCAAAGTACACTTACCAATTACTAAAAGAATAACAGTTCAGAAAAAAAAAAGTTATGGAATTTACATTTTGATGGCCATAGTTCTCAGGTAAGATAAATCAGCACATATCTAAGTCATAGTTTCACTGGTCTACACTGGCCATGTCTAATGCTTGTAAAAGGCATTACATATGGAAACCAGCCTAGTTTATTTCAGTGCTGTGTTCCATCAATTAACTTCAGAGTAACTCCTATTCTCCTAAACACAGTCATTACTAAAATCACAATGACTTACATGGATTCTTAATACATACAGCTTTGCAAACTGCTCCTTATAACATTTAAGAGATTCATGCCTTGTGTAACAATATAGGAGGTCAGATTCCAGCTTTAATGCCTTTTTTTCCTGTGTTCTTTTTATTGATGGATGGTTTTCTTTCTTCGCTGGGAATCTGAAAAAGGAGTTTTCCTGTGAGACCCAAGTATGAACCAGTATTAAATCACCAAAGAAAAGCCAACATAACACAAAGAAAAACTGAAAGACATTAAAACAGTGAGTGACAATTTATGGGACAGGCCCAAGCCTTTGTCTTTTTCCTCTATGGAAGTAAGGCAACTAATAACCCCCTCACAGTATTACTTATGTTATTTTCCCTGTGGCTAGGCATAAAGATATCAGAAAAGGAAGCTGATTGCATTTGAACTGCTCCAGGACAGATCAGATGTACAGCCATTATCTAAATTTCTAACAGCAGAAAACCACTTGAGTGACAGTAGACACTTTGTTAAGGAAATTATACTATATTCAAATGTGTATGGAACTGTTCTTTTTTCCTGAGTTGTGCTAGGATAGGGACAATTTTCTGTTAGTTTTGCAGTATTAGTGGTCCTTTCCTCAGTCATGGAACTAGNTAAGGCTTGGGTTTATTTTAGCAATTGTACCTTCAAAGAAATATCTTGAACAGCTGAAGTCAGAAGACTCAGGTGGCAGAAGACATAAAATCCCAGAAGATATTTTATTACATCTTATGATTTTTAGGAAAATCGGTGCGGCAGAATTGTGGAGTCTTCAGTGTCTGAAAGTATACTGTATATTTGATTCCTGCATGAAATGTGTGTGCATCTGGGGTGTCTTGCAATCCAAAGATAACATGAGCTATGCAAACTTCAAGGCTGCTCCATGTGTCACAAGGTCTTCAGAAACAGCAGAAATCTGCCCTGTTTCTGTGTTGGCAGGCATGGGATTGTAAAGACAAATGTTGTCCTAACCTCCATCCACTGGAATCTGGTTGTTGGTTTAGTTAACACATCCTCTGGCTATTTGAACTGGTCATTTGAGAAGTTAATAGTAAGTCAAGTTGTCATGCATTCCTTATTAGTCATTTCCTCCCACAGCTGTATCTTCTGCATTCATGTTTACAAATCAGCTGAAATCTTGTTTGTGCTTTGAGGATGAACTGAAGGTATTATAAGAGTATCTACTGCTGGACTCTGCAAAATGAGTAGATTTTAGGTTCCCACATGCAAGCAAACTCCATAAATTTGCTATTTGTCAGTTGTCTTGCTACCCATGCTGAGTTGCGTGGGTTTCTCAGTATCTGATTACCTTTTTTTTTTATGAACTTTTTTTTTTTCAGTTGTGGGGTAGGGAGGAGGAGGACAACACATGCTCTGATCTCCTCTGCATAAAGTACCAAGGCAGGAATTTCAGCTATTTTCAGTGAAGGAAATGCTTGAGTTATTTCATGTATTTTTTGCCTGACATGGTAGCACTGAACAGTTATGTTTGTTCATAGAGAGGAAGATGTGCATATAGTAACTTTTTTTTTTTGGTCTTCATAGAACAGCTGTTTCTGGACAATATTTCTAGATACCTGTGCAACTGTTAATATTTTGAGTCAGCATAACCGCTTACTTTTGATTACTTCCACAGAAAAGAATAAAAATTCTACCTTTAGGAATTTCTTTGCTGAATGCCAAACAGGCAGCATATGAAAGCAAGCAAAATGGACATGAAACAAAGGAGGAATCTGGAAGAGTTCTAGCCAAATACAGCTCATTGTCAATGTTAGTTCTCTTGATGTTCTGCATTTATTGGCAAAATTACTCTTTCTCTTTCTTCTAATGAGTTACCTGAAACCTGCCATATATGACTAATATGCCAGCCTTTTCCACAAAGATGTTTGTTGAAAACAGAAGACTTTATGTATACTTCTTTTTTTTTTCTCAAGTATTGTCATTGGATTTTGACATCCAAAACAAATGTAATACTATTAAGAATTACCTAGAGAGAATGTAGAGCTGCCTAGAGAGAATGCATAGAGAAAAACAAAATACACTTCCATTAAAACAAAAGCATAATCATATAAAATTGTCCAACAGGTTAATTTTGTAAATCTTTTCCTGAGAGGCACGATGCTTGTGCATTTGTTGGAATACTTTTCGAAATGTGTCCTTCAAATATTTGAAGTCATTCTTTAGAAATAACTTCTACCTAATCATCTTTTTAGAGAAGTGCTGTATTCTATTTTTATTTCTATGACATCATATTCCCAAAAGATTCATAAATAGAATACATCAGCTGTGAGGTTCAAACATGTCTTCTGACTTGGTAACTGGATTCTAAAACCCACACCTATGTTTTAGAATAGTTAGACATATATTGATCTTTGAGTTTAGCTGCAGAAAGAAATGCCAAAATAGATTGGTGTTAAGTTGGGTACTCAGAGACTGAAGAATCCAAGCATACAATTCATGAGTGGAAAGTCTGACTAACAGATTTATATAAAAATAAACTCTGTGGAAGAATCAGGATCAGTTGTACAATTATCTTTTTTTCTCTGCAGNGTCTCCAATGTCACTATTCTCTATCATGGGGAAATTTCACTGATTGCAAGTGCTTTAACATGAAAAGTTATATTCCATATTATTGCTTTATAATCAAGCTTCTCAAAAGGCTTCTTCCATAAGAGTCTAAAGCACTGTCAGATTTACAGGAGAACCAGTTATGGGACAGAGATGAAAAATCTTTCGTGGAATATTTTGAAACTGCTGAAGACTCTTATATAATGCTTAGTATATTTACTACCATGTCTCTTTGGTCTATTCTACTGAATAGGATGCTTGATGCAAAGTAATTACATGGCATATAATGACAGAGTTGCATCAGTTTAAGTTCATAGAACAGACAATAGCATTTGTTCAGTTAGAAGGGACCTTTAAAGGTCATCTAGTCCAACTCCCCTGCAGTAAGCATGGACACCTTTAACTAGATCAGGTTGATGAGAGCTACATCAAGACTGACCTTGAATATTTCTAGAGTTGGGGTCTCTACCACCACCTAAAGGTTAATGGCTTTTAACTAAAAGAGGGTACATTTAGGTTAGACATCAGGGAGAAATTTCTGCTTGTGAGGGCAGTGAGTCCCTGTCACAGGTTGCCCAGAGAAGCTGTGGCTGCCCCCTCCCTGGCAGTGTTCAAGGCCAGGTTGGATGGGGCTTTGGGCAACCTAGTCTAGTGGAGGTTGTCCCTGTCCATGGCAGGGGTGTGGAACTAGATGGGTATTGTGGTCACTGCCAACTCAAACCTGTGATTCTATGATATTATGAGGAGATAAGTGAATTTTGCAAAATCATCAGTTTGCATTGTCAGGATTACAATTTTTTTCTTAGAGTTCATCTTGTAGCAACCATTTTTTTAGTTGCAAATGAGACTTGTCTTGAACCATTCAAATATACATTATGCAGGTATTCCTCCACCTATATCAAGACAGATTAACTGCTTGACATTGAGTATTTCCTTGTGTGCTTGTTGCCATTAAGTAAATGGCATAGCAGAAAAATGTCGCCATTGGCACTCAGTTTTTTTACCTTCACAAGAAAGAGTTACACATGCACACCCACAGAGACCCCTTTTTTTACAAATTCGCATTTGCCCTAATTGTTCTGCTACTGCTGCTGTGCTTAAGCAGTTACCTTTTCTGTGGCCCACTCTTAGGCTTGTTTCCAGTAACTAATACAAACTGAGTCAGGGATGTACTTGGCCAGCAGATGGAAACAAGCAGAAGAATGAGGGAGATATGGCTTCCAGTGCTTTGTTTATGAGAACATCCTTCCTGTCATCAATACCAGCATTCCATTAACATATGGTTTCAATTCTGCCTTTGCAATGTGGTTCAAGCACTACAGTTGAAGCCTATATGCTCCACTCAAGCACATTTCACTTTATATTTAATAAAGTAGGAAGGGTTACTATAACAGTTTCTGTGAAAGCTCTAGCTGCTTTCTAACCTGCTGCTCCTAATCATTCTCAACAGTACTGCAAAGCTTTTCCATTACATAAGAGCAAATTCAACCTCCGATAAAATATTATGAATAAAAAACATGAAAAATAGGATGTATTCCAAAATGGTTGTGGTTTTAGTTATTTATCTATTTCTAAAATTACAGAATTTAGAACCAATATTCTGTCAAAAAATGTTTGAAACAGCAAAAAATAAGAAAGCAAGCTTGAAGGAGAACTACTAATAACTAATAAATAAAAATCTCTAAATAAACCCCTTCATTTCCAAAGCATATCCACTTTATCCAGGTTTGTGGCCTGAGAAGAGCCTTAGAAAAATGTTTGGAATATAAACTGAAACTACAAAGGTACCAAGGAAACTACTAAGAAAATATTTTAAGATTATGAGCTATACTTTGTCTTTAAGTACTGATGGCCAGCTAACGTGTTCTAGGTGAGCTAGAGTCCCATTTGCTGTGATACAAGGGAAAGTACAGAATTTACTTGCAGACACCTGTGTGTAACCACCTAAATGCAGGTGTCTCAATCTCCAATATGAATTCCACATTAAAGGTCTGAAGGCCCAACTTAATTGACCTGAAGATGCATCAAAGTCAGCAAACTGATGCTTATATAATCTTAGTTTCATTTCTACCGCCTGTCAGAAATACTGGCAAAGTTTATTGCTTATTTTACTCTCCAAAGTTAAGAAGATGTTATTTTATCAAGTAGTCTTAGATATTTCTGCAGACCACTGTATCATGCCATGCCTATAGAACTCTGAGATGAATCAAGATGAGGGACTGTATCTGCTAGATTTTTTTCCTGTGGTTTGAGTTTATGACATTGGCACATCTTGTAGCCAAGGAAATAAAATCACCTCGATCTGCAGCTCTAGCTTCTTTTCTAACAATTAGCGATGGTTGATTAATATTCAAAATTTCAGCAGACAGTCATAATAGACATTATCACTAAATGATTGATTCCTGACCACTGCACTAAATCTGTAACTATGTGTGTATCCATTATCCTGCCAAAACCAGCCTCCGGCAGTGGATAACATGAATTGCGTAGAAGTCTTGGTATGGTTTGAATAATAGAAAATTTCTCTTATGATGTTAGGAATTACTGAAGACACAGGACAACTTTTGTGTTGGGAAGATATACCACCTGTACCAGGGATTCATCTCTAATTATTTTATCTTATCTGAGGCTTACCCTGTGACTTCTCCTGGCTAATTTGTTTCTTGTTGGAAGGATATGAAATAGGATCAGACTACTGATGTTTCAGACCCAGTAGTTACAATACAGAAAATGTACCTGGAATATGCATTGCCGTTTTTCTTCTTTACTGCAGGTGCTGTGTCTAACCAAATATCTGCTTGTAGGACTGTCTTACGTATTTGTTAAAATGCCTTCTCTAATCAATATTTAAGACTGACTTATTTCTCCTTCTCTAGAACTGAATAGAACCAAGGTAAAGTCATGGGCTCCAGAGGAATTCATGATTCACAAAACTGCTCTTCAGCATAACTTCCTCATGAAAACCAGCCTAATGACTGCTGGAAAAGGGATCTGAAAGACCACAGCTGTCATGTTCTTATGAACAAAATCTCAAAGTAATTTAGAAGAGACTACTACAGTTGGATGGGACCTACAACAATCATCTCATCCAACTGCCTGGCCATGTCAGGGATTACCAAAGATTAAAACACGTTGTTAAAGATATTGTTCAAATGCCCTTGAGACAATGACGGGGGGACAGGACATCAATCGCCTCACTAGGAAGCCTGTTCTAGTGTTTGACCATCCTCTTGGTAAAGAAATTTTGTTTAATGTCCTGCCTGAACTTCCCCTGGCACAGCTTTGAACCATTCCCAAGTGTTCTATCATTGAATCCCGGAGAGAAGAGCCACACATCTTCATCTCAATGAACCATGAGGTCATCACTCAGCCTCCCCGTCTCCAAACTAGACAAGCCCAGAGTCATCAACTGCAGCTGACAGGACCTGCCTTTCTGCCCTTTCACCAAGTTTGTTGCTCTGCTCTGGACACATTCACAGACCTCCACGTCCCTCTTAAATTCTTGTGCCCAGCACTGCACCCAGCACTGCGGGTGAGGCTGCACCGACACTGAATGCAGTGGGATGATCATCTGTTTTGGCAGGCTGGTTATACCATGTTTGATGCCCCTCAGGATGCAGTGGACCATTTGGCTGCTGGAGCACACGGTGGCTCCTGCTAAGCTGCTGTCAAGCAGCACTCCTAGATCTCTTTCTGCAGGGTGGCTCTTCAGCTATTCCTCTCCAAGTTTATACTTGTGCCCAGCATTACTCCATTGTAGTGCAGAATCTGGCATTTCAACTTTCATTCCATTAATTAGGAACAGCACTGGTGACCAGTTGCCGGACAGAGGTAGTGTCATCCACACCAACCTTTTAAGCTCTGCTCTTCCACCAGTATTTCACCCAGCACAGCTTGAACCTGCTCATCCCACAGTTGGATAACTTATTCAGAAGGATGCTGTGAGGGATGGTAGCTCTGGTAAAACCCAGAAAAAACTACATCCACTGCCTTCACCTCATCTACTATGTGTGTGTGGTGGTGCACCCCTCCACACCACACTGCCCTTGAGTGGCTCGATACTTGGCACAATCTCTCCCCACCTTCTCTGGGCCACATACCTGAGCATCAGACCAGAGCATAAAGGCACCTCCTTAATGCACCTGGTTCTTGCTTCCTTGGTAACTGGAGTGGCCTAAGCAACAAACCAGGGGTTAAGGCACCCCCTTAATGTGTTTCACTCCTGCTNGCACACGGTGGCTCCTGCTAAGCTGCTGTCAAGCAGCACTCCTAGATCTCTTTCTGCAGGGTGGCTCTTCAGCTATTCCTCTCCAAGTTTATACTTGTGCCCAGCATTACTCCATTGTAGTGCAGAATCTGGCATTTCAACTTTCATTCCATTAATTAGGAACAGCACTGGTGACCAGTTGCCGGACAGAGGTAGTGTCATCCACACCAACCTTTTAAGCTCTGCTCTTCCACCAGTATTTCACCCAGCACAGCTTGAACCTGCTCATCCCACAGTTGGATAACTTATTCAGAAGGATGCTGTGAGGGATGGTAGCTCTGGTAAAACCCAGAAAAAACTACATCCACTGCCTTCACCTCATCTACTATGTGTGTGTGGTGGTGCACCCCTCCACACCACACTGCCCTTGAGTGGCTCGATACTTGGCACAATCTCTCCCCACCTTCTCTGGGCCACATACCTGAGCATCAGACCAGAGCATAAAGGCACCTCCTTAATGCACCTGGTTCTTGCTTCCTTGGTAACTGGAGTGGCCTAAGCAACAAACCAGGGGTTAAGGCACCCCCTTAATGTGTTTCACTCCTGCTTCCTTAGTAACGGGAATGGCCTGGTACATCTGCACCTCAACCGTAACATTCTTGTTCTCTTATTAATTGGGAACAATAGTGATAATCAATCACCTCCTGACAACCTGGTGCACCTGTGCCTGAGCCATGGCCCAAAAGGTGGAGGGGCAGGGTGGGGGGCATACCAAAAAATTCTGAGTCTGCAGAAATGGTGGAAGGTACCAGAATATGTCATCATCTGAGCTGGGCCAATGTAGAAAGTACCGGACAAAAGTTAATATTTCAAACGCTGTCAATAGCAATTCTAAGTGAGACCCTTTGGACCTCTCCTAGATTGCAGCAGGCTGTGACCAGTGACCCCTCAGATGAACTGCAACACCTCTCAAGGTGTAAACTTCACAAGAATCATCTGCTAGGGCAAAGCCAGCCTTCTCGATTCTCAGCTGTCACCTGCTGACAAATGCTGATGCTTTGTATTTACTTTAAACTGAAAAAGGGAAATTTAAACTATAAGCTATCTTCCTGCATTCTCAACCCTCATCACCTGTTGAGGTATACTGATGCATTGTATTTACTCTAAACTCATAGTGGGAAATTCTAAATACAAGTTGTCTCCCTTCACCCACCTCTCTACTTATATATATCTTCAAATGTGATTTTTGCCAAAAAATACAAATTTGACTTTACGAATGTAGGTGGCCTGTATCACTGGGTCCAAATATTTCTGTTTGTATCTGTTTGTCTTATGGTTTATGTTTATATAAGTATTTATATACACACTTCAACATACCTTATAGTAAATTAGTGTGAGTCTTGCCATCTTCGAATCTAAAATTTACCCTCTTATTTAACGTTTAACCTTGTGTCAAACACCTTTGACTGCGACAAATTGGCATTGTTGACAGGATGGTGAGAAAAATCACTAAATATTTACAAATACATGTTATTGAACCAAATCCCACCTTCCAGAGAACTGGACATGTAATCCTTGTCATTTCTGCAAAGCTACGGAGAAAGAGTTAATCTATGCCAGAGGTTCAAATGAAGATGGAACAAATAAATCTATAGTTTCTAAAACATTTGAAGTGTGCCTAGAAGCTGCCTGTCAGGACAATTTACCTATAAAATACAAGACTTACAAGATGGGATTGAGTGGCAAAGTCTACCAAATTCCTGATATCAGTTAAAATGGAACACATACAAAAACAACTTCAAGAATCTCAATTAAAACAACAAAAAATTGGAAGAATGCATTGAAATTATGCCAATGCAGTCTGCAAACCCACCTCCCCAACATAATTCAAATAAGAAAATGAATTGTGTTTCTAAGATCAGGATGGTAATACCTGGCATGACTCACATAATAATCGATCTGACAACAGTAATTGTACAGTAACCTGACAGAGTCCACTGTATTTCCAGACAGACCAATGATTAAAATAGAATAACTACAAGACCATAGCATGATGTAGGAAATTGTATTAGTAAAACAACACTATTTGGTCTTTCACATGGCCAATTTACAAGAATGTTATGGCCGCAAACCTGGAGAAACTCAAAATGAGTATCAGGGAAGATTCAATTTTGCTAAAGAGTGATGAAGCCAATGGGATCCTGATGTCTTCTTATATGAGAATTCCCCCAGGTCAGCATCACCCATTTGCAAGCAGAGTAGCATATTGAGCTGGTGGTATTGATAGTTAGAAGAGAGGAGAACCTTTATTAATCTATTCCAGTGGGGCCTTTGCACAAATGAACAAAATTTTTAATTGATAGTGGAGCACAAATTTCAATACTTATGCAACAAGATTCTGATAATCTGTGGATACAACCTGGATAGCAAAAGGTTAAAATTACTGGAGTTACAGAAAATTGTGCTGTGTGCCAAACCGCAAATTTATGTCTCCCTGTTGAAAATCATATGACATCTTTTCACTTTGCAATTAAAGATCACAATGAAAATATCCTGGGTTTTGATGCCTTAAATGGACAAAACCTGGTGTCTGCCAGATGGCAGTTTGTGGTCAATTTGGGTCAACTACCAAGTTCAATAAAAATCAACAAACTGCCACAGTACAAGTGCTTTGTGCAGCTCCAGTACTTCCCAGATCAAAGGTCACTAATGTCCTGCAATAACCAATTTCTGCTGTGGCACAGTCTGGAATTTCTGAACTAATTAAAGATTTGGAAAAATAAAAAAAATATTTCTAGATTTACTCCCCATATAACTCTCAGGTTTTCAGCCCATAAACTGGACAGGGATGACATTTGACAATTGATTATTGGTACAAGAACTGTCCCAGGTGGATTTATCCTGTATCCTAAAAGGGGTAACATGTTCAGCCTTCCCAACCATGACCTTTCTCTTTTTCTCTCTTTAACAGAAATAAGTCCATCAATGACATCATGGGAACACACATCTAACTTCTAAAATGGATGCCAGGTAATAGATAGCTCTTCTTACCTGAAGCTCAACGAATTTAAAAGACTTTATACCAACTTTTTGAAACCAAAAGCAATAAAAATGGTTATAAAGTAATGGATTCACATTTAGCTTCTTGGTATGACCTCACTTTCACTGAACCTGTAACTGCATTACTATTTTTTAAAACAATCCTGACATATCTTAGAGGTCATTTCCAGCCTTAAAAATTCTATGATTCTATGGTTCGATGATATGTAATAGGATGCACTGGGTTATTTGGAACAGGATTAGGAGTACTAAATAGCACAGACATTGAAGTTATAATGAACAAACTAACTACTCTACTAATGACCTAACAATATTGGAACACCCACTAAAACCTATCAGCATTAGTAGCAAGTCAATGTCTCCTATCAGACATTTTACTTCATTGGGAACAAATTGAAGAAAATGGTCATCAATTACTTGCAAAGTCCTCAGAACAACCCAAGGAAACACCTCTCTTGCTTTGAGTTATATCCAAGCACAATTGTGGATACAGTCCACAGTAACGGCTGTTATTACAGAGGATGTGAGACTTAACCACTGAAATTTGTAAACTGCTTTCAGACAATGCCTCAGAACTCAAAAAGGAGTTGCAATCATGGTAGCAATTAGCCTACTTATCACACAGAAAGTGATAAGATTGTCACCTTTGTCCTCACTATTTGTAATGCTTTGGTATACAATACATACTCAACTATTCCTTTAGGACTGAATCACTATGGAACCATACTCCGTCCCTTACCAAAAAAAAAAGTGAGGGCCAATCAGAAGAAGGAAAAGTGGCAAACAATTGATGCAAATGCATACATTGTCCAAGAAAAAAAGGGTTTAATTTGTGCAAGTAATACTCTTAAAGCTCAAGGCATCTGTTTTGGCACAGAACAAAGCATTAAAATGTTTTGAAATCCATTCAATCCATACAAATGAAGTTCCTTAAAACTGTAGCAATAGATGTTGAAAAGGATATGTTGCATGTGAACATCATGTAGATGTTTATTAATAAATAGCATTCATAGAATCATAGAATAAAAGAATTTTTTCGGTTGAAAGCATTGGTTGTTCAGTCCCATACACCTGACAAGGGCAAGGACATCCACCACCAGACCAGGCTGCGCAAAGCCCCATCCAACCTGGCCTTGAATACTGCCAGTGAGGGGGCATCCACAGCTTCTCTGGGCAACCTGTGCCAGGGCCTCATCACCCTCACAGGAAAGAATTTCTTTACAATGTCAAAACTAAATCTGCTTTCTTTTAGTTTAAAGCCATTACCCCTTGTCCTGTCAGCACACTCCTTGATAAAGTGTCCTTCTTCAGCTTTCCTGTAGTCTCAGTTTAGGTACTGGGAAGTTGATATAGGATGTCCCAGGAGCCTTCTCTTCTCAAGGTCTAACAAGCCCAACTCTCAGCCTGTCTTCACAGGAGATGTGCTCCATCCTTCTCATCTTTGTGACTCTCCTCTAGACTCACTACTGTGGTGCAAATACATGTCCTTGTGCTGGTGATCCCAGGGCTGGATACAGTAGTGAAGGTGGGGTCTCAAGAAAGCAGAGCAGAATCACCGCCCTTGACCTGCTGGTCAAGCTGATATAGTCTAGGGTATGGTTGGCTTTCTGAGTTGCAATCGCACATTGCTGGTTCATGTTAAGCTTTAAATCTATCAACATGCCCAAGTCCTACTCTTTAGGGTTGCTCTCAAAAACATTGCTTATAGCATAGCCAGAATGGTTTCTATCACTGGTTCTGATGATCTGTCTTCTGTTCACATGCTATAATAACACAAGTTACAACCTACACTTAGTAGGATTAATCTGCTCATAATCAAACAACTCCTGAATATATTAATTTGATCACCCTCCTACAGTAAGCACAAGAAACCAATAAAAGGACCCTTATTACAGTTCATAATGACATAAATTAAATACACAAAGTATTAAGAAGAGTAAAAAAAGATAAGGAACTCCACTGTGGTAGTGTCCTGTTTGTATAGTCTTTGACAGTAACTGGAACACTGAAATGAATGTTGCACCTTGTCATAATTTTGCTAATCATTGTTCTGTGGTTGTTACTGATTATAGTTTTATACTTAAGAATGCAGAATGTGGCTACACAAATTTAAAAAAAAACTTGCTTCCATATATGCCCCCCCCTCCCCAAATAATATCACTTGACCATACTTCAGCTAAATGACAGAGGAAGCTAAAAAACAAATAAACGCACAAAATTTCCCTCACTGTTAGAACTGGATTGTGGCACTATAAGTTTATAAGCACAGAAGCAAAAGGCAGCCACACTTCCACCCTATTGAGGAGACAAATAGACTTTAGTCACATGATGGACTGTGGCGGTGTAAGCCCTCCCACCCTTGAGTGGCTCGATACTTGGCACAATCTCTCCCCACCTTCTCTGGGCCACATACCTGAGCATCAGACCAGAGCATAAAGGCACCTCCTTAATGCACCTGGTTCTTGCTTCCTTGGTAACTGGAGTGGCCTAAGCAACAAACCAGGGGTTAAGGCACCCCCTTAATGTGTTTCACTCCTGCTTCCTTAGTAACGGGAATGGCCTGGTACATCTGCACCTCAACCGTAACATTCTTGTTCTCTTATTAATTGGGAACAATAGTGATAATCAATCACCTCCTGACAACCTGGTGCACCTGTGCCTGAGCCATGGCCCAAAAGGTGGAGGGGCAGGGTGGGGGGCATACCAAAAAATTCTGAGTCTGCAGAAACGGTGGAAGGTACCAGAATATGTCATCATCTGAGCTGGGCCAATGTAGAAAGTACCGGACAAAAGTTAATATTTCAAACCCTGTTATTCAAACCAGAGCAAAACAAGCCCTCAATTCTCAGCTGCACCCATTGAGAAATATGATTATATATGTATATGAGCATATATAGACTTACATTGATTTAAAATACCTTACAGTTAGTATGAAACCTGTCACCTTCAAATCATTAATTAAGTAGCTGGCTTGCTTATAATACATTTTACTGAATGACTTGTAAATCCTTAAAATTAGTCAATCATTAAGTGCTGCTAAAATTTAATCCTTGATTTACCTTATACTATTAATAAAATCTAAGTTGACTAAATCTTAACAGTACTAAACACCTTCATCCGTGACAGTGGGTGACCTTATCATAGAAGAATGTCAAATTAATTAAGCAGGCCTTTCCCTTTGCAAAGATTTGCTGATCATCCCTGATGATTGCATTATTCTTTAAATGCTTCCCAGTGTAATGTTCTCTATAAATTGTCCAGAAGCTGAGATTAAACTAAGAGTCCCATAATTCCCTGCATCTTCCTTTACCCCCATTTTGTAGACCAGAATAACACTGGCTAGTTTCCAGTCAGCAGAAACCTCCCCAGACTCTCAAGAACTTTGGCAGTTTATAGAAAGGTATCTGGTCATAACATTCACTAGCTGCTTCAGAACTCTGGAATGAATCCCGTCAGGGCCCATGGACTTGTGAACAAGTGGCTAATGCAACAGATCCCTGACAAAAATGGAAGAGGGAGAAAGAGTCCTAAAAGAGGACTGGACACCTCAAGATCTATCATCAGTATTAAAGAATGCAGAAAAAAATGCATTGAATGCCTCTTTTTTTTCATCCCTAACAGTCATATTAGCGACCATCTTCAACAAATCTCAGTCCAATGTTTTCTTTACACTTCCTCTTGATGTTAACATACTTTTAAGCCCTTCTTATCTGAAAACACATTGGCCAGTACTCACCACAGGTGGTTTAGAAGCCAATGAGGAGAGGTCTGCTGCTGGACCTTGTACTAACAACGGAGGACTGGTTGAATATGTGCAGGTTGGGGGCAGCCTTGGCTGCAGTTACCACAAGATTACCATCAGGTAATTGCATTGGCCTGTTGAGATCCCTCTGGATGTCATCCTGTCCCTCTAATATGTTAACCTCACCACCCAGCTTAGTGTCATCATCAAACTTAGAATCATAGAATTTTTAAGGTTGGAAAAGACCCTTAAGATCATCAAGACCAAACTTGCTGAGTGTATACTCAATCCCACTGTCAATGTCATTAATAATGTTAAACAGCACCCATCCCAGTATGGAACCCTGAGGAGCACCGCTTGTCACCACTATCTTCCATCTGGACTTCAAGCCACTGACCACCAACCTCTGGATGCAACCATCCACCCTATTCCTTTTCCACAAAACAGTCCACCCATCAAATACATCTATCTCCAGCTTAGAAGGATGCTGTGAGGGACTGTGTCAAAGGCCTTGCAGAAATCCAGATAATGATATCTATAGCTCTTCCCTTGTCCACTGATACAGCCACTCCATTGTTGAGAGCCACTGGATTGGTCAGGCAGGACTTGCCACTAGTAAACCCATGCTGGCTGTCTCAGATCACCTCCATGTGCCTCAGCATAGCTTCTAGGAGGATCTGTTCCATGATCTTCCCAGGCACAAAGGTGAGGCTGACAGGTTGGCAGTTTCCAAGGTCCTCCTTCCTACCCTCTTTTAAAATGGGTGTAATGTTTCCTCTCTTCCAGTCACTAGGGACTTCACCTGATGGTTATGACTTTTCAAATATCACGGAGAGTGACTTGGCAACTACATCTGCCAATTCCTTCAGAATTCTGGGATGCATCTCATCAGGTGCCATGGGCTTGTGTATGTTCAGGTTCCTCAGACAGGTATGAACCTTATCTTCACTTACAGTGAGAGGGACTCTGTCTCCCTGGTCTTGTGGGCCATCAACTTGAGAATGGTGAGGAGAGAGGTTGCCAGTGAAGACTGAAAAAGTTGTCGACAACCTCAGCCTTTTCCTTGTCTGTTGTAACCAGCTCACTATTGCCGCCCGTTGAGGAGGAAGGGCAGGGGTTACACTTTTTCTCCACCTTCCCTTTTTTTGTTTATGTACACCCCTAGAAGCCCTTCTTGATTTTCTTGCCATCCCTTGCCAAGTTCATCTGCAGCCTTGCCTTGGCTTTCCTGACCTCATCCTTACACAACCAGGCATTATCCTTGTACTTTCCTCAGAGTACCTGTCCCTGCTTCCACTGCCTGTGTAGTTCCATCTTGCCTTTTAGTTTGACCAGCAGGTCTCAACTCAGCCATGCTGGTCTCTTGTCTTCCTTGTCTTATTTGTGCATTTTGGGATTAAGAGCTCTTACTCTCTGTTGAAAGCATCTTTAAAGATCTGCCAGAACTGTTCCACTCCTTTGTCCTTGAGGGTCATTTCCTTGGAGGAGGGGTGTGTATGCTGGTCCTATATACCAACTCCTACACATCAACTACACACAACTCTTACTACATGCCAACTCCTTGAAGAGCTGGGAGTCAGCTTTCCTTAAGTTCAGGCTCCTGACTCTGTTTCTCGTATGGTTCATATGCTTTAGGACAGTGAACTGCACCAGTGCATGAACACTGCAGCAGGCTGCTTCCAGTCTTGACATCCCTGATGAGCTCACTTGCATTGGTGACCATCAGGTGTAGTATTGCTTCCCCTTGAGTAGGGCTGTCTATCTCGTCTCAGGACGTTGTCATCTGGGCAACCCGTGAGTCCCTTGGATTGCATACAGCTTGCCATACTCCTTTTCCAGCAGGTGTCAGGGGGGATGAAATCTCCCAGCAGTATGAGAGCCTGGGAGCTCGATGCCTCCTGGAGCTGGAGCAAGAAGGTTTCATAGATAGGATCCCCTTGATGAAGTGGTCTGTAGTAGACACCCACCATAAGACTCGCCTTGATGTCCCAAACCCACCACAAGACTCGCCTTGTTGTCCCAATCCCTAACTCCCACCCATAAGCTTTCAACCTGCTCATGACTATTCTTTAAGGACAACTCTTCCCACTCTCCATATCTTAAGCTAGAGGGCACCATTCCATCCCTCCTTCTTTTACTGTCCCTTCTGAACATCTTGTAGCCATCAATAGGCACACTCCAGTCATGGGATTCACGAGAAGTTTCAGTAGTGGCTTCTATGTCATAACTTTCTGGCACACATTATTGTTAAGCTACACTTCATCATCTCTAAAAGGTATGGAGAACAGGACAGGTACCTGAGTACTGGGAGAAAGTCAATATCACTCAAAAAAAGCAAGAAGGAGGACCCAGAAAAATATCAGCCTTGATATGGAGTCCAGTCAGCTTCCATTCCTGGAAACAAGATGGAACAGCTCATTCTGGATGTCATCTCTAAGCATGGGAAGAAAAGTTTGTCGGGAGTGGTGAGAGGAGAGCAGTGAATGTTGTCTTCCTTGACTTCAGCAAGGCTTCTGACACTGTCTCTCATAACATCCTCCTAGGCAAGTTTAGGAAGTGTTGGTTAGACAAGGAGACAGTGAGATGGGCTGACTGAATGTCAGGGCTCGGAGGGATTATGATAATCTGAACAGAGTCTAGCTGCAAGACTGCAGCTAGCAGTGTCCCCCAGGGTCAATATTAGGTCCAGTCTTGTTCAATATATTCATCAATGACCTGGATGAAAGGACAGAGTGTACCCCCAACAAGTTTTATGAGGACACAAAACTGGGAGGAATAGACAATACACTAGAAGGGTGCGCTGCCATTCAGAGATACCTGGACAGGCTGGAGAACTGGGCAGAGTAGAATCTAGTAAAATTCAAAAAAGGCAAGTGTAGAGTCATGCATCTCAAGAGGAGAAACCCCAAGAACCAGTACAGGTTAGGGATTGACCTACTGAGAAACAGAGGAGGACCTGTGAGTCCTGGTGGACAACAAGTTATCCATGAACCATCAATGTGCTTTTCTGGATAGGTATCCAGTGCAGTAAGACCATGGCCAGCAGGTCAAGNAGAAAAATATCAGCCTTGATATGGAGTCCAGTCAGCTTCCATTCCTGGAAACAAGATGGAACAGCTCATTCTGGATGTCATCTCTAAGCATGGGAAGAAAAGTTTGTCGGGAGTGGTGAGAGGAGAGCAGTGAATGTTGTCTTCCTTGACTTCAGCAAGGCTTCTGACACTGTCTCTCATAACATCCTCCTAGGCAAGTTTAGGAAGTGTTGGTTAGACAAGGAGACAGTGAGATGGGCTGACTGAATGTCAGGGCTCGGAGGGATTATGATAATCTGAACAGAGTCTAGCTGCAAGACTGCAGCTAGCAGTGTCCCCCAGGGTCAATATTAGGTCCAGTCTTGTTCAATATATTCATCAATGACCTGGATGAAAGGACAGAGTGTACCCCCAACAAGTTTTATGAGGACACAAAACTGGGAGGAATAGACAATACACTAGAAGGGTGCGCTGCCATTCAGAGATACCTGGACAGGCTGGAGAACTGGGCAGAGTAGAATCTAGTAAAATTCAAAAAAGGCAAGTGTAGAGTCATGCATCTCAAGAGGAGAAACCCCAAGAACCAGTACAGGTTAGGGATTGACCTACTGAGAAACAGAGGAGGACCTGTGAGTCCTGGTGGACAACAAGTTATCCATGAACCATCAATGTGCTTTTCTGGATAGGTATCCAGTGCAGTAAGACCATGGCCAGCAGGTCAAGGGAGGTTATCCTCCCCAACTCCTCTGCACTGGTAAGGCCACATCCGTAGTGCAGTGTCCAGCTCTGGGCTTCCCAGTTCAAGAAAGACAAGGAGAGAATCCAGTGGAGGGCTACAAGGATGATGAGTGGACTGGTGCATCTCTCTAATGAGAAAAGACAACAACTGACCATCACATCACCTGTGAGTCCTTGTCTACTTACAAGTGGCAAGTCTAGTAGAGCATCTTAGGTGGTTCTCTGAGTACCTGTGACAAGAAGTTATCACCTACAGACTTCAAGAAATGGAATAAACAAACATACAAAGAGGGGGGAAATTATGTTCACATTTACTTTGTTCTGTTGTTGAAGAGGATCAACCTTTTTGGAATATAGACAAAAGGTTTTAAATAAGCATGTCATATGCAAGTTTCTTGTGGGTAAAATAGCTATCATTTCCTGGAGTGAAGTCTAACTTCACTCCAAGACTCCAATACAATGAGAAAGAACTGGAGGCTGGAAATTTAAAAAAAAAAACAAAACATTTGACCATATTTCAGTCTTGTGGTACAGGAAGTGATGGGGAGACACAAAATTACCTGAAATCCTGCCAATGCTTGAAGAGTATCTGTCAGTTCCTGAAGAACAGGGTGTGCCTCAGAACTATTGCAAGGTTCTAAGAGTCACCAAACAAACTTTCGTTAATGTGAACAAGGTATTAAGGAGCAGGAGGTACTATTTCCACAATTCAGCAACTGAATCCTAAATCAAGTGTTGCAGCAACATGTTTCACAACTAAGCATTTGTAGATTGATACAATCTATGATGACATATCATTTTCTATTAATTCTTGGGCTTCTTGCTACACACAGCTGAAAGCAAATACTTATTCCCCTGTAAGAATGCAGACATTGTGACTGAAATACCAAGTACAATATAAAAGAGCTGCATTCCCAAGCTGTTTCTATCACTTTGAATATCGTGTTCCCAGTGGTAGCAGCAGTTAGAGTGACTCAAAATAGGTCTTAGTTTATATTGATAGGTAAAAGATAAAATAAGTTTTGACAAACTCATAATACTTTTACTGGAACAAATTTTGCTTCTGACACTGTGAAATCTCCTTGACAGCACTGGAAGTGTTGTAAGTTAATCTCATGAGAGAAGGGCATTATGGGCACCAAGATGCATATGTCAGAACAAAGAAATTAGGACTACATGGACCAGAGTTTGTGGAGGACTGGACAGTGAGTCACAGAGTTACATATAATGGTCATCATTAAAACCAGGACATGAAAATAGCTGATGGAACTTCAGGTTTTCTATTTGCACAGCCCGTTAGTTAGAGAGAACTCATTTGATATACTAGAATAAAACTGGACTCTGAGGTATTTTGTAGATTTGTAAATGATTGCTGATTTATACCCATAACTGAAGTCCTTATTGCTTGTATTCCAGCAGGCTAGCTGAAAAAATCATACAGTAAACAAGGCAACATAAAGTGAACGTGACCTTTACTCCAAATTTTGGACTACAAGAGAACTGAGGAATGAAAGGCTGAAACTGAATAAATGCTAATTCTCATAAAAGTTTCTTCTATTGTTATAGAACTGTAAGTCACAAAAATTGAAGAAATGAACACTGAGAGACAATGGTAGAAGGCATAAATGGTACCAGGACAAAATTGCAGCCATTCACAAAAAGGTCCTGGTCAACAATATGGTGCCTGTGTAGTGAAACAGGGTATGTCACTCTAGTGTACATAAAAGCTGGTCCCAAGAATCCACAATCAGATGTTGTGTGAATAGGGATTGGCCTAAAGAAGACCATATTAATGAGTCTAAAGCTGATAATGAAAACACAGTTTCTGATTATGAATCACAAAAAAAGGGACAAAAAAGAAATAACACTAAAGAGATGCCTGATAGAGATCAAACAAAACAATCAGTACCATTCATCAGATGACACAACAGATGTATCTAGAAAATAAATATATTTCTGTAAATATATATATAGACCTTTCAGTGAAAGAATATCATGTGTTCAAGGGGAGATTCAATCCAAAAGCTTGGAGAACTATGAAATATCACTTTGCTAATATTTAGTGATGAACATCTCATTACTAACGTTAATTTATGAACTGACCATGACAATCAGCAGTTTTGAATCAAAACTGATTGTTTGCAGAGAATGTGAATGTTACTTATAGAAAACAAGGTCAGCTGTCAACAATCACTGACCTTCACAGACTGCTTTGTTAGCAGTAACATCTTCTCTGACATGATAGTTTGAGGTGATTCTCACCTTTATCTGTGTTTCCTTGGGGAACATACTGAAGAACAGAATATCTTTCAGACAGAGGCAGAGGAGTGCTCTGTAGGTTGGTTACAGACTAAGCCTTCCTCTATTGCTTATGAAAAAACCCACATCATCATCAGCGACTAGGACAATTGGCTTGGTCAGCTGTTTTGAACTAAGGATCAAAAACTCTGAACAGAATTCAAGGATCAATATGAGAATCCTGAGGAGATTGATTAATTAATTATGTAATGTGGTTTCCATTCTAAATAGGTGGGGTTTTTTTTCAAGCAGCAATCATAAATACCTGATTTGGATCTTTTGTTACTCCAGTGTAAGACAGATATACTGTGGAGACCTCATGAGGTGTCGTCTTTCAATTTTGATTAATTTTCCCAAAAATGTTGCTTCACTAGTATTGTATTTATACCTTCAGAAATGATACTTTCTAGGCGATCCTGCTTGGGCAGGGGCATTGGACTATATGATCTTTCAAGGTCCCTTCCAACTCCTAACATTCTGTGATTCTGTGAAAACACATAATTGTGTTTGAACAGTCAGTACCAACAACATATTTTGAGGTTTTGAGGAACTCCTGTTATTTCCATGAGAAATTTACCTACATGTAGATGAATATTTTAACAAAGCAGAAAACACTAGTAACAGGTGCAACTCAGACAAAGTGGCATGCTTATAATTTTTGCATTCATACATGCAGCCAGAAGAGTAATGTGCAGTGATATTATGATTAGGGCTACTCATTAAACATATCACAAATAAAAGCAGTCTTTTTAAAGCATACATTGATTCTAAATCCTGGGGAAAGGAACCAAAGGGGGTCACTTTATCTGAAACCAGCAGCTGCAAGTGAAAGCTAGGTGAAATCAATAAATATTTGGAAAAGAAACACTCAGTTCTGTAAAAGAATTTATAGTCTAGTAAAGAATAGTACTTCTTGAAAATTATCTTTTTCCTGCAGTCTCTAGATGCATAATATGTAGAGAGGTCGATCTCCAGGCTTTTACCAGGTGTCAGAATCATCTCACCTTTGTTTAGCTATCTAATTATTAACTTCTAAAGTGTGGATCGATATTTAGGCTCTTTCTCTGGTCAGTATTGAGCTATAAGGGGTCCATAACGATGTGCATTAATGGAGATGTGAGCTTCACAACCACCTGAGAGATGGCATCAAAAATCACGTTCCCTGAAAAATGTCATGGTATTTCACTGACTGAAAGAAGCTTTTGGACATCTATCTGTTAGATATCCAAANNNACATCTATCTGTTAGATATCCAAATTGGACAAATTATTCCATCCCTCAATTGCCTAAATCCCACTAATACCTAAAAATCTGTTAGATACTTATATGTTTTATGCTCAATTTTATTTAAAATACGGTTCTTAAAACCTGGTTCTTAAATAATACTACTTGCTGATTTCATGCAAGTGCTAGATTCTCCCTATTGTGCAGTATTCTGCAATCTTAAATCTAATCACTAATGCTCTGAAGGAAAACTGGGCTGTCCTGAGAAAAGGTGATTAACCTAATTTATTTAATTTAGGATTTTTTTTTCTTTAGCAGATGGTGACCTTCTCTAACTGCCAGGAATCCTCAAGCACGTGTTGACCTGTAACTAGTCATTTATTCCAGGGAAAGTGTGTAATAGTTTAACTCCCCACTTTATACTGGCTGACCTACAAGGTTTTTCCTAGTGTTGCTACTCCCAGAAAACTGGACTTTTCACCATATGACAGTGACCTCAGAAGCCAACAGCATAATCTGCTACATAAACAATATGTTTTCAAGATAAACACAATGGTGGATCAAAGTATGACAAGTGTTTCCAAAAAGGGGGATGTTTGCTTCGTATTTGTTACGCAATTATCCTGAGCTTGTTGCCATGATGATTTTCTTTCTCTTGCATATCAGTTTTCAACTGTATTTCATACATCCATTAAAAAACCACCATATACTTACTCCAGGAGAGGTTAAATGTCTCAAAGATGGATTTAAGTGCAAAATCTCTCCTATTTCTCTGTAATTACATCTCCTTCCTTGTTGCAGTACTGGACCCAAAATAGCTCCTCAGTTCCCTGCAATCAAAACTCCTGGGCTAGTTCAAGCTCCAGGAATTCAGCCTACAGAGAGCTCAAACTAAACAGACTCTGCTCTGATGGAAATCAGGCACTTTCCCAAAAGGTGATAATGGATAGGCACCAGATGGCTGAGGACAAAACAAATGCTCCTGGTGTGTGCCAAAAAAAAAG
>VXBZ01009744.1:150443-183508 GCA_013399135.1 Heliornis fulica
AGGAGGCAGGCGGGGGGGGGGCAGAGTGAGGAGTGGGTAAGGGGAGAGGGTAATAATAAAGAGAAGAAGATTGGCATCAAAGGAAACTACTAAAACCAGCAGTAGCTAGTGTGGATGTAATCTGAATTATCACAACACAGTAGACAGCAGTTTCGCACATTGAAATCAGTTAAAAACTTTGTTCTTATTAATACATGTCAGTTAAACAAATTAAGCACAAATTATACTTTAGCTTGGACACAAATTATTGGGCACCATACAGCCATATGCAGGTGAATTTGAAAGGCTTGTGAAGTGCAAGAGGTCAGGCAGATGGACCATTCCTTCCCAGACGGAAACCCCTTAATTTGCAAGCCACAACCACCACTCAGGTTTGTCTCTAATAAGTACCTCCCTGCAGATTCTCATCTGGACCAGCCATCTGTTTAATTTGCTTGAGAAAGGTATTTCAGACCCATAATATGAAGCAATGATCAAAGTTGCATCCAACGTCACCATGACTCAATAAAACAAACTTTCATTACATTTGCAGACTTCGAGGATCTTCCACTCTTGATGGTAAAGTAGCTTGAACATCAAAATTACCAGCTCCAAGAACAGTGGAGGCAGCGAGGCTCTGTTTCCAAGACTGCACAGGCTCCCATGCAGGCACAAAGTCTCTTTTCCATCCAGGGCCATGCAGCATTAACCATCCTCCACCAGCCACTCCGGGGGTAGGAGTCTTCCTGGATTACAATAGGGCAGTTCTACTTAAAACATCAGCAGGACACAGCTCTGCTTAAACTCCATCTTTTGCTGGCTTCCTTTCCAGAGCAGGTCACAGGCCCCAAGGTAATCAGAGCATATGGGAGATCAGGGGAGCAGTGAGGTGAAAAGCGTGCCCAAAATCCTATTGTTGGCTCTTTTACAGATTCTCCTGAAACCAGCTTTCTGGGGAGCAGTGGGCCTGCCACTGCTGAGCATTCTTAGGGCAGCAAAAGGCAGCACCGTACAGGCAGCCTCAGCCACCAGCTCTATGAGGGTCTCCCTAGGCTGGTGTCTCCAAATGGTACAAAGCTGGATAGAGGCTTAGTGAAAGATAGAGGGGTCGGACTGTCAAAGTTCCCACAGGAATTCAGTGAAATGCAAGGTAAGGGTGCCTCCTGGCAGATGCAACAGTCTGGAAATGGAGGCAAAGGGCAGCAAGATGCAGGAGGTCTGGAGCCAGGCAGGGGGAACAGTTTTCAGCAGTGATGTGTAGCCCAGCACACAGCTTAAAAGAGAAGCATAAAATGTACTGGTGGCCATGTCCTGGTGGCCCTGCTTTGGATAGCACCTCCAGGCTCCCTGGAATCTACCAGAAGGAGAAGCCATGTCAGAGACGCTGGGTGGCCCAGCCAGGCAACACTTGTGGGGAGCCAGTTCAATGCCAATCCTTACACAAAAAAGGGCTTTTCCCAGGGGCGCAGGGGAGTCTGGGTGGTAGCTGCTGTCACCAGGAAAGCCACTGCAGATGTCTGAACTGGAAAAGAGATGGCAGCAATCTGTCCTCCCCTTTTCTCCCCACCATGCAGCTACAGCACCTGTGAGGAAGTGTTATCCCATCTTCCTCAGCACAGCTGTGCTTTTTAAAACTTTGTTCTGTATTTTTCAAATGGCTTGTTTTGTTTAAAAAGCAGCTTTGGAGTTTGAAAAGCTTCACTGGTATTTGCTGGCTTTCAGGGAAATGTGACATGAGCTGCCTTGGGGCTCTGCTTGACTTAGATATCTACTGGGGAAGAGGAACTATCTGGGGGCAGTGCAATACCCCTACTGCAGTAAAATAGATTTCTGGGAATATTAAGCTTAGATTTACTCTAAAATACTCTGCCTGTATCATTCAGAAAAGGAAAGGGGAAAAAAAACCAAAACCACCAACCCACCCCCAAAAAAAAAAAAAAAAACCAAAAAAGAAACACACAAAAACAAACCAACCCCACAAACAAACAAACAAACAAACAATCAAAGAAACCACCCCAAAACAACAGCCATGGGCAAAAAGCTCCCAGTGTAACTACAGGTAAAGGTACTGGATTCCATGGTAACTTAACAAAGACAAATGTTGTCCATTCCAAGAAAGTAAATTGATCATCAGCAGAATTGGGGGAATTTAATATTACACAGAATAACTGACTTGACCATATTTAAATATTCTGAACTAGATATACCATTGCAGATCCCTATGCTAATTTGAAAACAGCATATTCTGCATGTGACTAGAGATGAAGAAGGCAGATGGCAGAAGCTACTGCACATTTCACAGAGGATCTTCCTATTTCCACTTAGATGAAAGAATTTTCAGTAGAATTAGTGCATTTTTAAAAGGAAATGCAGATTAGTATAATATTCCTTCTGACATTTTAGTAGATATTTTTAATTTTCACCTTAAAAGCTGTATGTTACATGTACATTGGCTACCACCCCAAATGAGAATACTGTAAGTTGTCAAGACAAACCTATTCTAAAAATGTATATAACAAGCCTATTCATTTAAATCATTCCATTTAAAATCTAAATATTAGACCTAAGAAATGAAAGGTGCCAAAGTACAGAATTTCCACAGCTGTAAACAGTAAATACCTGAAATGGGGAGAGTAAGAATGCATGAAACTTCCAGTAGAGTGTGTTTTGCATTAATGTACACAAATCAAATGTTTTGTGAACGATTTAAGTAAGTGAATGAAACGTCAGGAATGAAGCAATATAATCCAGTAAAGTAAAGCATGCATACCCTGAGGCAGAAGTGGTTTTAGTTTTCTTGTCATAGCATAGCATTTTGCTGTGTGTTTGTGGAATGAAGTAGGGGACACTGGAAACAAGGAATTGAGCAAAAATCAAGAAAGTATTTGCAGATATTTTTGGTGCTCATGAGCAGGTCTCTCTTTAGGGTCAAAAGCCATGCACCAAAGTGCCTTTAAATGTTAGTCTTTACCTCACTTTAGGATTTCACTTTCATGTCTGTTCTAACGACCCAACTATTTCCCTATCTTTTCCTGTATACAATGCAGATTGCAGACAATTTATACCACTAGCATTGTTGTTGGGTTTTTTTATTGTATTTACTGCCACAGTACAAAAATCCACTTTCTCTTAGAACCACTTTTTTTTTTTTTCTCATTAGCTTTTTACCTATATATGCACTAAAGTATTTAACAACTGAAGGCTGAAGTGATCCATAGCTGGGAGTTGTCCATGAGTCCTGTATTCTCTATCACAATAAGCTGCTCCAGAAAGAACCCAAACGCCCTGATTTTTTTTTAACCCATTGCAAGATCAGACTTCCTTAAACAAGAAAAAGAAAAAAAAAAAAAAAAAAACACACACCCCCCCCCAAAAAAAAGCCTCTGCAAATACCCTGCCACCCACCCACTGAGCTTCACAGAATTCAGGCTTTTGCTACAATGCAACAAAGTGCTACAAAAATCAGAAGAACTGATTTTAATTAAATCTTTACTTCCTATCTTTGTCTTTTGGATTACATATCCATGTATTCATTCTTTTCACGAATCATCTCTGTGTTTCATTTCAGGTTCATACAGTGTCTATACTCTAATTACCAATAGTAAAATAAGCAGATTGAGTTATGTCTTTTTGGGAAAGTTTAAAGTCACTATGCATTATAGCATCTTCAGAAGTCTGGCCCTTTCCAAAACTTTACTTGGGATGATGACCTCTGCACTAAAAGCTTGCACTTCGGATGCTGTGGCTTAGTCCAAAATAATCTCCTGTTCAGAGAAGAAAAAATCCCCATCATTTTGCATTGAAATTTTATTCAGTTGTTATGAAAATATTTATTAGGAAACAGCAGTTATCTAAAGAACAAGTCCTTAAATATATTTCTGCATACTTTGATTAAATTAAATGTTAAGTGAACTTCATTTGTAGCCTGTTATGGTTTATATGGTGATTTTTTTTTTTCAAAGGAATATACATTTTTCTCTTATACTTTACCGTTCCCAGGTCACACAATTTATCTTTGACATTTTCATCCCTGCCACAGTACTGTGTCCTCCTCTTTATGGACCAGCAAGTGACTGCAAGCCTGAAAACAGTTTTCTGACATTACTGGGAGGCAGGGTTGGACCCCACGTGAATCTTCTTGCAGGACTGCATTGTGCTGTACTCCCCAGCACTGGGGTCACCAGAAGGTAACCCTGATGTTAAGGTGCCGGCTCTGCTGGTGACAGTACACCTTCCATGCCATCGAGGTGCTTTTCACACTTCGGTGTGATTCTGCTGAAAGACTGTTACCTTTGATCTCTCTCCACTCTGCTTTCCTACACTATGCATTTTCAGATGAAGTGGAAGTCAGGCATTGACATTTTCCTCCTTTTTTTTTTCTTTTTTCTTTTTTTTTTTTAAGAGCACTTCTCACATGTTGTTTACTCTCATCCATCTCTGTGAGCTTTACTGGAGTGTTTCTTCTCTGCTGAGAGGAACATGCTGTTCACGTGCACTCGCTCCTGCTCGTGTTTGTGTTGCCTGGAAAAGACCAATTTTCCCTAACTTCATTGTGCCACGCACTATAAATCACATTTGTGTCCCATTTAAAACATAAACCACAACAGACACAGAAGAACAAAAGGAACCACACGCCCAGCTTTTTTGACAAAACTCCCACACATTGATAATTAAAAGCACATAAAACCATACACAGGCTAGGAGAGCTCAAACTGCTGTCATGCCTCATGCTGTCTGTCTCAGCCTCCTCCACTTTCAATTCTGCCACAAAATTGCCTGGAACAATAAAAAGGGCAGGAGAAGATTAACATAAACAATCTGTGAAACAATGGAGATTAAAATAATAGTAAAGATTGCCTGACAAGTGTGCTTTCATGAGACTCTGGGAAATCTTTGCTTTAATTAATTATCTGCACTTGTCTAAGGGATATCTGAAGCACTTAAACACTGAAAGGAGAACAATGCATTTTAAAAGCCATCCCTAACACAAATAATTGTTGAAAACCTTTTAAGTAACTTACTGAGCAGGCAATGTGGATAACGGATTCTGACCGCATATTTGTTTTATGTTTTGCAATCAGACTTACTGGCTCTACAGACTTGAACTATAATCCTGCATACTCACGTGTGAGTGAGTATTCCTGCTAGACTGAACAGAACTTCTTGAAGAACTGGATTGTTCAATCTGTTAATATGCTGCCAAATGTAGTGAATAATGCTCATTACATGGTATGTGATTATCACTGCTGTAGCAAGGCTCCATACATTTGTACTTAAGCTGTGTAAGGCATGGTCAGTCCCCATGCCTCATAACACCCCATTGCCTTGTTAGCAGTTCAAACACAGAGGAAGAAACGGAACATGTTAGCAAAGTGTGGAAAGAGTAAAGACCTAAAAGGCTTTACCTGAGTATGTTTGTCAGATCAAAGGCAAAGCTCAGTAGGAAAACTAGGGGTCTTCGTCCCCACACAACATCACATACTAAACAACAATCCCTACTTCACAGTAGGATTTTCTCCTTTCTTTCAGAATCAGGCCTTTACTTTAGGCACATTACAGCAAGCATAGCATAGGGACATGAGGTGAAGAAGAACTTGCTGATCTCTACAATATAGTGGTATTTTTTTAGTCTAAAAAATTATGAGATTGGAGCAGTCTCATTTCTCAACTCATTTTGGTACCATATTCATTAACATTAAAATATATTTATCATCTGGAAATTTCAGCCTTTAATTCAGTGGAATAAGGATTCCTAGTATGTAGCCATCATTAAAATGAGTGGCCCTTTTGTGAAAGCCAGTTTTAGTATTCTTTCTCTTATATTTAGACCTGTTGTCAAGAATCTCCCATACATGCGTTTGCTACAAATCCTCTGTGTCAGTATGTGTTTCACCCAAGGTGAGGGAGATGCATGCAGGTAATATACATACAGTCACAGGAATCATCCACCCACATATCTACCACATTTGCACACAGTGCCAGCCACTAGCAGACCCTAATTCCCCAGGACTATAGTAAGAGTAAGTAACTACTGAAAACAAGGGAATTATTCTGAATCTAGTAATTACCACCAAGACAAATTTACTCCTCTTGTATGTCTAGTCAGAAGCAATCAACAAGAACAATTATTTAGTTTAAGAGCCTAAATTAGTGCCTAGGTTCAAGTGGATTGACAGCAAGATGAAAGTTAATTAGCTTGTTTGCTAAATTTTTAAATGCTAGTGAAAAAGACCTTCTCATCTTGAGGTAATTAATTGCCTTTTGGTCATTCAAGCTGTTCATGACTGAAAGACTAAAAAGGGCTTGTTATGTCCCAAGAAAACAAACCAGCCTTATAAAACCCCGAGCATCCTAGTACCAAGCCATCAGGAAATTCAAATAGTTCTTTGTCCAGAACTCAAAGAACAAACTAAAANTTACTAAATAAAAAGGAAGAAGAAATTAATCCTCCATGAACTTCCTGCTGATATTCTTGGGTACTTTGATTAATCCCCATGCTCCACTAAAACAAATATCTAAAATAGGAGCTATATTTCAATTTATGTATTTATTGTATTATCTGAATTAATGATTCATTGATGCTTGATTTTGTTAAAAATTGAAAATATACGTACATATCTTTGGCTTGATTTTTTTTTTAAAGAAAAGAAAGAGTGGAAAAAAATGTTCTGTTTTTCAGGTGGAAAAGGATATGAGAGATGTAACAGCATTTTAATCCTTTCATAATGGTCTTGGGAATTGCAAAAAAAGATCCAGTACCAAAACATATTTTCAACTAATTTTCTAATTAGTTTTTTAAGTAAGGCATATCTGTGTCTGATTCCATCATGCCATTGCTGTACAAACAAAATTTTTCTTAGCTTTTAGTACTGAGCTTTCATACAGTTATTGCTTGCTGGTTTTATTTAATCTTTCCTGTGAGCAGCATTTTTATGTATTTAACTGTATGCTTATTAACATAGATATCTTGCTTGACCAACATTATTAGCATAGACATCATGCTCGACCAACATTGTAGCCTTCTACGATGTCATCAGCAGCTGGGTAGATGGAGGGAGAACAGTGGATGTCATCTACTTGACTTCAGCAAGGATTTTGGTACAGTCTCCCATGAGATCCTGATAACAAAGCTGAGGAAGTGTGGGATAGATGAGTGAACGATGAGTTGGGTTGAGAATTGGCTGACTGGCCAGGCCCAGAGGGTGGTGATCAGTGGAACAGAGTCTGACTGGAGACATGTTCCAATGTGTTCCCCAGGGGTCAGTGTTGGGTCCAGTCTTGTTTAACATCTTCGTTAATGGCCTTGATGAGGGAATAGTGTCCACCCTCAGCAAGTACCCAGTGATACAAAGCTGAGGAGTGGTGGACATGCAGGGATGCTGCGCTCCCATTCATCAAGACCTGGACAGGCTGGAGAGCTGGGCAGTGAGGAACCAGATGAGAATTAAGAAAAGCAAGTGTAGGGTCTTGCACCTGGGAAGGAACAACCACAGGTATCAGTACAGGCTGGGGGATGACTTGATGGAGAGGAGCTCTCTGGGAAAGGACCTGGGGGTCCTACCTGTCCGACCTGCTCTAGGGAACCTGCTTTGGCAGGGAAGCTGGACTCGATGATCTCTGGAGGTGTCTTCCAACCCCTACAACTCTGTTATTCTGTGATCTTACTCTTTCTCCAATCTAGTAAGTAAATATTATATGTGGTATCTACTATGATTTCACACAAAGCTCCACTATTTCTTGCACATTTCAATGGGTCACAAAAGACAGAATCACAGAATCACAGAATTGTAGTGGTTGGAAGGGACCTCAAGAGATCATCTTGACAAATCTAAGCTGCTTCATAAAGCTGTTTCCAAAGTACAGCATTGCTTGCATATTTTGTTCTTCTTTTTTCTAAATAATTCCTTGTAGCTAAGTAGATGCTGACTTACAAATCACTGAAAATGACACAAATATCCTTTGAGTTAAAATTGAGTTCCTCAAAGAATTATTTTCACTTAAAATAGCCTTTCAGTATATCCTCAGTGTCTCAGTAATTCCTATTCATAAAACTTTATGTGAATGAATATTTTGATGGATTTTTTTTTCTAAATGGCAAACCAAACAGGCTCTTTCCATGGTTTTAACACAGAATGAGACCTGAAGTCCTAACCTGAGAAATGGTGACCATTATACATTCAGTTGATGGTTTATGGAAAGTGAATTGAAAAAACACATTAAATACAGGATAATTCTACCCTCTAAAATTGTTCACAAGACACAAAAATGTACACATGAAATGCAACAAATTTGCTACATCCAATCTAGAACCTTGTCTGAAAATAATGATACTATATTTTTCTTTTATACCTTGGCCTTTACATTTAATAGGAAGCTGACCTGGGATATTTGGAACCATTGGGGTTTTTATAATTATTTTGGGGACAGAAGGGAGGGAAAGATTTTTCACTCTTTATTTAAAAATGATAGGAAAGGGCAGAATTAAAAAGCCTATGGAAGTGGAGGTTATATACACTTAAAAAACAGAACAGCTCATGTTGTTTGGCTTATGTTCAGGAAGAAAAATCTACTGAGACATCTTGAAGCCTTTAAAATCATAATTTTCAACACTGAAGAATTCTTACATTATCCGTGCTAAAAAAAAAAAAAGTAAGATAAAATAAAAAGGATCATAGGTCCTTTTTTTCCATATATCCATTTTTAGATAACAGTTAAAATGTATTATATGTTCTGTAGTTGTTATTTTTAAGTCAGATTGCCTGGTACAGTATTCTAGGTACTTTATACATGGGTCACTCAGAGTTCAGGAATAGACATATACTGTTGCTCTGCTGCATGGATAGAATGTGTTTTTCCCAAGGCCTTTTACTCACAGAAACACCACTTGAACTTTTTAAGACATTTTAAAGAGTGGTTGGATTCTGGGTTGGTTTTTTATTTTTTTATTTTTGTAACATCCCCTTAGGAAGGTTTTTGTTGTCCCTGTTTGGTTTGCTTGCTTTTGTAAGCTGAGAAGCCATGTTGGCTAGGAATTAATTAGCAAAAAGTCCCGACTCAAACGTAACTGACCTTTGGAAATGAAGTTAAAAATGCTGGTCCAGCAAACAACCCATACATCAGGACTGTTTCAGTTTAAGCATTTCTCACTCTTCACAAGCACAAAGACCACATGAGGCGATGGAAAGCCTCTGCACATGTTTTATAACTCTGCCAAATTATTCAGCTGAAAACTTGGTAATTATATGTAACTATTTTTGGCCATTTAAGCAAAGGCCTCACGCAAACAGTCAGAATTACATTGTTCCTCAGTCTAGATGATTACCAATGACACATCCTCTTCACCAGAATTTTCTTTCTTCTCTGTACTTTCTATTATAATCTTTGGCAAGATGAAGCATCTTTTTCAAATTCTCTCTTAATCAGAGCTGCTGTAAGCAGAACAGAGAAATCAGCATGACTACCTGGCATGGATGCTTCTCCCTGATCCCAAATATGTACCTTCTAGCTACCTCCTCCTGTCTGCCTATACTGTCTGTAAATTTTGCTAGAACCAGATTGATGAGAGCTCTTCATCTGATGGACAGATTAGGAAAAGCATTAACAACTGCTCCATTTCAAGTGCCATGTCTTTTGAAAGCAGCCCAATCCTTCCATCTAGGCAGGATTAAGAGCCAATCACAAGTAAGCCAAGCAAATGGTAGCCAAAACATAAATCATCATTACATGTTGGCAGCTGGCTGCAACTACATGACAACTATTCACAAACAGGATGCTTAGTGCCCTTTTATGTGGATCTTGTGTTCTTTGCATATGTTTGTTCCACATGAATTGTTCCCTTGGAAATACAAGGAGAGAACTAAGGTGCTGGGAGAATAATAAAATACTTCATTGTCTCCTGCTGTCTTTTGATCTTGGACAAAAGAAACTTTTGTTCATGGGTGAAATAAGATTTGCAGAACTGATACCAAGAGAGATAAGCAAAATCTGCAATGCTTCTTTTAGATGTAATACGCAAAGCATATATGGTTTTTGAGTCTTTGCCATCAACAAAAACTGATTTACACAATTATACAGATGGCAACCCTTTCTCCAAAGTTTCCATCTACTCACATTATTAGCACCTCTTCACCACTCCCTGGAGCCCTCTAGCTATGTGGTATTTCTCTCCCAAGCTATGGTCCTTTCAGTCAGAGGAACATCAAAAATATCAGCAAAAATCTAGGGTTCCTTTCCTCTTGGAAGTGATCCAGGCAATATTACCACATTTGTGAAGATCATCTCCCCTTCAGGAAGAAGTCGTTATGCTTGAATTACTCCATTTTTAAAAGTCACAGTTTGGAATTCTATATGATCTAGTGGCTTGGGTGGTTGGGTGTTTTTTCTATATTTGTTTTATTGCCCTGTCACTAGTTCTATTTGTTTTTCATAAAGAAGTCAAGGTAACGTATTTCAGTCATATATATAAAATGGTACAGTTATGCCAAAGGAAAAAAAATGCAAAACCAAGCTTTGTCGCACAATTTCATGCCAACTGTAATCCTTTATGACATTGTCTCAGTTGGGCAAATACAAAGACCCAATATCCAAAATAAATACCTGCAATAAAGGGTGTTAGAACAATCTCAAAAGTCAACAGAATAGCCAAGCATCACATATATTCACACCTTCTAGTATGGGAAATAGTTCTGATAAGCACAATCATTACAAACTATCTCAAAGCAATCCCAGCATCTGCCATTCAGTTGTTCTGCCATTCAGACTTAGAGGTGAATACCTTATCTGTAATAGTTGTAAATACCAGATGTAAACACCAAAGAAAAGTGCAAGATTTTCAGCATAGGCAAGTGTTGGATAACCATCTGTCGTGTTAGCTTTCATCTTGAATCCTAATCTTTGGTGATGGTTTAAGCATCAAAACTACACTAAGTCCTTTCAAAATGTGTTGACTTTATCAGGTGCAAGTCTGAAATTCTGAAACCACATGTAAATGTCCAGGATTTTTCCAGACTTCCATACCTGCTTCATCCCATTGCCTTTCTCTGGAAAAGTGCTGCACAGGTGTTTCAATAGATTTCCTGGTTATTGTTGGAGTCTGGGAGGGTTTACTAGAGTATATTACTGTGTTGCAGTTTTGTATATAATCCTCATTTAGCTGGAACAAGTAATACATACAGAAATTCCAGATTTTTAATTTCACAAATTTTAAAGCCATTGTCATCTCATAGAAAAAATTTATATTCACAAGGAAAATCAGAACCCCACTAAGGTCTGTTTATAAACAATGATAGGAAAAGAGATCGATATATTATGAAACCTCTTCCAAAAGTTAATGCAACTTTTCCAGCTAAGACAAACCATACATGACTTTATGAGACACTGTCTGTTTTTCTGCACAGGAATGATCATCACTCTTTAGTTTTTCCCTCAATATAGCCTTAGTTATTAAATGTGGCAGTGGCACATTAATTCCACTAATTTCTTCCTGTCCAATATTTTGTTTTATCCATATATTACATCTAACACACTAGTTTAAATACCTGAATGTTAGATTTGCTAATATACATTGTCAGAATTGTCAGTAGCTTCATATCCTGATAACATATTAAGTAATATGAGAGCTGCTAATTATTCTAGAGCTGGAACCCATTAAAAATACCAGAAAGCTAAACCAGAGAAGGGTGCTTTCTATTAAATTCCCAGCAGGAGTGAAAAGTCTATGAATCCAATTAAGTGACCTCATAATTTCTGCTTGAAACCAAGGCCTTGTGGGTCTACACACACATTTTGTCCCGAGATAGCTTTTCAGATGAATGGGATTATTTTAAGCAAAAGCTGTATTGATATCCCACTAATAGGGATCCTTTTATTTCAATAAGCTTATTTGCCTTCCTACAGGATATAAATCAACTGTAACACTTTTATATCTGCATAATTGAACACACAGTAGTAACTTTTATGTCTCTGTGGAAGTGTCAGTAAGACAAAGCAACTTAAAATAAGCAGCTGGGAAAGGCTGGCAGAGGGTCACATAAGCTTCATAAAATTCTTCAAGGGAAGATTGTGTCTGAGACCTTAGCCTGCAAGACTTTGTGAATGTGTCTAAAAGCTGCTGTAGTCAAAAGGCTTTAAAACACATGCTAACTATTAGAATAGACTTAAGCACCGTTTCTGAATAAAAATGTTTTCCTGAATCAGGGCCACAGACAGGCTCAGAGCTTCTTTCTGCGACCCAGCATCCCATGTGGGTTGCTGTAAGTGTTGCCCTGAGGATCTGGAACTGGATATTCCACACAATGATTCAACAGTCAACATTTTTCTGATTTGTGCTGGTCCTTTATATTTCCAAGAATGGGTGGTCCCGGTTGGCAGTGCCCCAGTGTTAAATAAGGTAAAGGTGTGTTGAACAGCAAGCCTCAGGAAGATATTACTATTATACTTACTTGTATGGCTTGTAAAAGTAGTTTTCTTGCCAGCAGCAACAACAGTAGTAAGTAACTGGAATTGTTTTATTTCAGAGACTAATGGCAAATGCAAATAAAGACTTCTTTGCTCAGAAAACAACAGCCATGTGAGTTAACAGAAAACAGAATGACTGGTAGCTTACCCTCTAAGTAACAAATCTGGTTGAACAACACACATAGATGTCTCAGAGGAATCTTTCTACTACATATTTCTCCTAGTTTAGTTACTATCCACAGGGTTGCTACCCAAGGTCTGCTCTTCAGAACTGGTCCAGCACCTTAGAGAAAAAAAAAGTACATGTCAGAGAACTAAATTAGATGCTCTCCTGAGTCTGAGCAGAATTATTTCCTTCAGTTGTAACTGCACTGTTTTGTAAGAAGCACTGTTTTAATCACAGCCCTTCCTGCATGATAGAATATGCAGTAATGCTTAACTGCTGATGTGCTGCCTCTGTGGCTGAAGATCAGTTCAAGAAACTATGGCAAAAGAGGATTTAAAGTAAGTTTTGGAGCCTCCTTCAATCTGAAATCCTCTTTTTGGTGCACAGGAATGGGAAAATCAGCTATAAGAGATTGGGGGGTGGGGGAAGGAGATTTTGAAGAACTATGGAAAAAAGTCGGGATTTTTCTTTCAAGGTGAAAAAACCCTACTCTTACAAGCAGTCCACTCCCCTGTGGGGTTTTAATACAACACCATTATTTGGAAATAATGTGAAGGTTTTTCGTTTATTGATGTCTACGGTCCTTCCTACTGGCACCAGCTTTTGTGATGCTTTCACTCTAAAGTAAAATTAATTTATTTTCTGTAAGATTCCTGTCATACGACTGTAGTAAACAAATACTTCCATCTGCTTTGGGAGAGAAATGATTAAAGAATTGCCAACAATGGAAGTGAGTATGGATAGAACCCAACCCAAACCTAACCCGGCCCAGTCCCCAGACTTAATAGCAATATTCAAAGGGGCAAGGGACAGACAAAAGATGACAGAACACAAACGAAAACCCTGGATATAAATGATCCAGAACCAAGGAACAGATGAGCTAAAATATCATTCCAAACTTAGTGACTTGATCTCATCCCAATGTGGACTGAAACTAGGCCCATGACTGCACTGCCTTGCTAAGTGGGAACAGAGCTGTGCCACAGCCCTGTGTCTGGTTTGAGAATAAGAGGATTCATTGTTGCAGTCTCGATAACTTAAATATTAAATGCAGATTGAGCTAGTAAATTCAGGGTCTGAGTTTTGAGCAATATGGGAGGTATATGAATCCAACACTGAGTCAGGCCTCAGGCTTTCTTGCTGTTAAGCCAAAACTGTATGTCTGCCTAGTGTGCATTTCCAAATTCTGTAAATAATGGTCTCTCTCCTCCACACATTGCTTGTTCTGAAAACCTCCCCCTGCCTCCAGCTTCTTATTCTTCCAATGTTTTTCTCTTTTTCTTTTTCTTTTTCTTTTTCTTTTTCTTTTTCTTTTTCTTTTTCTTTTTCTTTTTCTTTTTCTTTTTCTTTTTCTTTTTCTTTTTCTTTTTCTTTTTTTCTTTTTCTTTTTCTTTTTCTTTTTCTTTTTCTTTTTCTTTTTCTTTTTCTTTTTCTTTTTCTTTCTCCTTCACCTTCTCTTTCTTCTTCACCCTCTCCTTCTCCTTCTTCTTCTTCACCTTGACCTTCACCTTTGCTTTCACCCTCTCCCTCTTGTTCTCCAACTGTTTTTTCTTTATTTCCCCATTCTACATTTTGATTCATACTTTCTTTATAACTCCTTATTGCTCTTTTTTTTCATCTCTGTACTAATTTTTTTTTTACATTTATTGGCTTATTCATAACTGCATGTCAAATGGCAGGAAATATTCACTAGCCTAGCAAAATTGCATAAAATAAATAAGTCCTTATCATCTGATACATGAAGAATCCCTGTATTTCCTTTTATATTTGTAGCAAAACAGGCAGTCAGTATCTTTAAGTGTCAGCCAGAGATTTCTCTGCTGTATAATCCTGGACTCCACTGACCTCACCAAGTGTGGTAATGATAGCAAGAATGGAAAAGGCAAACAAATAAATTTTTGAGTAAAAGTTCAAACAAAGAAAGCAGGCTCTGTACCTTGAACACTGAAGCTCAACTTACAGGCATTTATGGAATGAAGAGACATATATAAAAGCATTAGAAATAATTAATGAGATGTTTTAATTATCTCTTCTACAAATGCAGATCTAAAGGTGGAAACAGCAAACTTCTTAATTAGATTTTGAGGAGTATATTCCAGGAAAAATCATTGACAGTGATCTCATTATCCAGAATTTGTTTTCCAGAAATGTCTATGTCATGTTACAGAAAATAAAAATTTTCAGATATTCCAGAGGAAGTCTTTAGTACCTAATGCAATGATCAGATGTGGCTCTTCTTAGAAAAGGAAACCTGTACGACATTTAATTTTCTAACATTGAATTTTACAAAAATTACCATTTTTCTGGTATAAGGAATCTGGAATTTTAAACATCCTGAGCCATCAATGAGTTTTCTCTTCCCAGATCTTCTCTTGGGACCATAATGAGACTAACAATATCTCACTACTTCTTCAACTTGTATCCAAAAATACTCTATGATGTTTTGTTTTCTATAGCATCCACGTACACATTTTCCTGCTTGTTGAGACTTGCACTAGATTTTACATATTAGCTTTAGTATAGTTGAGGTGGTTTTTTTCTATGTACAGTAAACCAAGATGTATTTTTAATGGATGTAGATGTATTTACGTTTTGTGCTTATAGGGTGGAGGTGAGATGAGCAAGCTCCTGCAGACCTACATTGATGACTCAAGACCTCTGAGAATTTATTTTTTATTTGCACCTCAAAACAAATCTATTAGGCACTTGAATTTTGCTATCAGCCCCAGGGTCTCCTAGACTTCAGTGCTGCAAAGTGCAGTCATATCACAGCAGGCTTCTGGGTCTCAGTTCCAACCCAGCATGTCTCTCACAACAGGACTTGTAAAAGGATCCTCAAAGACATCTTTAGATCAGAACAGTGCCTGATGATAGGAAAGCAGTCTCTCAAGGGTGCCTTTAAAACAGCTATATCACTGGTCAGATTCTGAGCTGCTGCTCTCTCCAAAATATCTAAAGCATTAATCATATAAGCTATTTTTTCACTAACAGCTTATAATTAGTCTGTTTCCACTGCTCATCTGAAAAACTCCAATGTCTCATCTTCGCACTGACATGCTACTGTATACTAATAATCTCTTTATTCTTTCACTTTTCTCAAGAAAACATAAGCAGTATTGTGTTTTTCATAAAAGGGTTTCTAAAGAGACTTGAAGTGATATGATGCAGCGTGTCAACCGCATCTTCCAGATGAAGCTCTAGTGAGCTTAAAATATCAAAGTGGAAGAAGGTTTGGCTGCTAATCTAGACAGAGTGTAAGGGATCTGAGAATGCCCATACTGGATGTTTCACTGGAAAACTGTAAAAAGAGCATTCCATATGGCTTCCAAAAAATCCCACAGCCGCTACCAACAAAGAAATTGGGAGGCTTTTAGAAATCAACCTCAAAATTCTTCCTTTGTCTGTCTCCCTGGACATTGTGTTCCAAGATTAGCATTAGAAAACCAAAAACCCAAACCTTAAATAGTTTGACAGAAATAGAATGAATATATAACTTGCTACCATTCAATATTTTTTAAAATATTTTTTATATATTTATGACCAGATTAAAAACAGTGTGCTAGTATATATGCATTCATATCAGAGCAACAGACTTGTAATTAGGAGTGGTGAAATTGCGCACTTGCAAATTTGACCTTCAAAAAGTTCTAGACATCATAGCTGTAAGGAATGACTCAAGGACAGAATGTTTTGGCAGAGAGGCACGATTCCCAGACTAGTCCTTTCTTGCTACAAATAGTCAGTAGCTTAATCTAAGACCAAGCTGTAGTGGTGCAGCTGTTTCAGCCACCAAGGGTTGAGACTATGTCTATGTCTAGCCTACAAGAACATACTACAGTTCCTCCTGGCCTGTGTGTCTGAATAGTTTTCCTGTGCAATCCAGGACAGAAGAGAAACACACCTTCTTGGGCCTCAGGCTGAGTGCAAGATACCTAGAAGAAACAAAATGGAGGCAAGGTGTCAGTCCCTTGCATATCCTGAAATTCAAAGTGTTACTGAACGTACTCTTGCAGATTTTATTCTTAGTTATCATTGTCTAAACTTCCAACTTTGACTTGTGTCTTTCATGTACGTATGTATCTATCACCTCCATTATCTAGAATGCAAGGACTGAGAGATTTACAGATTATTATACACTATAGCTCCTGACGAGCAATGTGCATAATTCTAGTTATTGTTCTCAGTAATGGTGTGTACACAGTACTACACCATCAAGGAAATGTAATTCTTTTTCAGTGATGAAAAAATAGTGCTGGTATATCACAGCCTATGATTTGCTAAATTCTGGAAATCGTATGGCTATTGTAACTCCATTAGGCACAAAAACATATTTCATTGAACAGTCAGCAATATTTAATGTTGGTGCAAATTCAGAGGAGCTGCATTCCTAAAAAATTCCCACAGTGCTCTTCACAATATCGAACAATAGAAAATCTGACCAAATAGCTTAAACATGACAACCTGATATTGCTCCAGTGTATCTACTTACCTAGGCTTAGGAAACCATAAAAAGATCAAAACCTAACCACATTAATCCTGAAAAGAACATATTCCAGACACAAACACTAACAGAGCCACCAAGTCTTCTAATTCAAATAAACTAGCACCTTTTGTAATGTGTAAATCACTAGTATGAACATGTGTTAAAACTAAATACAGACAAACACACTACAATTATTTTTTCCAAGTGCAACTCTTGAACCATACAAGTCACTGTGTTTTCCAAGAAGACAAATGGCCTGGAATATTAGAAATAAATTAGTTCTGTGACTAATTGGTGTCAGAGATTGGAGGTCAGACTTGATTCTGCAGTTGACCCCGGGTGACCAGTAAAAGTCCAGCTTGGCTCACACTACAACTTTCTACATTTAAGAGTTGTTTACAGTAGAGAAACACTGAAAGTGTACATTAGAAAACTTCCTCCAACAAATCTAAAACATATGCCAGTTCATAGGCAAGTAATAAACTTATAAGGGGCCATGTTGACAGTTTCAAAGCCTTTTGGTAGGACCCTGCAATTTAAGATTGGAGACATTATAATAAACATCTTTGCCTTTAAATTTTGCTGCTTTTCCTAAGATGCCTGAAAAATACATCACCTTCATAAAGGGTTTAATTTCCCCCACTATTTCTCATCACACAAGTAAAAATATCACTCAGATTTGAGCATACTTTGCTCCCATGTGAATCTCATGCAAGTTTCTTAAGGTCAATAGAATTACACTAGTGAAATATTTAAATGTTTCTTCAGAATCAGGCCTCTTTTTTTTCACAGAGAACAATATGATATTAATTTAGTGCATTGGCCTGGACTTGTAATGGCTGATGTTTTCATTGTGTTGTTCAAAGTATTTTGCTCCCTTCAAAAGTGTTAAAACTGTTTATAAAACACATCTGTTTCCTTGCATTGTGTAATCAATGAACAAACACTCTGCTTATGAAGCACCACACATACAACAGGTTATAAAATTTCTCAAAGTTCTGATGAGCATGAGACTCTCTAATCAGATAAAATGCAAGGTCTTCAAGACGAGCATTATTATTATTTCTACTTTGAAAACACTTGTAGCCATAAAAGCAAAAACTATTTCCCAGTGGAAAATTCAATAAGATCAAGGTTTCCACAGCTACCCAAAATCACAAATAAACAGGTGATGTGATAGAGGAGGACATATGGAAAATATAGAGGTGATTGGTGACAGCAAACATGGTTTCACTAAGGGCAATTCGTGCCTAACAAATTTGGTGACCTTCTGCAAGGGAGTTACATCATTGGTGGGTAAGGGAAGAGAAATGGGTGTCATCTACCTAGACTTGTGCAAAGCATTTAACACTGTTCCCCATAATATCCTTGTCTCTAAATTGGAAAGACATGGATTTGATGGTTGGACCACTCAGTCAATAAGGAATTTACTGGACAATAGCATTCAAAGACCTGTGGTCCAAATGTCCAAATCAAGACTGGTGACAAGTGGTGTTCTGCAGAGGTCAGTACTGAAACTGGCACTGTTCAACATTTTGTCAGAGACATGGGCAGTGGGATCGAGTGCACCCTCAGCAAGTTTGCCAACGACACCAAGCTGTGTGATGCAGTAACCAAGCTGGAGGGAAAGGATGTCATCTAGAGGGACCTTGGCAGGCTTGAAAGGTGGACCCATGTGAACTGCATGAAGTTCAACAAAGCCAGGTGCAATTTCAAATACTACTGCAGTCTAGGCAGAGAACAGATTGAGAGAAGCCCAAAGGAGAGGGACTTGGGGGTGTTGATGGATGTAAAGTTTAACATGAGCCAGCAATGTGCACTTGCAACCCAGAAAGCCAACCATATCTGAGACTACATCAAAGCAGCATGACCAGCAGGGCAAGGGGAGCGATTCTGCCCCTCTACCCTGCTTTAGTGACACCCCACCTGACATACTGCATCCAGCTATGGGACCCCAACACAAGAAAGACATGGACCTACAGTACTGAGTCCAGAGGAGGGCTAGAGCACCTCTCCTAATGAAGACAAGCTGAGAGAGTTGGTGTTGCTCCGACACTAGAAGAGAAGGCTCCAGCCATCCAGTACTTAAGAAAAGTTGGAGAGGGACTCTTTATCAGGGAGTGTAGTGATAGGACAAGTTGAATGGCTTTAAACTCAAGAGGGTAGATTTAGATTTTGTATTAAGAAGAAATCCTTCCCTGTGAGAGTGGGTGAGGCCCTGGCACAGACTGCTCGGGGTGGCTGCCCCCACCCTGACAGTGTTCAAGGACAGGTTGGATGGGGCTTTGGGCCACCTGGCATAGTGGAGGGGGGAAGTGGAACTAGATGATCTTTAAGGTCCTTTCCAACCCATAGTATTCTATGATTCTTTGATTGTGAGGAGCTGACTTGGAGGGAACAACCTGACTTCAGATCTTGGATAGGAGCAGAAGTTTACTCTGACTATATGGCAGGGACGAAGCTGTACAGCTATTAAAATTATATCACCTAGTAAGTTTAAGGAAAATCTGTACTTGTCTTGTTCAGCTGTACTTACAGTTTTAGATTTCCCGATACTTTTCTAGTCCCATCTGGCCTATTCCATTTTCTTCCTCCACTACCTTAGTCAACCTCTTCACATGTCTCCACTACCCCAGTGTGATATGCAGAAGAAATCAGGGCGTTCTCTGTTTTCTTAGCCTGAGAAGGGAAGGCAACCACAGTAGTTCCCAAGTAATGCAGAATTTCAAAAAACATTGCAATTGCTATTTACGAATTGTCTCTATTCCTAACACTGACCTATGATAGTTTGAATGCATTTGCTGGACTTGCCTCCAAAATATTCTTAAAGCATTGTGGGTTTCATTTTAAAGTCAATCATATCACAAAAATAGACTTCTAGACACTGTCTTCTCAAAAGCAGGATGCTGGGATTTTTCCATGACTAATGCATTCCATGTCTGTTTAATCTATTTTAATTACATTGATGCATCCATTTTTCCTTTTCATTGTTAAATTCTCAGCTACAAGTTCTTAGATGAGTACTTCTGTCCTTGCTTGCCTCTAGCTTGAGAATGTCGAGAACAAGGAACCTTTACTTTCACTGTTTTCCCACAAAACAGCCTCTGACTTCCATGGTCTTACCTAGCTAATAGCCTAGAAATAATTTTTTAAAACGAAATATTTTTAGCATAAAATACACTTATTTCTTCAACACTACCATGGGCAGACAACTCTTCTTTAAATTTGTTGCAGCAATATCAACAGATAAGGAGCATGTAAAAATTCTTTTAACTGCATAAATAAAGAAAATAATTTATCTTAGGAAACATGTTGGGAAATATATGTATCCAGAGAGATTCTGTTTGTTTCATAGGCAGATTTCTAAGATGCACAGAGGATTGCAGAATAGTTACAAACCCAGTATCTAGGGATCAGAGATAATCCAATTCATACAAATCAGAGAAGTGTTTTGTGAGTCTTCCAAGTTTCCAACCAAAAGCCAGGATTCTGTTTGTTTAGGGAAATCTGTGAGCGACCTACCAAACCCCAATGTGTTCTTGGCACTATATGTATGTGTATGTGTGTGTCTGTGTGTGTGTCTGTGTGCATGCATGTGTGCGTGCATTTGTGTGTGTATGTGTGTGTATAAAATTCAAAGGAATATTTCCCCAGCAGCACCACTGAAAAAAAATAACATAAATTCACACACAAATAGATCCTAAGGTTACTGTTTAAATTGACAGGGAAAGTGCATGTGTTTTCCATGTCCAAAGAATTTTCCACTTTCACAGAAACAAAAGACCTACAAAATGCTAGGTTGTATCGTTGAGAGGAGACAGGCAGACACTGAAAATGTATTGAAGTGATGTCTGTGAATATGTTGAACCACTCTACAGTTCTTGCCTATGCTAGCAGATGGAGAGGGTGCAGAATGAAAATGATGTCCCATCTCAAGTGCAGTGAATGTGACTCGTGCTACTGTGGCTTTGTGAATGTCCAGCTTGACTAACCACCACACAGGGTTGATGTCTTCAACATACTACCAAAACCCTGAAGACACTGCCCATCTCTAGGCCCTTTTACAGTCCTTCTCTTATCTCCAGGTCTCCCTCCACTATGCAGAGCAGAGGAGATAGCCACTGTGGTTAAGAACTGAAGAAACAATTCCCCCACTGACAAAATCTTTACCCCAGTAAGTGCACAGCAGCTAGCCAGCTGTTCTTTTGCACAGAAAACAAAATGCTTACAGGATATTCAATAAATAGTTCAACATTTAGTAGGTCCCAGAAGAAAAAGACCTAATAAGAAATAAAAGCTTTCCCCTCCCACCCTTCACACACACCAGCTCCCCAACCCCCATTTTCCTAGGTCCTTGAGTCTTGAAGACTTAAATCTCCCCAGAGAAGTTACCACCTCACTGTTGAAAAATGCTGATTTAGAGTAGGTCTCAACTAACTCAGATAAACTGTACTACTATGGATTAATAGCTCTCTCAGGTAATTTTAAAAACATAGTGCCTTGTATTAAATTAAATAAGAATCTTATTTTAATAATGAGGGAATTCTAAAAATAAAGTTTGGCATGCCAATGAAAAAGGCATAAGGTATCTTAATGTACCTACCATAGGTGATGATATTAAACCACCAGGTTTAGCTTATGGTTTGGGAAAATAATATTCCTGTCATCAGATATTCTCCACTTACACTTTATTAATGTTATAAAACACTTTTTGACTAGCAGTTGATGAGATGTGAAAGGAAAAACCCCTACAAAATATGCCACATAAAAAGAGTTCAACTTACACACTGTTATTTTTTCTCCTTGTTATTAAAACTAAAATTTCCATTTATAAATGTCCCCAGAGCATGGGTTTCCAGTATGAATTAATTGTTAATAAAACCAAGTAATTAAATTACATTGCCAATAAATTGCACAATGTTAATACAAGCATGGAAAGTTACAGAAACAGTGAGAAATAGTATAATAGAAAGGAAATGGGTCAGACTATGTGTATGAAATTTGTGTCTTTCCTACTTTGTAGTGTGAGTTCATCAGAGGTCATAAACTAAGTCCTGGACTTGGGCCAAATTAAAATTTAGATAAGAGAGCCTGGGAGTTACAGGAAGATATATTTCCTTCCCTTGGTTAATGTCAAACTACTGCCAGAAGTAGAAATACTGGACTGGTGGAAGCATCATATTTCAACTGTCATATAATGCATATGCAATGCTTATGAAAAATGTCACACCACCTTTCTAACTTCCACAGAATCCCAGAATTGTAAATGATAGGTTTGGAAGGGACCTCCGTGGATCATCCAGTCCAACCTCCTGCTAAAACAGGATCACCTAGAGTGGGTTGCACAGGGTCATGAACAGGCAGGCAGTGAATATCTCCAGAGATGGAGTGTCCACAGTCTCTCTGGGCAGCCTGTCCCCGTGCTTTGTCACCCTAAAACAAAAGAAGTTTTTCCTCATGTTCAGACAGAAATTTCTGTGTTCCAGTTTGTGCCCATTGCCTCTTGTCCTGTCACTGGGCACTGCTGAGAAGAGCCTGGCATAATGTAGAACATACAATGGTCCTGCTGTGTGGGTCAAGCTCTGCACAGATAAACACATTTTACCTATCTGGATCTCCCCCTACTTCCACAAGTTTTAATTTTGATTTGTTTTTAATTGTCTTTATACTGATTACAAAAGCATATGTGAGCCCTAGAAATTAAAAGCAAACACCCTTAAAACATCCCTTTATTCATGATTCATTAACTGAAACTAGAAGCCAATAAGAATATCAGTGCTACATAATCAAGAATACGTTCAGTGTGTTTGGTGATCAGTAAATTCATGTTCTCATTCCCACAATAGTGAATATTACCATGACAAAAGCAGAGTCAAGAGTCAATATCATTAAAAGTCATGAGCTACATTCTAGTTATGGCTTCCTGTGTTAGCCGAGCCATGCTCATAAATTCTCCAGACCTTTCTTTCCTACTCTGTAATGTGGTGGTCATGTGGGGAGTTGAGATTTTTAATATCTGTTTGTGAGTCACTTGGTACCACAGGAGAATCTTCAGACTCCAACGTATGCATATAAAGGCTTACAGTCAACAAAGAATTTAAGCTTAAAGTTAACTTTAAGACTTCCAACTTGAATTATCCTATGATCTTATGATCCTATGCTGAAATCCCACAATACTGAAGGTCCTGCACTGAGCAAGGATCTAAGTTAAAAAATGCAAAGAAATGCATTTCTAAGCTGGAGAGTTGGGCCCATGTGTTCTGCATGAAGTTCAACAAGGCCAAGTGCAGGGCCCTACATGTGGGTCGGCACAATCCCAAGAACAGCTACAGGCTGGGCAGAGAATGGAATCACAGACTCACCAAATGTCAAGAGTTGAGAGGGACCTCGAAAGATCATCTAGTCCAACACCCCCTGCCTGGGCAGGATCACCTAGATTAGATCACACAGGAGAGTGTGAATGACAGCAATCCTTGGTGTGCTGATTGATGGCAATCTCAGCATGAGCCAGCAGTGTGTGCCAGCAGGTCACAAGGCCAACCATGTCCTGGGCTACCTCAATAACAGCATGGACAGCAGGTCAAGGGAGGTGATTCTACCCCTCTACTCTGGTGAGACCCCATCTGGAGTACTGCATCCAGCTGTGGGGTCTCCAGTACAGGAAAGATATAGAGTTGTTGGAGTGAGTCCAGAGAAGGGGAGCAAAGATGGTCAGGGTGCTCTCCTGTGAAGACAGTCTGCAAGAGTTGGGTTTGTTCAGCCCAAACAGAAGGCTCCTGGGAGATCTAATTATGGCCTACAAATACTTAAAGGCATCCTACAGGGAAGCGGGAGAGGGACTATAAAGCAGGAAGTGTAGTGATAGGACAGGACGCCATGATTTTAAATTGAGAGAGGGCAGGTTTAGATTAGTCATTAGGAAGAAATTCTTCCCTGTGAGGGTGGTGAGGCCCTGGCACAGGCTGCCCAGAGAAGCTGTGGCTGCCCCCTCCCTGTCAGTGTTCAAGGCCAGGTTGGATGGGGCTTTGGGCAAGCTGAGCTAGTGAAGGTGTCCCTGGCCATGGTGGGAGGTGGGAGGTGGAACTAGCTGATCTTTGAAGTTCCTTCCAAGCCAAAGCATTCTGTGATTATATGATTCTATGACAAGCTTCATCTTCCTCAAGAAGCTACAAATTCTAACCTTGCAGTCAGCCTACATGTTCTCAGAAATAAGCTGCTTCCTGATGCTAGGCTGTTTAAATAACATCAGCTTTTCCCTTATAAAGGAGTTAATTCTCCACTTAGATACAATGGCATTTGAGTTACAGGAGATTGCACTCCGAACCCTTCCACTGCTCTACTTGGGAAGATATTTCAGTGTTGGGTTGCTGCATCACCACCATAAATAGTCACAATCACACTCACTAATTATTAAGTAACACCAAAGAAGTAAAACACCTTCACCATGGGAGTCTGAACACTGTTTTTCAATATGGAGACACAGATCATGTCAAAATATTTGAGGCCCAGAACCAAAATCTGTCTCCCAAGACAGAGAAAGGATTTGAATGTAGTGTCATGGATGTGTGTGATAGATAAGTTAGTTTAGCTCTATCTCACTGGTTACTGCTGAACTGACAGCAGTAAAATTATCTTCAATTTGTGTAGCAACATACATTCCAACATAGAGTTCATGCTATTCATTATGTGAAACCTCCTTTTTTGCTGAAATGAAAACACTTCTGGGATTTATAGCAACTGTCAAACTGAAAAACATCTTAAAAAATTTAAAAGGAATTCCTTTTGTTCTTGCTTCATTTAACCTCCCCTAGTGTGTTTGGGCTTTTTTTATTATATTTGATCTACTACATCTCATCAAAACCTAGGAAATCACTGAACTGAAACTCTTTATTTTTCTACGTTACGTTTTTTCCCCCATACATAACATGAATGAATTTAACTGGAACCCTGAGAGTCTGATTCTCTAAGAGTGTGTTAAAGCCTATTGTCTCCAACACAGGCTTTCTAAATGTATTTGCAGGTGGTAGGTATCTCAAATCAGAGCCTCCTACTATAGCTTCATACAGTATTTATAATATGGTGAAGTTTTTTTAATAGAATAGAAACGGCAAGGTAATATTTACAGGACATTTGCTGGTACCTTTTTGTTGAGCACCAAACAGTTTGACCCACACTGTGCTGTGTTGAATAGGCGTGTGGTTTCACAACCTTAGTATTCAGAGAGGAACTGCATCATCCCATTTCCATTGTTCCTGATGAACGTTGTTCAGTTTTTTGTGCTCTTTTCATGGGAAAATCCCTACTTTGTTTACACAGTTAAACCACCTTCAATATGGAAACTATTAGTCCAATCAAATTTGGAATTCATAAATTGAAAAAAGTACATAATAAATTGAATAGTCTATTTGACAATAAGATTAATACTTGAAATCCCAAAACAATTTGATTTGGTTCCCTGTACTGTGAGTATATAACATATTAAAACAGTTCTTGGAAGTTCTCACGGCTGTTTATGTGTTTAGTCTGATTCTCCTCATACTGACAATTACATTTTTTCAAATAAAATATTTAATATAAAAAGAGTTAAAAACTTAATTTCTATTAAAAGATTGATATTGTCTAGGTGTTCAACCATCTTGGAAAAGGCATTTGAGAGACACCCTGTCTGCTGTAAATATCATTAGCAGACAGATTAGGCAGTGTTACTCAAAACTTTATTAAAACACAGGGGTAATGAAAAAAACATCTTTTCAAGTTCAGTGGAATAAATTGCCAAACACGTGATTTCCAGAGTGACGGAATGTCATATCGCCAGCAGCAGACTTGTAACAGCTCATGCAGAAACAAAAAATCCTAGGTTCTGTCAAAGGCACACTAGAAACAGATTAACAACTGCTCTGATGCTATACAAGATTTTGTGCTGGACACATAAGAAGTACATTTCACTTACTGCTTGAGGGTACAGGGTCTTTAAAATACCTTTATCATATTACTCAAGTTACAGGACCAATATGCTAACCCTGACTTGTTGGCATGACATAATTTTCATGAAGCAAATAACAGCAATCAGAGGTCACCAATGGAAGAGAACTGGTGCATACCCTCTAAAGTTCTGGCCCTTGGGATCAAGCTTCCTTGCATCCAGTTTGGTTTATATACTTTACTGTACTATACTATGCTGTGCTCTGCTACATACACTGCTGTATGACACTATACTGTACTAAAACCACCAAGCTGTTTAAAACAGAAAAATGTGCCTCTTTTGACAGAGCACTAGGAGAAAATCTATCCTCAGGGTTAAAGAATACAATCATTCATGGGTGGGATTGTCTGGGGAGGTGTGTGTTTTCACAAGGGAATTTATATACAGCCAAAAGAAGCCACTGCAGAACAATCTGGGTGGGAGAGGGGGAGTTTTTGACAAAGCAGTAAAATAACTGTGTCTGTTTGTAGTTATTGGGCGGTTGTGCTTTTTGCTTAGTAGGTCAACACACTGTCGTCTTACTAATTTGCTCCTGGGCCTATCACGCAAAGGCTGTTGCTTCACAGATGGTTTCAATCAGAGCGGTCAAACCAGCAAAATAGGACATCCTGGTCAGAATTACTTTCTCAACCACATTTTGAACTGTAAGTCTTGGCAGATTTCTTTGTAAGGTATTTATTATAGCACGCACATTTCACATGACATAACAGTTTTATGTAAGAAAAGAGCGTGTTCAGTCTGAGTAAACCGGGATTCAAAATAGCGTTAGTCCAAGAAAGAACCTTAATCAAGTCACGCATCATGCAACCAAAATAGCTGCAATACTTCTACTACAGTCTTTTTTCTTTTCTTATTGTATTCCTTGTAATAATATTCTACAACAGGTACAATACCTGCTCCTGACCTCTCAGAGGCTGAGCTGTTTGACAGGCTGACTTTACATTTCCACTGGTCAAACTACATAAAATAATTAAAAGTAAGTCCAAAGCAGCTGAAAATAGAGAAGATTTATTTTCCTTTAAGAACACTCTCTCTATGAGAAGGAAGTGAAAGAACTTTTCTTCTGCATTTTTAGCTTTAAAATTTTACAAGCAATTTTCAAAACAAAATGTTTTTCCAAAGAGAAATAGTAAAACATTTCATTTGGAAACCTCTGAAATTAAGTATGCTTCTTTTAACAAAAATGAAAAAAACCAGAGTTTCAACCAAACTATTTCCTAACTCTTGCATTAATTCTCAAGTACTTCTGTCTGAAACTATATCTCTGTTTTTCAGTGAATGAAATATCCATGAATATTTTTTCCCCAGCTTTCTTTCATTCCTCTACTCTTTTCCTCTGGCTATTCCAGTCAAAGGATTCTTCTCATCTCAGCAACCCTTAAAAGAGATTAATCCTCCCTGGATTTCACCATTTTATATAACTGTTCATTTAGCCAAAGTCATACTTATTCCTAAAAAAAAAAAAAAGACAACCTTCAACTAAATGAGAATTATTACTTGCAATATTTTAATATCATAAACAACCAGATTTTATATCCTTAATAAGACAAGTGTGTATGTCAGTCTGAAAAGGAAAAAGAAACACTAAAATGGTTGAAGATAACTAAACTTGTTTCTAATTATGTTTGATTTTAAGTATTATTTTCAATTGTTAATACTGAACCTCAAAAGCTCATAAGGAGGACATATTGATGAGATAGTATTTGACCTTTCTGTATGATTTTACACCTCTCAGAAGATGATTTTTATACAGTCTGTTTGAAATTGTAACAAATGCAGTTTCTACTGTAATATCCATGCTGAGAACAAGTCACTAAATGAGCGAACTATTCTTTGTAACCATGGATCATGGAATATATTGAATGCATTATGGGTTTTTCTGTAATGGAAGTAATTATGCTATTCAAACATAAGAGCAGGGAAAAGTTTAGCTAACCATTTTTTCCTAAATACATGTATTTAGGAAAACTCATATTGTATTGCAATGCATATGGAATCCTGTATTGTACCCCAGGCTATATATGCTGTAGGCATCTTTCTTCAGTGGATAAGGAAGGTCTTAGATGTGCACAGCTTCACTATCAATGCAGGTAACAGGCAATTTAAGAAATTCCAAATCCGCCTGGTTTTCTTGTAGTTCATGTAAACAGGCAATCAAAAGACATAAGCAAGACTAGAACCAAAGCTGCAACGCTGGTACTGCCTGCCTTTTAGCTACTGTGGATACTGCGGTTATGTAATTGGCATCATCTCAGCTTTTAGCTGCTGTGGTTACATTTAATGGTGTTGCCTTCATTGCTAGCTACTGGGCAGTTTTGGTGCCTCCATGATTTACTATGAAGAGCTTCTACTGCACTTTTTCTTTGCTGAGCTACTGGCAGGATCCTACTGTGGTCAGAAACTTGGGATTTCTTCTCAGCCAGATGCTTGTCACTGCAAAGTTTTCTTTAATTTGGAGTTTCAGGATTTAACCTGACATCAGTGCATCATTCACAGATGTGACAGGTATGAATGTTTTATGAAGGCTAGATGGTTTTCAGGAATTTCACAGGTATATACAGGAACTAGACACCCTTTTATTTTTATATTTCCTTTGGAAATTATCACAGTCCTAGTGGCTTACCTGATCTAATAAAGTTATCCCTGCTCACTGCAGGGGGGTTGAACTTTAAAGGTCCCTTCCAACCTAACACATTCTATGGTTCTCTGAAGTCAAAGCAGTTCTACCAAAATCATTTGTGATTACAGTAAGGACAGAGCTTACTGCTGTAACCTGTTCAACCCAAAAATGTATATATAGTGCTCTAGATTGGAGTTCTAATACAGATTTAATAAGTTGTTTCGTCTTTTCTGAGTGCTCTGCCCCAGTGCTGCTGAATAGTCCACAGCCACATCAGGGTAAAGCAAGAAACCAAGAGATGGCTTGAGAAAGCCACCTATCTGGGACCTGCATTATGACAAGGTGCAATTCACTAGTTACTAACTCAAAGTTCTACGCAGACCATTTGTACTTTGTAGGCACTTAGAGAAAAGAGAACAAGGGAATCAGATCAGAGGCAATCACATATGAATACTTTTCAAAAGCAGAACTTTCTGATAGTGATTGTTCCACAATTACATAGTTTCCCAGCTTACTGGATGTTTTTTCTATTCAGTTTTTAATTTTATGTTAGAAACTTATACCTTTTAAAAGTGACTGCATCTGTCCTTCATTAGACTGTAAATTCAGGGGAAGGGGGAGGGGAAGAGAAAAAATCTTGTTTCTCCAAAATTCTCTGGATTCTCCCACTGAGACTGGCAAATGTAGAAGAAAGAAGACAGAAATGAAAGATTAACAAAGAACATCTCAAAGATGAGGCAAATGAAACCATCAAGTATACCATCTAGCACAAAACTTTGCTACAATCCAATATTAATACTAAATTTTAGCTTTAGAAAACATGGGTTTCATTTAAAAAAAATAAAAATTGGGTTTTTAAATGCATAAACAAGATGTTAAAACACATTAAAAAGAATAAATATAAAATATGAGAACTAGCAATTAATAATGTAATTGTTCCTGTAACATCAGGACCATATAATACCCTAAGTAGTCTCTTCTTCCTGGTTCAGTCTCCCATCATGAAACTCCCTGTTACAGACACACCATTTACCCTTTCAATTTCCTTTTTCTGTCCTGTCAAATACCTTCCTACTCATCTAACTTCAGATTCTGACAACTGTTTCATGCCACATGTACTTGCTTTTCCTCAACTGGGATTCATATTTGCCAAATGTCCTTTTTTTCCCTCACAATTATTTCTTGGCCAGCTATTCCCAGTGGCTGCAGTGCCAGCTAGCACTGCTTCTGTGTCCTCTTGTTCACTGTGCGCTTACTTTTTTCCATGTTACCCTTGTGCTTCTCATTTTTAAAATTTAATCTTGGGCTTATGAAACCACTAACACCACATGTCTTAGCACTTTCCTAATATTTTTTGCTGAGAACAAGAATCGTAGTTTGCTTTTACAAAACGTAACCATAATTAGTGTGTTTAGAATTGACCAGTTGCCTCCTTCTAATAATCTTTTCCAAGTGACCATGTCACTTACTATTCAGTTCTAAAATAAGGAGCATAATGCTTTAAAAAACCCCTCAACTAATGCTCACATCAGCTCTAAAATAATGAGTTTGGTTTTATTTACAATTTTAGAGAAATTCACAGGACAAGTACATTTGTAGCTTCTTAGAGTTATTTGGGAAGTTTACTGTAATAAACATGTACTGTTTTTTTTCTTTGCATATATTGACATAAATATTTCTTAAGGTCTCCACTACAGTGGAGCAATATGCAAGAAACAGCACATTCTGGCTATACTATTGGCAGTGTCCCTGGCACATAAATTCACTGTTAGTCCTTCTCCTGTAGGAGAAAAATTTCTCTGGTTTTGTGTAGTTTCCTATACAGGAAAGGTCAGGTGCCTGATTAGTGTTATTCAGTGTGCAGAAAGATTGCCAGTGTACATGCTCCAACACATCACTGTCCAACAACCAACTGGAATGAAACCTTCTCTTGTCAAAATAAAATTAAAAGGAAGTATTTATGCAGAAATTAATCAGATTACAGTGTAAAAATAAAAATTAATCAGAACAACAAATGAGTGAAAGACATAGCCGAACTATAGGTACATGACTTTCGTTCCAAAATGCAAAATGTCACTTTGACTTCTCCGGTTCAGCCATGAAGCCCACCAGGCATTAATTTTTTTTATAAAAATTTTTAACTCTCCCCACAAATTAACAGCCTCTTGGAAAAGGACATGGTTCAGCCTGAGGTCTATCATCCATCCTGGATATTTGCTCACCCGAAGGCAACAGTCCGAGAACACTGGCCACTGAGAAAGAGTTTAATTCAGAAGGTGTTCACCAGCTGCAGTCTTTAAGATGCTTTGTACCACTCCCTGGAACTTCAGCTTTATTAAGTCAAATGCCTGAAGCTGATTTCTCCGCCCCAACCCAAAGAAAGATGAAGAGAAGCAGAAGAAAGACATTGACAAATGCCCAAAGTTGGAGTAATGTTAACTCACTGCCAGACACCAGCCTGGGCTGCTCTGACTCAAGAGTTTTCTAGATTGCCAGAAGAGTATGTGCAAATCCCAATACACCCAGCCATATAAAAGCCTAAAAAAGAATGAGAAAGTATCTAAATATAAAAATAGCCACATGTGTCAAAGCCTTCTTCTTAAAGACATTGTACCTGTGTATTAGTGAAGGCCACTCTGAGCTCTAGGGAGCTGTCTGGTGAAAAGCTTGTTCAGTAGTCTCTGTAGTTAGATGCAGCCAAGGCATCCTTCTCCAGAAGCAGGAGCAAATTCTCTGAGTTCTGTGGGATTACTGAGATACTAATGCAGCTCTGCAGGAAGCTGTTAAATTCTACTGCCTGATGTAACTTCGACAAAGACTACACTTGGGCCCAAGCTTCCGATAAAACCAGCACAAAAATGCAGAAGCAAAGAGCTTCCTCACAATGCTTTTTTTCTTAGGCTCTTTTTAAACATGAAATACCAGTCACTATTGTAGATAAAGTTTGCTGGTTTGACTTGTGCTCTGATCCACTGCAACAGTTCTAATGAAGTGGAAGCAAGAAAAAATTTGGTCCAGTGAGTCCACAGCCTTTTAGCCTTCTGACTTTAACAGGAATACAGAGCAACAGTTCTGTTTTCATTAGCTCCAGCAATAAGTTAGCCTTCTGGGTCCAATCTAAAGCTGCTATGAAAAGAATTAATTATTTTACCAAGCTCTCAGTTTTGAGGAATGAAGATTACATAATTCCAGCCTGGCCTCCTTAATTAATTAATTTAATACAGAAATGTTGCTTGCCCACAGACTGTCTCCTATTGTCCATTATAGTTACACAAACTAAAAAGTAATCAGCAAAAACGAAAGCTTATGTTTATTATCTAATTACCAAGAAAAACTGAGTGGTGAAGTCTGGACTCTACCCATGTTAAACTATGTTGGCACCCAAAAGTTAATCTAGATATTTGTTGAGGCTAGTTTGGTATATCTCATTGCTGGTGACAGAAGGTAGATGATGGGAAGGCACTGTGCCTCCTATTTGCAGTCCCTGACAGACAGAGAAGATTCCTCTGGGTGGACAGGACTCCCAGGGAGCTCCTGCTGCTGCTGCTTCAGGAAAAACCTACTGACAGTGTGACACCAGGGCAGTGGCTTGACTTGTTCAGCAGGGATAAAGGCAACCTTTCCACCCTGTTAAACAGTTGGGTAGGTATGCTCTTGTGCCCAGACCACCAAGCCACTTCTACGCATGCCAGCCTCTCTGCCTGCTCTAAGACATATATCTGCTGAGATGGTGGATCCTTCCTACCCTCAGCAAGATTTAGATGAGGACCAGTAAGTGTAGTAGCATCCGCAGAGACTCAAAACATTGTCTTTTGCTAAGAGCAGGCAGGTTTAAATTCAGACATAAAGCTGAGCTCTGTGAATTAGTTCTGATCCTGTACCTAGGAAGGACTTCTTGCCTGCTGCGTAGGACTGCACAGGACTCTCAGCCACAATCTGCGCAAGACCTGCTTGGAGGGATGCTCCCAGCACAGCCAACCCACCCACTGGGCAGAAACCACAGCACAGCCCAGGCAAACATTCTTTCCCCCAGACAAGGTTATCAGGAAAACACGGACATTTCTGGGCAGTTTATTTTCTTGATTTGCAGATTGCCCAATACAAAAACATTTCTGATCCTACACAATACACGTTCCAAAAAAATTGAGGGGGAAGAAGAAGTATGGAAATAATGGCATAAAAACTTTTATGTTACTAAGCCTCAAAACAAATTTAAACCACATGTATTTTTTTAAAGTAATTTTTTTTTCTACAAATTGGACCATCTTCAAGTTGTTGCTTAATTTTTGCCAAACCAGAATAAATATGCCAAATACAGAGCTTTGATGAATGCGCAGGTGATGTCATTTCAAAAAGTCCAGGGACATTTGGGGGGGGG
>VXBZ01009744.1:184914-201269 GCA_013399135.1 Heliornis fulica
GGAGTACTGTGTCCAGTTCTGGAACCCCCAACATAAGAAGGACATGGACCAGTTGGAGAGGGTCCAGAGGAAGGCCACAAAGATGACAAGAGGGCTGGAGCACCTTTCCTATGAGAGAGTTGGGGCTGTTCAACCTGGAGAAGAGGAGGCTCCAGGGAGACCTTATAGTGGTCTGTCAGTACCTCAAGGGGGCCTACAAGAAAGATGGTGAGAGGCTGTTCAGTAGGGTCCATTGTGACAGGACAAGGGGTAATGGTTTCAAAATAGAGGGAGGGAGATTTAGATTGGATATTAGAAAAAAAGTTCTTTCCTGTAAGAGTTGTGGAGCATTGGATAAGGTTGCCCAGGGAGGTGGTGGATGCCCCATCCCTCGAGACCTTCAAGGCCAGGTTGGAGGAGGCCCTGAGCAACCTGATCTAGTTGGGGATGTCCCTGCTTCTTGCAGGGTGGTTGGACTAGATGACCTCTGGGAGACCCTTCCAACTCTAATCATTCTATGATTCTACGATTCTATGATTCTATACCTGCCTACATATCCAAGCACAATGACCAGAGTCATCTTTCCTTTCACTGAACTCATAATGCTATAGATCTCTACACTTGCATATTTAGTATGTAAACAATCTCCCTCTATTTCACCACTACCACTTCTTCATCTGTTTCTAGTGTGCTTGCACTCCTGTCCCCACAGCAGCTCTACATTTGTGGACCATTTTCCAGATTTGTCACAGACATAGTTTCAAGGCAACCCTAAATGTAGCCCACCTGCTGATTCCAAGTCTCTTCTTGGGACCATATGATATCTTGGGGAGCAAGTGATAGTCTTTGCATTTATCTTCTTAGCTCCTTCTGTTCATACAAAATTAAATTCAATAATATCCCCTGTGGGTTTCTTTGTACAAGGAATGTGTATGTTTACTTCTTTCTGCCCATACTGTCACATTCAGCTCTATACCAGTTATCTGAGAACCATAACACTTGGAAGACATCCAAGGTTAACAGATCATGGCCTCTGAGACTTCTGTCAACATATTTTTACCTTTATACTCTTAAATCTGATTATGTAAAGGGATAAAGAAGAAAAACCTAAGAATACTTGTACTTCAGACCAAGGTGAGACAATATTAGTAACCTTGTAGTGCTGGTATTTAAGAGTTTTAAGGGGGCTCAAGAATATACCATCTACTTGAGTAAGCACATACTGAGAGAGCACTGTAAGAATACTCTTCCACCAGCTTTTCTGGGATAATTTCTTTAAAAACAAAAAGGAATCATAGATAACAGCGCTGAAGGAGAGGCCATTTAATCTATTGCTGTAGAAACATTGGTTATACCTAAACTATCTAAACAAAGAAGGACGTGGTTTCTGTAAGCTCATGGCAAACATTAAATCAGAAATACTTCTGACTTTTAAGATTCTGGAGCTTGTTTTGACTAACACTGATTGAATACGGTAATCTCCTGAATCTGTTAGTTTACTCAGCACTTCACCCAGACATTCCCTTTCAAAAGGTGTAAAGATAGTTACTTTTTCCTTCTCATTTTGATGGGACGTAGAGAATGAAGAGGCTGGTGATGGGGAGATGATAGGAGATTTAGTTTTGTAGAAGGGAGATGATGACATTTGGATATGTGTATATTTGCCATTGTGCATCTAGCAGTTTAGAAGAAATTGAATTTTCATAGCACCTAGCACCAGAGCAGCTGGGATCCTGTTTATGAAATTAACCACCCTAAAAGGTAATGTCAGGCAGCTGTTTCTGTCTGAAGAAACACTCGCTACCATCTTGTCATTTTGTCAGACAAAATGACTAAGTAAAACAAATCAAGAAAATAACCAGCCTTGAACTAAACAAACAGCCTAGCAATGCACCCCAGACACTAACTCCAGTAGACTGTAAAGAAGAAAAACAGCCACTTGGTTGATAAAGTCATGCAGCCAGGCTTGAAGGCTGAGCCCTGCAAATCTCCATCCTATCCAAACCCAGGACAGCCCTCATGGTGCATCAGGGCACTAGAGAGGGACCTTCAGAAAACCAGGCTGAAGATAGTAATTAACAGAATAAAATAGAGCTAGTGCTGCTGTAAGTTTTAGCTAAATGTAAGACAACTCCACTCATTTGTGAACAAGAAATGCTTGATATAATATATACCTCCCGAAAGACAGGAGCTGATAGCAGAAGAGATCACTGCAGATAAAAGGCTGAGATGGCTGCTGTGAATTTATCACTTAGCCCCAGTTTTGTATGAAGGGAAGCACAGAAAATAAAAGGCTGCAATGCAGTCCAAGAGGAGTTGTTTCTCCTGCAGGAGAAAGGTTTCATGGTTTCTCAGTGCCAACAAGCCCTTTCTACAGCTTTCCAAGTGCTTATCCTGTTTATTTCACATACCATTTCTGTCTACTTAGTATCAGCTAAAGCCTGCTCAGTTTTATCCTCTTGGCCAGTCCCACTCCCTGAAGCTTGTTTATATCCTAGATGGTGTGTTATCGTGATAGAAGTTTCCCCTGTTCTCCTTCAGAAGAATCTTTGTAGACATTTCTGGCTAGAATTTCAACATAATAACTAAATTCTGCATGCAGAACAGTCTTGTTAAAACTGTCACAATGCAATTTTAATGAAAAGTGATATAACTCAAACTTAAGTATATGGATAAATAAAACTCTTTTCTGGATATCCTGATTAAAAAATCACTACGTAGGGCTTCTCAAAACAGAAAGAAAACTGTCCTTTAAAAGGTCAATGTATTTGAAGTTAAATGATGGAGAAGTTTGGGGTAACATCTGAGCTTTATTCTCAACGTAGCTGTGAAGAGTTGCTGTATGATGTGGTTAAATGTAACGATGAACTGACGAAGAACCAAAAGTCTCGTACACACAGTGGTAGCTGTTGTCAAGGAAAGTTAAAGGGAACCCCTAACTCTGTGCAACTGTGATGTTGCAACACTCATTAGCCTCTGAAGCCAATCAGTCTGGAAAAAATACTTTCCTGATTTGTTACTTCTGTTGTGTTTGCCTTTCCTACCTCATTTAAAATTCGATCTTTTAGAAACAAACTTGTAAATATTTACAAAATGAATCATACTACACAGCAAAAGAGATTAGAGAAATGCTTTGGTACTAAAACAATGTGTTTCACGTAACCTGATTGTATAATTCAATTTTATATTAGAGGGGAGATATGTAAATAAAAATGGTGAAATATGACCCCGTTTTACAAGGTCCCATTTCAGACAGTACAGATGAAATCCAAATGAAGTTCTAGTTGCAATGTTTGCTGTGGTGAAACTAAATTTCATAAATATATTAGCACCTGGAGATATTTTATGATTTCTGAAAAACAATGTTAAAACAGTCATAAATCAAAACATTCAAGTGTGGACAAAAAGTATACATTTGGCTTTTGTGGGATTTTGTTACTGAGATTTATTTTGTTTGATCATTCACAACACCTACTTCTTTTTACATAAACACATGTAAAACTTGTGTTAACTATTAAGAAAAAACAGTGCTCCTTTTTGTTTCTTAATGGTTTATCAATACTGCAGTAATAACGAAAACCATAAGAAACAAGGCTGTATCACATTTGTAGGTAATTAAGATGTGGTTTATTTCTGTATAAACTACATTGAAAAGTATTTTGGTCTGTAAACAAAGTTTATTCACATAGTATGCCATCATAAAACGACTATTAGAACACCAGAGCAAAGGTGTGCAGATAACTTTGCTCATTAAAAAAAAGTATTGACATTGAAAGTATGTAGTTTCTAGAGAGAAATGAAAGATAAGTAGAAAACAGGAAGAGTTTATTCTGTGCAAAACACTTAGTATAGCTAAGAGTTTAAATATTTTATGTAAAAAAGATTCAGTTTCTTGTGCTAAATCACGTCAGATGTTACCATAGATAAACCTTTTTCAGGAGGACAGAAGGGCCTAATGAAATCCTAATTTGTAGAACATTCTGGTTAGTGTAACAGGTGGTCTAAATGGTTCCCTAACCNTAAAGACAACTTCACCAGAAACCAGAAATGAAAACTCTAGATTCTGTTACGAAGACTCCAGACTACAGATTATAACCTTTTCTAGAAAATCTACTCATTTCTTTTCTGGTACTTCTTAGAGAAAAATTATCCTGCCTCATTCATCCAAAAAAATTGTTTCTTTCTGAGAGTTATACAAATGTTAGTTGAGCTCTTTCTAATGAAGTAAAATTATGAGGGTAAATAGAATAGACCAGTTGAGGTACAATACTACCCTGACATTGTTGTTGTTGTTGTTGTTAGAGACCCAGAAGAAATAATACTTCACCACCATTCATGAGGCCATGCTTTGATCTGGTGTCATTAACAGCTGGCTAACAAGACTGTTGTGATCATAGAACAGAATCATAGAATCGCAGAATCTCCTGAGTTGGAATGGATTCTAAGAATCATCAAGACCAACTCCTGGCTCCACCCAGGACCTTCCCCTCCTGAACCCATATTGGCTGTGACCAATGATTATGTTGTCCTTTAAGTATTTTTCAGTATATCCCAGCATGATTTGGTACATAATGTTACCAGGCACTGAGGTGAGACTGCTTGTAAGTGAAAATCAAATTGAAATAAAAATTAAATTGCATCTGAATACTAATGCAAACAAAGTCAGTCCCTAAAGAAAATGTGAATGAACTGGACAAGGAGAAGTAGTGGTGACTCAAATTTTCTTTCCTACTCCTTGTAGAGTCCTTCTTGGCTAAATGGGAGCACTACATTTGGGTCACGCAAGTGCCTTCTTACAAGTTTTTACCAAAAATTCCTTGCTTGTCTGATGTTAACTTTTAAGTACAAGTTTAGGAACCTAAACAAGTGCTAAAATCACATTTCTCATCAGTTTTTAACACAAATCCATGATACTTGGTTCTGACCATGGTTTTCTCAGAAGTTAGTGGGGGTGAAGGGTGCTCCTTTTTGGAGAAGTCTGTTGTTCAGTCCCTAAAGAAGTGACAAAATTTTTGGAAGAAACCAGCTGTCCCTGCAGACAGAGAGGAAAATTGTGGTAATGAGTCTCCAGACTTAGTCATGTGCCCATGACATGAAAGTCTACATCTTTTTTCTCAGCTGCAACATGGGAGTAGTCACCTATTTATTGTATTTCATTGGACTCTTGTGAGGGAACTAGTTTAAGTCACTTTTCAGAACACTCAGTATTTGTTAAGTCTGCTCTCACCAGCAGGTATTAATTACTATTTTATTTTGTAAATAATTGGTAGAATTGTCTTTCAGCTGCACTTAGGTTTTCCAAAGAAAGGAGCCTGTTAGTAGCTTCAGAAATGTCTCACTAAGCCTCCAGTTATTTGTGTCTGTCAACTTCTCCAAGTTGGAAGTGGAAGAGTTGCATTAAACATCCCTATTAACTTTCCAACATGTGACTCAAAGCAACTCCTCTGTCTTTGATTAGTTAGAAGGACATCTGCAAAATTGAGTTTACAATACACCACATAATCTCAAACGCAGATCTTATTCTGTCATCCGGACCATACGTGTTAGTGTCAACAACAGCAATAAACAATACAAGACACGGCTCACATAAACATTTCAGAAATCATACGCTTAATCATTGTTCAGAAGTTGGACCAAGCTATGACTAACCTCTTCAGCACTACAAGCCCTTGGCTTACTGTCTTTGAAACACATCCAGAAGAAAGTGTATCCAAAACCTGAACATAGAGATGAAAGGGAATTCACGTGGCATAACAATGATGTGAACAGCAATAAACAACATCAAAAGTTGGTTAACTATGAAACTGAAATTGTGCTGAATTTGAAGCTTTGCTAAATGGCAATCTCCTCTAGCTCTCACAGGATAAGATCATTTCTTAATTCATCTTATTAGCTACTTCTTTTCCAGTTCATCAAAGTCTGCTGGACTGTCTATGCTGCTGTCTTTGGCTTTCGAAAAAGATTCTGGCAACAGTATCAGTGGGTAAAGCTGATTAAGAGTTGAACTTTGGTGAAAAAAAAAAAATAAGAAACAAACCTGAAGCAACGATCATGGAAAATATTTACACAAAGCAAAGCCTAGAAAATGCCTGTCAAGATGGTCTGTACACAGAAATGTGTGGTTTTCCCACACAAGTGCCAGTGTGACTCCTAACAGCATGAGTAAAATCTAGGGCACTTCCAACTCTTGATATCAGATGGATTCTCACTGCATCCCCACTTGTGCCATCTCCAGGATTTCCCAGGTTAAAAACTGTATGCACTGAAAAGGGAGAACCACAGTATGTTCTTTGGCCTGGTAACAGTCTAGAAGTCCTTCAATTCTTCTTAGGTTTTGTTAAAAGGCAGAAAGTAAAAGAAAGTGCCAGTGTTTCAGTTAAAAAATTGTTTTCTATTTATGCTTTCCATAGGTCCGATACATACATTAGGTCCAATACTCAGGTCAAGCCATTATGAGGGTAAAAAGCTTCTTTTATGGTGTTTTAGACAATGCCCACACCAAGCAGGTATTTCTGTAACCTCATTCCTCAGAAAGAAGTGTGGTGGACAACAAAGATCTATACTATATTAGCACCATACCACATGTAACACCGCACGAAACAATACCAGAAATAGCGGTTAGTATTTGGAAAGGCAGGGTGGGAATAACTATGAAAGACCGAAAGTAAAGCTCCTCCTTTGGGAGTGAGAGTTAACTAATGCAGAAAAGCTAAGAGTTATTGCTAGTAAAGAAAATTCTGCCTGATTTTCCTTAAGTACCAAGTAATATTTAAAATAACTCCCAGAAAAATGTCTGTTGCAATCTATGGTCTGAGTCCAAAAATTCAGTTCTATACTACTTTGTTAGTGTATGGAGGGAAAGGTGGCCCTCAGTTATTTTTCTTTCCTGAACTTTTGAGGGTCAAAATTCCCTCCAAAATCTCTTAGATAGGCTGGTATTTTGCTCCAGTATCTGTGCACCGGTACATGAGCATAGTTTCTCTAGGTAATTTATTAATGTATATCTCTCATCATCTTTGAAGTCACTAAACAGCAAAGAAAAAGAAAAAAAAGACTAAATTAGCTGAGATAAATTGACATTGACTTCAATAATCATGTTTTTTTAGCCTAAAAGAAAGTAATTGTGCAAGGGTGCTATATTTAAGACATTCCTTCTACAATCTGTTCTGCACAATACTTTTGTTACACCCGTCAATTAGTCTCCTGGCATGACCAGTAGCCCCATGTAGAGAGGACTCCATGCTAAAGCAGATTTGCTGGCAGGACTTGTGATCCAATGGAAAAGACCTGGACTGGAGCTGTTCATGAAGAACTACAGCCCATGGGAAGGACTCATGTTGGAAAAATTCCTAAAGGACTGTCTCCCAAAAGACAGACCCCCCACTGGAGCAGAGGAAGAGTGTGAGGAGTCCTCCCACTGAGGAGAGAGGAGCAGCAGTGAACTGACCACAGCCCCTATTGCCCATCCCCCTGTAATGCTGGGGGACAATCAAGAGAATTCAGGAGTAAAGTTAAGCCTGGGAAAAATGGAGGGGTTCAGGGTAAGATGCTTTAGACTTATTTCTCATTACTCGGGTTTGCTTGGTAATAAATCATATAAATTTTATTCCTAGATGAGTCTGATTTGCCCATGATGATAACTAGCAAGTGATCTCTCCTTGTCCTTACCTTGACCCACAAGCTTTTGAACAGATTTTCTTTCTACTGTCCAGTTGAGGAATCTTATCTTATGATAAATATAAGAAATTGCTCTGATTTTGGCAGGTATAGAGCTGGGTTTTGGGTTGACTTTTTTTTTTCTTGTACCTGGTATAATAGAGAATCCCAGAATACCAGAATGATAGGGGTTGGAACAGACCTCTGGAGATCTCCTAGTCCAACCCCCATGCCAGAGCAGGACCACCTAAAACAGGCTGCACAAGACAATGTCCAGGCAGGTTTTGAATGTCTCCAGAGATGGAGACTGCACAACTTCTCTGGGCAGCTTGTGCCAGTGCTGTGCCACCCTCAGAATAAAGAATTTCCTCCTCATGTTTAGGTGGAACTTCCTATATTCAAATTTATGCTCATTGCCTCTTGTTCTGTGCTCTGTTTTGGATTTAGCATGAGAATAAAGTTGATAACACACTGATGTTTTAGTTGTTGCTAAGCAGTGCTTATAACAAACAAAGGACTGCTCACTTTCTCAAGCCCTGCAAGGAAGCAGTATGTAAGGTGTGAGAAGTCACAGCCAAGACAGCTGACTCAAATTCAGTAACCATGTGGCACTATACTCAGTACATCAACTGGAGGAGGTGGCTGAGGGGGGGAAAGATCACTGCTAAGACAGTGGCTAGGCATCAATCAGCAGAAATTATTTTCCATTTTCAAGATTTGGTTTTCTTTGGTTTTATTTCTTTATCTATTATTTTCCTTTTCCTTGCAATTCAGTAGTAGTAGTAGTAGAGTAGTAATACTATAGCAGGAGTATTTTACTATTTCATTTTATTTTATTTCAATTAGTAAATTGTTCTTATCTTAACTAATGAGTTTTCTCACTTCTACCCTTCCAATTCTGTCCCTCTATTCCAACAGAGACTGGGAGAGAGAAAGCAGCTGTGTGCTGATTAGTTGCTGCCTAGGGTTAAACCAAATAATTTCTCCAAAACTGCTGTCTATCTTGAGATTAAAGTAGAAAATTCACCAAACTAAGAAGTCAATGATTAAAAAAAAAAAATCACCACTAATCAACACAAAGTCATTGTGCACATTTTCTGAAGCAATATGGCTTATCAAAACTATTTTATCATGAGACTATAATATAAAATCATAGCTGACATGTTTCTGTGACAGAGAACAGAGATTATGGAGACTGATTGCTCTAAAAATACATGTTAGTCAAACAGTTTGCTAATTTTTTCAAGGTAGACTGACTTAGGAGCATTTTATCCAATTTGATATCTGGGGGAATTTTTTTCTGGCATGGGATTTTTTCATGGAAACAATGTGGTACAATATGCTCAGCATTTTAAGTGGACTATGTAAATAAAATAGTTTATTGGTCTATCTTCGTGTAGAATAGAATAGAATAGAATAGAATAGAATAGAATAGAATAGAATAGAATAGAATAGAATAGAATAGAATAGAATAGCTCTTTATATACACAGTAGACTTCAGTGGAATACTATTTATTTATATCTACCACTTGTTTGGAATAAAGACACAAACTTCTACATGGAATCCAAATATTTTTTACTCAAAACCACCATAATTTCTCTTATTATAAATATCTATTTTAATTTCTTTTACCATAATGACTAGGAGTCCCAGCCATGGACCAAAGCCCTATTTTGCTGGCAATATGGTCCTTTAACAAGCAATCCCTGTTCCTGCAGTGTGCAACAAGAGAGGAAAGGAAATTCTCGGACATATTAATAACAAGTAGCAAAATAACCTCAGTATACCAGCAGCACAAACATCAAGAAAGTGAGTTCCACTTCTTGTTTGGCTGTTTTCCCTTTCCTTGGTACCCTAACAAAGCTGAATTTTAAGGTATGTTTGTACACTATCTAACTAGAGAAAAGATGCAACTTAAGGTAACAGTTAGTTGATATATCCACATTTGTTCAGTCAAGTCAGAAAAGTATTAATGATAAATAATACCATTCCCAGAAAAGCAATATATATGCTTGCTAATGGAGCGTGGTTTGAACACAGTGACTTAGGATCATGAACAAAGACTGAACTAAATTTCCATTGCATTAGTACAAGTTTTTAACGAGCAAGAGCTTGTGTTTACATGGAAAACACCTGAAATATAAGACTAGCATAAGAAAATAAAAAGATAGTATAGAAATAATACAGGGTTAAATTTTTAAAAGAAATTTCTGTAAAGTTTCATTCCTTAAATATATCTAGAAATAAATGGTTCATTTAAAACCCTTTATGTTTTATTTGTATAGGCTAAAAAGTATTTTAGTTTTCCTATGAATACTATGAGTTCCATGTGAATGGTGTGACTCATGCTGATAGCACAGCAGGTTTTAATATTAATTTCAATGTGCATTACTTTCTAATCACCAGGGTTCAGCACTCAGTGGAATCAAAACTGCAATATATATAGATTCATTGACCTATTTAAATCTTAAGCAGTGCTGATGTCGCCACATCTGATTACAGAATAGTTTTAACAATCTGTTCTCACTTACAACTACCCATCACTGGATTGACTATGTGCTACAGGCTCTATGTAGCTTCTATGGCCAAATATTTTCTTGAAGAAAGTTTACAATTTTGACAAGCCATTGAAAATATTTATGTGCGAAAGCTACTGCTCATTCTCACCAAATCATTTGTTATTGTCATTGTCAGGTCCCCAAATAAATAACCGATCTCTTACTAACCCTTAGATTAAAAAAAAAAAAAAAAAAAAAAAAACAAAAAAAATAAGCNTCAAAACAACTAAGGCCACGTAGGTCTGGTATGAAAGTTTATCATGCATGTTTCTTGTTGACTATTCTGTCATCAAAGATCTATCATTTATAATCCAGTAGCAGATGTGGGGAAGGGGATTTCAAACCACGTGAGATATATCTGCAACAGCTCATCAGGCTAGGTCAATTCCCTGATTATGTCAAAAAACTTCAGTTATAATGAGTATCATGTTATATGGTTCAGCCCCAGCCAGTACCTAAGCACCATGTGGCTGCTCATTCACTCTTCCTCTGGAGTAGGATGGGGAGCAGAATAAGAGGACAGGTAAAACCTATGTGTTGGGAAAAGAGCACTTTCATAGGACAGCAAAGGAAAACAACACCAGTACTTATAAGAGAATATACAAAGCAGTTCATATACAATGCAATTTGCTCACTGCTCCAAAACCTAATGCCCATTCTGGGACCAAGTAGCAACTTCCCCTCCCGAGCCTGTCCCCTTTTATACACTGAGTATGACATCATATGGTCAGGAATAACCCTCAGCTACTTTAGGTCAGCTCTCCTGGCTGTGACCCCTCCCAGCTTCCTGGGAAAATTAACTTTTTCTTAATCCCTATTATTCAAAAGCAAGGATAGAATTTTCAATTGGTTCTTCTGTTTAAATGCATAGAAAATTTAAATTATGATCTGATATAAAAAAGTTAGAATATACCTAAAGGTCTGACCACAAACAGAATTTCCATTAGCTTCCTATCACTTTCATCTTGTGCTGTATGGCAAAGAGGAGTCAAAATCTCAACATGACTAGCAGGCTAACATGTATGGACTTTAGAAAAGCAAGGATAGGAGAAGACTTCCAACAGAGTACCTATCACAAAGATCTTTTTGCTAATGAAACCTTTCTTTAATACCCATGCAATATTATCCTGACTCTTTCCTTTAATTTAACATGAGATGGGGGGTGAAATGCAATTGCCAATTTTGAGGTGGTTAGATACATTTCAACAAGACATTTTTTCTTTCAGAAAATGCGTCCAAAAATAAGAAATGTTGAAAATTCTTCTTCTGAATGCAGAACACTTTCCCTGTTTGATACCTGTAAGCAAAAAAAGTCAGAGAATTATATGCAGGTTGGAAAGAACATTAGGAAGCACAACAACCTGCTGAAAGCAGCATCGCTGAGGAGGTCTGGTCTTGGAAAGCTCCAAGGATGCAAGACCACACAGCCTCTCTGGGTTTCCTGCTCCACTCTAAACTGTCCCTATGAAGAAAAAGTTTTCCCTTCAATATCAAACCTGAACTTCTCTTGTTTTGATTTATGAGTGTTGTCTCCTGTCTTGCTGCTGCACACTGCTGCAGAGAATCTGGCCTCATTCTCTTAATAACTTGTCTGTAAGTAAGGGAAGGCTGCTCTGAGCTTTCTCCAAGCTGAAGCAGCCCAACCTCCCAGGCTTCCCTCACAGGGCAGGTACTCTAGCCTGAGAATCATGGTGGTTGTCTGCTGGGCTTGCTGCAGTTTGAAAATGTCTACCTCAGACTGTGGAGACTAAACTTGAGGACTCAGAGTCTAGCTGTGGTTCGAGACATGTCAAATTGAAAGGAATAATCACTTCTCTCCATTTCTTGACCTTGCTCATACAGCACTGGATAGTGCTGGCCTTCACTGCTGCCAGCCCCCACTCCTGTGCAGCTTGCTCCCTCTCCCAGAGTCTCAGGCAGCCAATACTCAGTCTGGACTGTTAGAATGGGTAGAGACTCTTTCTTCCCAGGTACAACTGGCAATGCACAACTTTGCATTTTACTCCTAATACCGCTTACAATTTTCCCAACTATAAGAAAAAAAAAAGCTTGGATAATACTATCCTTAACGACCCAAGAGATTTTTTTTATATCCTTTACCCTTAAGAGCTGTTTCATGGTATCTCACCTGCCAGTCTTCAGAATGATATGAAGTCTGCTACTGACTTTCCTCACTCCCTTCAGGTTCTTGACCTCCACGAGTTCATGGATGCTAGAGCTAAGGGTGACACTGGTTACTATGTTCCCAACATCTTCTGTGTTACTGAATAGTTCCTCACCCTTGGTTGGCCGATCCATTATCTTTATATATAAGTGATACACTTCAAACCTTCGAGAAGTCTTCTCAACTGGTTGAATGGTGTCTTGTTTTCCTTTCAGAGGATGTCAGGGAAATTAAATCTCTCCCCAATAAACAAAGATTGTGATTTAGAGGCTTCCTCCAATTTAGAGGTTGACTTCCTCACCTTGGTTGGGTGGAAAAAAAGTTTTGACAGATAATAGCAAGTTTTTCTGACTGGCTTTGTAACTTCATATCAAGAAGTTTATTTTACAATGTGGAGTTACATCCTTGGACAAAAGAGACAACTTATTAAACAAAAACCCAAAAGCAAATCTCCTTTGATTTTTCAACACATCTTGAAGAGCAGACTGCAGTGCATTTCCCTGAAGAGAACTGAAATAAGCAATGGAAAGAGCCAGAGAAGAAAGTCTGTGAAAGTGAGGTTATGTCCTGACAGTGGCCTCATTTTTTTTTTATGGAAACTTTTCCTCAAGTTGATTACCTTTTCCGTGTCACGCTGCTTTTTACTACGTAAATAATAGTTTTATAGTCTTTGTGACCTAAACCGGCAAGTGAAGCATTAGGAAATGTATTCTACATATTTTTCTTACCTGGATTTTAGTTTGCCAGTCAGTATGTAGGAGGGAAAAAATAACCTAAAAGATGACTGGGAGATAACTAGCAAAAAAAAAATTTGGCCACAAGAGAGGAAACAACCAAACAGGCCAGGTCTGTTCTACTTATTGGACTCTGTTCTGCAGCTGGCAAAACATTAGAAAATAAATATTGTTTCCTGATATTTTAATTTCCCATTGGAGTTCACTATGGTAAACTTTGCTTTTGGGTAAGATATATTTTGAAGATTTATTTGCTTTGTATAGCCAGAATAAAAAATTGTTAGGAAACAACCCTCACACATGCTGATTGGGAAAATTTCCCTTTCTTCATGTTCAAATGACCTGGGAAGTCCTGTCATCACTGTTGGGAAGAAACTGTATCCCTGCATAGAAAGACACATTTACTGGATGCATAGCCACCAGCCCTCTTACTGAACTTTGGTGAACCAAATCAACCGTCACATACTGATAGGAACATTGATATGAATTGAAACAAAGTCTGTATGAATAATAAAAGACAGATGTTTGCTCACTGTTACCCAACTAATTCTAGCCATCACAACAGCATGTGGCAAACACCTGCTAAGGCCTGGCTGTGTCTTGGATGTGTTCCTAGTCACCGAAGGAAATTTCTCGTAGCATCCTGTAGTAAACTGAAAAGCATGAAAAGCTTCAAATGACAAGATATTTGTTTCAAATTACATAAAGAACTTGTCTTTTCCAGTTGCAAGCTTCATGGTTGGGGTTTTTTTGTTTGTTTATTTATTTATTTAAATGTCCACTAAAGTCTTAAGCAGAATTCAACATTTTTCAAAAGCAGACTTCCTTTATTCACAGAAGCACTGAAGGAACCTTTTTTTCTTTAAGACCACCAGTCATCAACAAGAGTGCCACGGAAGTACCCACTCATAGGGCAAGACCTCAAGCTACTGCCCAGCAGTAGAGTTGTAGAGAGCTTTGAAAAGAGAAGAAATTATTACAGCCTCCCTCCTGCCCTCCCTCTCCACTTCAACAGTAGCACTTTCCGTCTTTTCTTCTCATGTTCCTTTCAGACATTTCTGTAAACACACACAAAAGTCATAATTCCAAATTTATGCATCAGACTCATGTTGCCCACCATGGATATATGAGCAGCCATTACTTCATCAAAATATGGGTGGGGTGAGAGGATTTTTGGATGAACTGCAAATAAATGATGAGCTGGCAATGCACAGTGCCCAAAGTGGTAACAATTCTACCCCCAAATAGCACATTTCATATAATAAATTAACTGCAGTTATAGTTGTCATAAAAGTATAAAAAAAGAAAATAGAGCAAGATAGAGTGGGTGAGAGAAAACACCACTTTTCCACAGTGAGACATGTTGAGAGTTACCTCTCCTAACAGGACTGTGATGTCTCTGCAGGACTTTCCAAGAGCTGACCAATAATGTCTCCCAAATGTTCATCCATTTCACTGGCAAGTCATTAAGTTTTTATATTCAAACTTCTCTAATGACACTACACTTCATGTACTCCAGTCGATCTTGTAATCAGATAATTTTCTACATTTTCCACTCTAGCCTTACAAAGAAAGAAAGAAACCAGCATGTGGGAGGAAATTACATGCATAATGAGAAAGCAGAAGTGCTCGTTTTGCAAATAGTAATGCAAACACTGGAGAGTTTAATTTTCCCATGTGCTTCATTGAAGTTTTTTTTCCAATTTCAATGCATAGGAGAGTCGGGCTGTCTCTCACTGCTCATCTTGTTGATCCCCATATATCTCGTTATATACTTTTTACTGTACATTGTGCTCAAGCACAATGTAAACTAATATCTGAACAAGGAGCACACACTCACATATGCAATAAGTCATGTAAGACAAAGTCCTGATACACAGATCTTTGTTTAAGATAATAGGAAAAATAGAAATGCTCCTCGCATTCAAATATTATTGCAGTTCTACGCGAGGTGGCACTGAGATGTTGGCCTACCTAAACAGCTACCTGTCCTTTAGCCTATATTCACCAACAACTTGAAATGAAGAGAAATGGCATTATCCCCCTTTTACAGATGGGAACCTAGGCAGAGAGACTAGGAAAACCATGGGCGATGACCTTTCTGTGGCCTAGGGTGAGATCTTGAGTTCACAGTCAACCATTATTCCTTGCTCCTGAGGTAGGGCAGCCTCTTCTAACTAGCCTATTGGATAGACATTGTGGGAGAACTAAAGACATAAATGGCCAAACTTCATTCAATACGATAAAGAAAATGTGTCTTGAGAGGGATAAAATTTAGTTAGTATCTGTTACAGATATTCTGCATGAAAGGCTTATTTCAAGCTAGGAAAATTTTGGAAAAAAGTGATAAGGTTTGTAAACACAAAAAAGTGAGGGAACATCACAATACTTGAAAAACTAACTTACTGTTAAGATAGAAGAATCATTTTTCATGAATAAAAGAAGTATTTATCTAAAGAATCTCAGTATAGCAGTTACGTAAATATAGTATAAAAGGACTCAAAAGAATAAATAGCTATCCATCAATATGTAGTAGATCTCATGAGAATTACTTTAAGATTTCTATCTAGGATAATATGGTGTCATGACTGCCCAAGATAGCAACTAAGCCCCACATAGTCATTCAGTCACACCACCCACAGTGGGATGGGGAAGAGGACTGAAAGTGTAAGAGTGTGAAAACTCATGGATTGAGATAAAGATAGTTCTATAAGTAAGGCAAAACCTGCACACACAAACAAAGCAAAACAAGGGATTCATTCCCTACTTCCCTACTTCCTATGACCAGGCAGGTGTTCAGCCATCTCCAGAAAAGCAGGGCTCCACCAGGCATAATGGTGAATTAAGAAGACAAATCACAGAATCACAGAAGGTTAGGAGCTGGAATGGACCATGAAAGATCATCTAGTCCAACCGCCTGCCTGAGCAGGATCACCGAGATTAAGTCACACAGGAATGTATACATATTGGTCTTGAGTGTCTCCAGAGAAGGAGACTCCACAACCTCTCTGGGCAGCCAGGTTCCAGTGATCTGTCACCCTCACAGTGAAAAAGTTCCTCCTTATATTAAGTTGGAACTTTCTATGTTCCAGCTTGGAACCATTTCCCCTGTTCTATCACTAACCAAAACCAAGAAGAGCCTGGATCCATCCTCCTGACACTCACTATTTACATATTTATAGACATTAATAAGGTCACCTCTCAGTCTCCTCTTCTCCAAGATGAAGAGACTCAGCTTCCTCAGCCTTTCTTCTTGAGGAAGA
>VXBZ01009744.1:202766-259454 GCA_013399135.1 Heliornis fulica
TTACCTCTCTTGGAAGAAGGCAGGCAAAAGAATTCAGGGATCTCATTAACTCATGCAATGGTAAAACTAGAAAGGCAAAAGCCCAGCTAGAGCTCAGTCTGGTCATTGTTTTAGCTTGGAGTAGAGGAGACTGAGGTTAATTCAGACTGAGACATTAATGACCTCATTAATGTCTATGAATATGTAAAGGGTGAGTGTCAGGAGGATGGATCCGGCTCTTCTCGTTGTTGACCAGTGATAGGACAAGGGGAAATGGTTCCAAACTGGAACATAGAAAGTTCCATCTTAATATAAGGAGGAAATCTTTCACTGTGAGGGTGACAGAGCACTGGAACAGGAAGCCCAGAGAGATTGTGGAGTCTCCTTCTCTGGAGACATTCAAGACCAATCTGGACACATTCCTGTGTGATCTAATCTAGGTGATCCTGCTCAGTGAGACGGGTTGGACTAGATGGTCTTTTAAGGTCCATTCCAACTCTTGAAATTCTGTGATTCTGTGACTGAATGCACCATCACTAAGTTTGCAGATGACTCAAATCCAGCAGAAAGGTTGATGTGCTCAAGGGTAGGAAGGCTCTGAAGTGGGATCCAGACAGAGTGGATGATAGGCTGAGGCCAAGTGTATGAGGTTTAACAAGACTCTGGGCTGAGTCCTGCACTTGTGTCACAACAAACCCAGACAATGATACAGGCTTGGGGAAGAGTGGCTGGAAAGATGTCTGGTGGTGATGTTTGGCACCTGGCTGAACATGTTGTAGCCAGGTGGGTGTTGGTCTCTTCTCAAGTAACAAGTGACAGAACAGGGGAAACGGCTTCAAGTTGTTCCAGGGGAAGTTTAGATTGGATACTAGGAAAAATGCCTTCACAGAAAAGGTTGCCAAGCACTGTAGCTGGCTGCCCCATGAAGATGTTGAGTCACCATCCCTGGAGGTATTTAAAAGATATTTAGATGTGGTGTTTAGGGAAATGGTTTCATGGTGGATTTGGTAGTGTTAGGTTTAAAGCTGCAGTCAAAAATCTTAAAGTTCTTTTCCAATCTAAATGATTCTATAATATTAAATAACATATAAGTCAATGTTTTTAAAATTATGGAGAGAACGATAGTATACAGTCAATAATTTTTTAGGAAAATGGATCTTTAAAAGCAATCTCAATTTTATTTTTACCGGAGACCAAAATCCCTAAAAAGCAGTAACATAAAACATTAAAGAAATGGCTATTTTTCTCTGAACATAAAACTTCTGTGGCTTAATCAGTATGGCATTCTGGTTAAAAAATGACACCAAACATTTTAAATAAGCATACTAACTGTTTATTAAGACACACTATTTTGAACAAAATCAATACACCTCACGTGAGAAAAACTTCTGATGTAAATACTAAATTGCACTAAAATGTGGGGGGAAAAAAAGTCATCTCATAATCCATGTCAAATGATGGAGAAAAATGGGTTCAGAGATGGCTGCAAAGAGAACAGGCAAGACATCTGTTCATCTAGATCAGTCCAGTGTCTAATACCAAAGGAATACTTCAAGATCATGCTGTAGAAGTCGTGTTTTGGGTTTCACATCCTGCTTACACTTTAAAGCAAAAAAACAGCAGAAAAAAATGAGAAGTCTTGCAAAATTGCATTTTTCTACCCACATTACAGAACAGTACCTCTCTTTTATTGCTTTCCTATAGTTTTATAAATCAAGGCCTTTACCTTTTGCTTAGCCGGAATAAAATGTGTAGTACTTTTCCCCCCAGGTTTGTCTGGTGTCAGAGGGATGTATAGGTAAAGGGATACATCATTTCTCCTTATATAATGTGTTCAAAGCAAAGAGTGTGCTCCTACTCCCAGTGAAATTGTACCACAGGGTGTCTGAGGAAGCTGGTGACTGGGGTGTGCTCCTCATTCTCTAATAGGTCTTACTGGTAGGTCAGGGGGTCTGGATTAGTTTGACAAGCTCCCCTGTGGATACCAGAGAAAGGCCTCTGCTTTAAGAAAGCAGAGGAAGAATTCACAGCACTAAAGGCATCTGGCACAAAATTTAAACAAAGAAATAACAAGAGTGAGCTGGTATATGATTTGGCAAAGGATGGAATGAAATCTGGCAGTGACATTTTCAGACAGATGAGTGACAATTTTTAGATCTTAGTGACCAAAATATTTATCACAAAAGGAAAGAGACAGTTGGATACCTTGCAGCAAGAGTCTTGCTAAAAATGAGCAAGGATTTGTCTATGATGTCGTTTCATCACAAGTAGAGAATACTGGGTATTATAATGCTGATGGAAAAGTAGTAGATAGGACAGAAGAAAATACCAAGTAAAGAGCTGTGGCTCCTGACTTCCACACTGAAATTTAGATAAGGAATACTACTAACACAGCTTGGGTAACTAATTTTATTAAGGGCAGTGGATAACTGTACAAGACCAGACACCTTCTAAATTGGTAAAGAATATTTTCCTTGCACACAGACTATTGGCTGAAGGAACAAAAGTTAAAACATCTACCAGCACACTGAAGACAGATAATGTCATGATCCCCATGTCCCTATCCTCCAGCAGCTGAACAAGGTGAAGCAAACTGATGTTTCTACTGTCTACTTGGGTCAATAATCTGCAGGTGAAAACCTCAGTCCTTCCCCCACCTTTCCCAGCTGGGACCTGCAGAGGTTTCATGCAGGTGGGGCACTGCAAGCCCAGCCAAGGCCACCGTCCACACCCTCTCCCTCTGAACACCAGGGGAGGCTGAATTATAGACATGAAGAAATAGTTCTATAAACTATTGTGGAGAAACTCTTTGTATTTCCCATAAAATGCAGCTTACTCTTCAGGAAGAAGTAATATACTCCAACAGAGATCTCTCAAGTGAAAGAATTCAATTTATTTAGGGGGTGGGGAAGGGGTTTGTTGGAGTTTTGGGGGGCTTTTTTTCCAGCATGAAAAGGAGGCTAAGCACATTACTGTAAAACTTGCCCTTTAGGACAGAGTTTTCTAAACTTTTCCCTCATTTCTTTTTTTTTTTTTTNGGGAGTTAGAGTCCCAAAATACAGATCTGAAGAAATGTCACATTTCTCCAAAATCCTTCTGCTGCTCGTGTGTCTTTGAGAAGTAGCTCCAGTTTTCCTGACAAAAGGGATGTTTCACTTTTGTTAGCACTGCAAAGCCAGTTATAGCATTGAGCAGGGAGCTGGACTTGGGCCATCCTTGTGCATCAGCAACAGCAGCGTCATCGGATTTGCAAACAATTATGACTGGCAAGGATATAAGAGACAGCCTGGCCTTTATATTTTAGCTTGGATGTGAAGGAAGTAGGAAGAAAGTATCTTTTGATTCTGAGCAAATGTGATCTGAAAGCAGTCTAAAAAGAAACCACACCTATAAATATCTTCATAGTAATGATAAATATCAAAGTAATAATCAGCAGTGAATAAGATAGAAATATTTTCAGAATACTACATTTCCTTTTATCTTTTTTTTTTAAAAATCCAGCTTTGAATAACTCATCAGTTCTATAACTATGTCTAAATGACACCCCGACGGCAGTTGACAATGTACATTTATACATCTATGTTCATAGACACTACTACAGCTCAGGAGAAAATAAAATCCAAACACTTTAAACTCTGAAATTACATTTATGCTTCATTTTCACCTTTATTCTGTACCTACATTTAACATTTTTAGATGGAGGACTTACATGAGGGCCCAGAACCTATGTCTGCATAGATTTTACTACTATTTTTTTCTTATTCTGCTGGTACTAGCTTTGAGGATTAGTATGTTTGCAGGGGAAAATCTTTTTGCTATGAGTAGACACATATTTCTGTTCTTTGGCCTATGACTTAAAGGTCAGTAATTTTGATTCCTGTCCATTTCCAAACAAAAGGTGACTGAATTTTCTAGTAAAAACATAACCACGGTGATGAGCTTGTCTATTATTTTCCCTTTATATATACTTTAGGAATTTTTTTGCTCTAAAGCAGAAAAAAAATTTAGAAAAGCCCAGACAAACCTACAACACAGAATGAATTTCTTCTTTTAAATATAAATTATAGCTGTTTCATTTCAACTTTATTTTATAGTCAAGGAAGGAATGAATGAACAAATAAAGGCCTGAGGGATCAAAGGAAATGTAACTGTGCATAGGACACAGGACTATTTTTTAATGTTTTCTATAAACAAAACCTATTCAGCACTGAGAAACCCTCTGCTGGCATGTAAGAATTTTTCACATGGCCTTTGTTTTACTTCTACATCTTATAAGCATTTTTCTAGGATCCTCCCTAAAACCTGCAACCATCTGTTCAGAAAGCATCCTACAAAAATACACCCTACAAAAATCTTTCAAAGACAAAGAAATAGTTCTTTGTTTCAGAAGATGTGGTTCATATTTCAGGTTTTGAATACCTAATTTTTTATGGCTATGGGAACAGAAAAAAATTAGAAAAAGTATTAATAAGGGCATACATATACGCAGATTTTTCCTTATTAGAAAATGGAAAATTTTCTGACTGTTTGCTGTGGTTTTCAAATACTGTTTCAGTATACCTTTGCCATTTTTTTTTTCTTTTTCCTAAAATCATTGTTTTTCCATCTTGGTATCTGTGTTCCCTCAGACATTACTTGTGGATTTTCTGACTCTCTCTGTGCTTTACAAGTATTTTGGAAATGTATCCTTCATATTTTCCATTGTGGCACTTTGTCTCTTTCTAATTAGCTTTATAGTTTGATAAGACCCATACATACCTCTCAGACTGGCAGGTGATCTTCACACTGGATTTGCCAAGCCCTCAAGCATTTATCTCACCCCCATTTACTATCCATTCCAGCCTGCTCAGCTCCAAAACACCACCACTATGAAAATCTCCAGGCCACAGCCCAGTAGGGCTCTCTAGCTCTGCAGGCACCAAATGGGCAGGACCTGGGTAAGTAGGACTGATGCTGCCCACTCACTTACCCCACCAACATGGGCTTCCTGCCTACACGTGTTACATGGAGACATGCTCCTCTCATGTCTCTACTACTGCCCTCATCTGTTCTGGCACACACAAGGCATATATTCACAGACTTCCCACAAGCAACTCTTGTTTACGCACACAAAATGCCTCTTTATGATTATAAATCGCCTGACCATTTCCTATACCTCCTTTATTTGCTATACTTCCTTCTTTAGGCTCTCGACTGTGTGCAGCTTAATTATGTGAGGGACTTTTTTTTTTAATTTGTTAGAACTTTCATTGCTTTCACAGTGCTTTGTGAATTTGGTTATAGTCACAATGCACACAGATTACAAGAAACTAAACAAATTACAGCAACGATGTCTATACTCCCAAGAGTCACATCTCAGGCAATTGACTGGTCAGAGCAGCTTCTTTTGTTCTGAAATGCTTATGAGCCTTCAACTAAGGACACTGGGGGATTCAGCAAATCCTGGAAGTAACCACATACCTTCCCATTGCTGGTTGTTGGCATTTCACATACTATAATGTCCCAGGCACTGGAGCAGGGAGGGAGACATCTGACAGGGACTCTTCTGTGCCCTTCAACCTGAAAATGCACTCCTACACCCAGAACTGGAAGGAGACACCATCTCACCAAATTCAGGGTTTGTTTTTTTTTTTTTTTAAAAAAAGAGGGAAGAGTACAACCTGCTTGGAAATAGCAGATTCCAGATTTTTTTACTTCTTGTGGAAGGTATTTCTCTGCTTGCCAAAATGTTCCTGCTTCCATCCTTAGCAACTGTCACACCCCTGAAAACAAAAGAGTGAAAGCACACAGTGCTGGCAGGTGTGTTCTGGGTTTGGATTCTGGGAGTTCTATCCTGCAGCATGCTTACTAATTTTATTCTCTCACTACTGACTTTATTTCACTCTTGGAGTCAATTTTTTTTCCCCCAGTGTTTATTTTCATGAGGCAATAGAAGGAATAAGATTTGAGTCAGAGATCTCCCATATCAGCTATAAAAGTAGGTTATACCAACTTTTATTCATCCAAAGATTATAACCTAGTGCTCACAGGTTTGTCTTCTTCCCTGTCTTGGTTTAAAATTCTAGCTATCTACAGAAAGAGCAGGGAAATCCCAACCACGCTAAGATGAAAGGATATTTTCATCTTCCTTCTTATTTTTTAAAATGCATTTTTTAAGGTAATGAGCAATGTTTTCTTTTATCCCAAATGACAGAAAAAGTATTTTCCCTTGACCTGCTTCTTTCTTCAGTTATTCCTGAACTGAAAAGAGAATACTCTACGTAATATACTAGCATTAATTTTACAATAATTGAGAGGAAGGGAAGTTCTTGTTGCATGCAATAGATAAATGATAGTGAAGATTTCATCTCCAAAGTAATTAATTTTAAGATGTAGATAACAATAAAGTGGGGTTCCGGAGATTCCTGTTGCAGTGAGTGCCTTTTAAATACTTGTTGCATGCTCTGAAAATACCATGAATGCATGAATGTCTCGTTTTCAGTGGAAACAAGCCTAAAGGAGCTCTCTCACTGTGAATCGTTGAAGAGAGCATTTTCTTCTCATAGGTGGATTACTTGCAATGCAATACGTATGAGGTTTCAGATAGAAACTTTCTGCCCCAGAAAGGGCAGATAAACCAGGATGTAAGTGTTGCTTTATTCGTGTACTGTATGCAGGGGTAGTTATCTATTATAGTATCCAAAATGTTGTTAATTTTTTAAATGGTAGTTTAAACATTTATGAATCAAGTATGAGGAATCTTCAGTTCTATTTTCGTAGACTTACACCTCTCTAAAGAATAAAGAATATGCTGAATGTCCATGCATCAAAAATTATAAAATGTAGAAAAGACATGTATATAATTTTTCCTCAGGGTCAGTAAATTTTAATATCACACATATATTTACTATCAAGTTCCTCAAAAAATTAAGAATGTTAATTGCTTTTCAAAACAAATAAGATTCTTTGTTCATCATAACATCTTTTTTTCCTCCTGCTGAGTCTCAAAGCATTCTGGCAAGTTCTGCCCAGATTTATAACCATCAGTTCTTAGAATAGCATGGTTAGATCTAGAATTTATTTAATTATTTGAGGAAGCTGCCTGAAAGGGAGCATTTCTCTGAAAATATGAAGGATTCAGTCAAAAGCTTCAAGAGTCTGAATAGTAACAATATGATGCAAACCTCTGAAATGTACAACCCGGCTAGTTAGGCTGGGGTAGGCAGGGCAGGGGAGGCTTGAAACCAAAAAAATTCCAGCAACAATAACAACATAGTTGGGCATTAATCCAGGTGGAGTGACTGCATACATGTAACTGAGCCTCGCCTCTGTGCAAAAAGGGTCAGGTTTATCCCACTGCCCAAAAGGAGCAGCAGGGTGCCATTTTGTGGAGGAAGAGGAAAGCTATCAATCCTTTCAGTAATCATAGGATCTGCAAATAATAACCTATGGGCTCCTCTGTTCTAACTGCCTTTCAGCGCATGAGCATAACCCCTTTTGTATTCCTACCAGCATCTTATCCGGTCTGGCTTTTCATGTTCCATGGGACAGAGCCTGTGTTCCTCCCTGGGGTGGGTTATTCCATGGCTAATAGCTCTCATAGCCAGGAGGTTTCCTCCTCTAAAATCTCTCCTAATGTTCTTAGCTAACTCTCCTGTTGCTAAGCCATTGTAAGCAATTTCTCTGTATTGTCAGTGCACCCATCTCTACATACGTTCATGCCTACAGTCACCATTTCTTCTTCTAGAGTTTAGTTATATTTCAAATTCAAGAAAAATGTCTGTGTTCAATCTCCAGAGCTGCCCTCCTTAATGCTCAATTTTCTCTCCTGTCAGCACCATTTGGTGCAGAGCATTGCTACAATGATATTTCAGGTGCAATCATAATACCTTAATGGCAGAGGGGTTATTGTCACCTCACTTTTTTGACACAATGGTGTACACAGACTTATTACACTAGTGTGTTTCAATGCTTAGGTTTATGTATGATAACCACAGAGTAGTATGACAACCTGTGAATTCAGAAAAGGAGTTTGTTGTCAATTGTTTATTAGATGCTGTTGTAAGCCTCAAGAGAGCAGCAGTAGGTAAGGGGGTCTTCAATGCCCATAAACAATTCTTTGAAACTCAGCACAGTGGCTCCTTTGTATACATTTAGTAATACAGGCAGCAAAATACATAAATACAAAACTTCAGTGGAAAACTCTAGCTAACTCTGGACAATAACCACTTCAGCCTTGTCCTCTGACTGGACAACTCTTCCAGATATCTTTTCACTTTTTTAACCACCGATAGTTGGAGCTACCATTAATGTAAGCATGAGGCTACCAATGAGAGGTATGACCTCTAAAGAGAGAGCTATATAAAAACTTAACTAGAAAGACAATGCCTTTGTTATACTCTATTCTATAGCCAAGCACAGAGAAGGAATTTAGTAAAAACCTGTCTCTGTACTACACCTTATGTAAAGATTTTGAAATGTGGGTTTTCCTGACTTGGCCTGTTTTCTCCATAAGCAGGTGATTTAGCCAATGAGGCATTCTGCCTGATCCCACATTGGATCACATCAGACAGCTTACTAGGTGTTCATATATATGCCTTTCATTAGCACCACGAGGGCAAAGGTTACAGAAGAAGAGTATCTTATAAATAAAATACAAGCTGTTTTGTACATAAAAGCTGATAATTTTGTCACAGTTTGCCTGAAACTGAGTCATATCTGAGTTGTCAGAAGCTTATTTCATCCAGGTGAGGAAAAAAAAGAATGGGTATATTGTTGATTTTAAGGGAGGGAGGCAGTGTAACTGCAAAAGAAGGGGAGAAAAGTAGGCACAGAATAGACAGGAACACATGATATGGAAGAGAAGCTGATTTACTGCAACAAAAGATGGTTCAAGTAAAGAAACTATGAAACTAATCTCTTAGATTAGGGTTAGTTTTTAATATTTCCTGTTAAAAGCTGCAGTTGGATCTTTCCATATCATTGATCATTTGTAGGGCTAATAATATATGATTTCTTCTAGCATGTCTTTGTTTAGTTCTTTATTTGCCAGGTTTACAGGACTGTACTGAGAACAGATGCATGTTAAGGTTGTAAAGAGCTCAAGTGCTGTAATAATTCCCCAGAAGAGATTTACATAGGATGTAAAATGCCCAAGTTCTAGGTATTTGCTTCTGACACGCAGGATGCTCTATTACTCTTCACCTGTATTCCCCTGTTGCTTTACTAAATGTAGAGAAATACACTGCTCTTGCAAACTGAATTCCAGATCAACTCAGTTGTAACTAGCTCTGACAAGCCATCTGTCATCTTATTAGTGCTGTCTTCATATTGTTGGAGTAAAATTATCCTAATTACGATGCACTTTTTTTCACACTGCAGAGGTATTAATCTTGCTTCAGGACTGAAAGTAAATTTAATTTGTCCTCATAGTCTTGTGCCAAGACCTCTCCAGCACCAATCTTTTCTTGAAACAAGAGCTACAATTTCCAGACGGTATGGGAAGAATCAGGTGATCAAGCAAAATCTTGTGAAAAGCTGTGAAATATCCACTGCTGATAGCTGATAATACAATACACAGAAACTTGTTTAGATCATACAAGCTAGCTGTAACTGCAGTACTATCTACATATTCCATCAGAGCTACTTCTGATTTCTGGACTGGCACATGAATTTTCATCCTGAGGGTTTTGTTAAGCCTTCATTGCCAATATTACAGACCCACAAATGCTCACCTCACAAGATCAGTGGCTAAGAACTTTTGGACTTAAGCTCTAAGGCTGCCTCTAAGTTTGATAGAAAAGAACTCCCACGTTGGTTGTCTCTTCCAGCTTTGTTTTAACAAAGATGGTGATGTCCTTTTACATAGAACAAGCATCTCAGATACTATGTTTATCAATGCTTGTTTCTTCAGAATTTCAGTTTGCTTTCTTTGCTTAAGTTTCTCATAGCTTCATGTCTTAGGACTTTCTTCTCACTGGGTTTTGAATTATGACTAGGAGCTGGAGAAAACCTGTGCCCTTGTTAGACCACTGGCCAGATAAACTACCTTACCAGGTAAGTAGTTCCTTACTTTGTGCTTGTGTCTCCCCACCCGTAAACCGCAGGAAATGGTTTTAACCCCACTCCGTAAAACATCTTTCAGCTATTAAGAGTACTGTTATTGGCATAATAATTGGAGACATTGTGAGTGTGGAAAATATTTGTCATTTGAAGAAAGGAAATTCTGCGAAAATATTTTAGTTGCCTCATACTAAAATGCATTTTGGAAATCTCTCAACATAATGAAGCAATGTGGGGAACTTGATACTGAAGCAAGTTAGAACAATGCTATCTAATGAAATTTTACTGTGTCATCCTTATCCACATCAGCCTGTTAGTGTTTCCATAATCCAGAATTGAGAAAACAGGGCTTGGTATTAACTCATGCTTGAATTTTAGATACATATGAGAAATAATGTGTCTCACACTGCTCCCAACCAGTTAATTCCACAAGCAGAGAAATTTTCCATGCACCATCCTTGACTACTGCAAACTGAAAAGGGCTTGGGATTCAATTTTATTATTTTTTTTAGTTGACTATATATGAATGTCTTATAAACCTATCCAAATGAAAATATGTTGGTGATATCCAGGATGAAAATCATGTAGGAGTAAATGTAACATGGAAGGACAAGAAGAAAAGTTTCTTTCAGCTTTGGGAGACTCTGGCTTCAAGTGCCAAAACCAAATTGCAAGCTGCAGCATGTAAATACCATTTACATGGTATTAGCTTCAAGACTAAATTATTTCAAAATTCTGCCTGTATTCCTTACTTTTGTGCTGTATGTGCACTGCAAGAAGGGTGAAGATACCACACCATCTTTATAATTGGAAGACAAAGCAACATATCAAAGAGTCTCTCTGTGTTTTTACCGATGCACACCCACGTGTTATGGTAAATGCAGGCAGATTTGAGTAAGCACCTTTGTAATAGGCTAATATTCAAAACACAGAAGATAATAGCTTGGAGCAAGAGCAATGGCACCATGGACATGTGCATACAGACACATCCCTGCATGAGAGCACTAACATCTTGCACCCATTACTTGTCCTGTGATACAGACATAATCTGGTTAAAATGGAAATGTATTAGGAAAGTCAAACAATTAATTGATCCAAGAAAGGTTGTTTCATGTTTTGTGTAAATCAAAGCTAAAAATTCATTTAAGGGACACTGCTATATTGTAGACTAAACAGAATTTGGCATGAGCACAGGCCTTGGTGTGGGTGTTAAAGTTGTTCTGCACTACACATGGTCAGTAATCCTCCACAGAAATGTTAACTCAATTTGTCAGTATTATCTTTATGTCAACAGTAATGCTTAAATATTTACAATAGACATAGTACTCTGAGGGTTTGTAACGCAAGATAAATTGGAAAAATGCTAACAAAATGGATGGTACTAATACAAGCCCTTGGCACTTTGTACTCTTCAATATTATATACAAGACGGTTTGCCTGAAAGTTGGATTTTATTAGGCTGTGTGGTTTATTTGCTACACCCAAGCTTTTGCTAAATTGAAGCAGAAATTGTTAGAACAGAAGTGTATTAGGTTAATGATGCATGAGGGCTGGATCCACAAGAAAGAGGCTGAGATTTTAACAGACAAGTTCTGGACCACTTTCAGTCATGATATAAATGGGTATGAATGCTGTAGACCTCAAAATGCATTGCACCTGTTTATATACTGGTGGAATTTGGTCCTGTGACATCAGAGTAACTATATATTAGCAGTATATCTTCTTCCAGATAACATGTTTCATATATAGTATCACTTCAAATGCATTAAATGATAAAACAACTATAAATTTTGAAATTACCTAATAAGACAGAGAAATAAAAAAATACTAGGGTAAGTATTTTCTGAGCAGCTCTGAAAATAGAGGAACAATATGATGAAATGAGACAGTCTTCTTTAGCTCTTTCCCTTTGTTACTCTCCCTTTTCAAGATTCATTGCCATATATTCTTCTAATGAACCCTTCTAATGCATGCTGGCTGTGAAAGCTAACATTTCTTTCAATAATACATGATTTTTTCATCACATTTAACCTTCAATTTTTTCATTTGTCTGTCTGATTCTGAACTGTCCCTCAGCATTTTTTCTCCCTTATACCAATATCCTCCCACTGTCTCAACCACAGAAGTCATCCAAGTGTTTCCTCCAGTCACAGTCCACCAGATAGCAGCAAATTGAGGAACATCACTGCTTGCATTGACTAGCTGGCTTTACCAGGAAAAACTTTAACTGTGTCTTCCCACAGATAAGACAATTTCACTTTCCATTTAGCAGCATTTAATATAGTTTTAAGTCACTTTCATAGATTTCTTGTGTCCTACATGTAGTTATTGCGCTATAACAATTTGCTTCAGTGTTTTCTACAACTAGTTTATTTTCTGTTGCTTTGCTACTACTCATACAAGAACCTGCCTTCTTGGAAAACATTTGTTTCTCCCTGCCTTGTTTTCTGCTCTTGCTTTAAGTCTGAAAATGTTTTGGAATATAATTTTTAAAATACTCTTAGTCTCTTGAGAGGGTATAGATGACAGTGCGACCAAATACTGTGATACAATAAGGATTTAATCTATTCCACTACAGTTTTCCATTATGATTACATCACTTCATTAAGTACAAATCCCATTATGTTTTGCTCATGTAGTCTGCGCTGTTCTTGTTTCCTCAACTTTCATAACCTGCCAGTCATCAATTGACTGTTATATTGTGTAAATCTGAATAAATAATCCACAGTAGTAATAATTTAAAAAACACCCGAGAAATTTAAAAAAAAAATCCTGTGCAGAGCATATTGCTTTCAGAGGTGACTGTACTAGTAGATTTTGTCACATGAATAGCAACTCAATGTCAAACTCACCACAAATCATTTCTGTTCCTTTCCAAGAGAGTCTAATTTCAAGGGACTAAACCACAAGAGGAAGCAAGAGAAGAAAACACGCTTCAAAGTATCTGTACCATGTCATACTATCAGATCAGTTGTGTCATCAATTTGCAAGACCTCAATCTATTTCCCCATATATTTACTTTTTTTTTCTCTTTGTCGTGGTGCCTCCTACCCCCCAAAAAACTGCAAAGCTTACATTTAAACTAGTTTCAAGCTAATAGACATTTACATCCCCAAAGATTCACATAAGTTAAATTAGAACTGACGTTAGTGAGAAAAGGGTAAATGTGATCCAGCCCCTTCCTGCTTACACATATACACATTTCCTACCTATAGAACACTCAGTGTTCTTTAATTAGGAAAGCCAGATGGGATTTGAAAATTTCTTTGAAGGAAGAACAGAAGCAATGTTTAGAAAATGTATGAAATCCCATCTTCTCTTTGAGCTGTCACTCAGGCTTTGAGTCTTTTGCCCCATATTCTATTCGCCATTCTTGTTCTGGACCTGTGATATCCGATTCCTGTTTCTGTAATTTCCATCTTTTGTTCACAAGTCTATTCTCTTCACAATAACACTATTCAGATAAGGTATGTCTTTGAGTTGTAAGCTACTGCTTTTTTCTCCCCTCTCCTTGTAAAGTTCCCATTAGTGCTTTGGGTTTCTGTGATACAAATGTACAAAGCAAGAGCCCTCCGCTGAAATATTACAGCTCAGTTTTCAATACTGCATCAGATAGCATTAGCAGGGAGTTTTTATAGTTTACCTTGCAAATGATGGAAACTACTCTTTGTTAAACAAAAGAATGAAGGGAGCACTGAAAAAGACATATTTATAGTACCTTTCTTGTACGTTATGGTGTCCTGGCACTGGAGAAAAAATGTAAGAGGATTATTCCTCCATAAGGCACCTTGCAAATATAACATATGCATGTTGTGACACTTTGCCCATATAATCATTATTCAGTCCAAATGGTATGCTTTCAAGGTTTAAAAAGCAAAAAGATCAGAGTATTGACCTTGAGAAAAGATACATCATATATTTATTATGTCTCTCAGCACAGGCGTTAACTTTTTTTTTTTTTTAGGTACACACATCACCCAGCAAAATGGATCAACGCTTCTGCAAGGTAAGTAATAAATCTGAGATAAACCCCTCTGAAGTGAAACCCCACTCTATTTCAAATAATTTTAATAACAATAAGAGGCTGCTGGTTTGTACATGAGATCTTGGACAGAAATATCTGGTGTGTATTTGTATAGCACAGCCCAAGACCAACTACAGTCTTCATTCCTTGCTAGTCATTTACTTTGTGACTTTCAGCAGACTACTTACATCCATAGACACGTCAACTTATCTGCCTATAACATTGGATTGTTACATCTGGCATCAAAAATACTTGATTAAGAGATGTAATTTTGTTTAACAGAACATGAGATTTTTGGATGAAAACGTTTTATTCATGTCCAAAATCTGTACTCCAACTCAACTGAAAAAAAAAATTCAGTGGGGTTCTGCAGGTGAATACTGTTGGGTAAAATTTACAATCAACAAAGCAAGTGGTATAACTAACACTAAGTGTTGTTTCAAATCTTTTTTACAGTTATTTGCTACCAGACATAGCCATAGCTGAGCAATTGCTTTAATACTTATGCAATAAATTAGGACGTGATGTAATCATAGTAATCATCTGTAACCAAAATTATAATAGTGTTGAAATATATATTTTTAATATCATATCAAGATCACATTTATTTATTAGGCAGATACTTTCTTATTTGTTTATTGCATTTTAATTTACCAAAAAAATAAAAAAACCCAACAAAAATACTAATATACAAACAAGCAAATTAACAGTTCCTATAAAAAGCTACACCTGTGTATTCTAGCGGGGTTTCAGGGTTTGCTTACTTTAAAACAAATTTCTTTTTTTAGTTCTTAGAGCTATGAAGCCCTAGGCACATCTAATGGTAAGAAGCAGCAAGGTTATTTAGGTTATTTACTGTAAACAGCTGAATATCCAAAGAACACCAGTGAGTGGCATTTTGTGCATGTTCTAAAGTCTAAATATCTACATTTTAAACATCTACATTTATACTTCTAAAGTCCACAAAAAATACACTTCGGGATGCATTGTGTGTTATACAAAGACACACTTCAATAAAGTATTTACCTAATTTAGATAGGTTTCATTCAATTTAACTACATTAAGAGCTGATGTGAAACTGTGCCTGAGTGGGTAATCACCACTTGCACGTGCATATGTGGAAGTCTGGTGCAGTCAGAGCTGAATACATGATTCCAACAGATTTTTTGGTTTTCTGCCTTTTTTTTTTAATGAAAACAAGCAGCAATAAGCACTCTTATGAACAATGAAATATTATTACTTTGACCTTACTGACCTATTTGCCTTGGTCCTCTCAAGCACTTTTGGTCTCAGCAGTCAGCACTACTGAGGCACCATGCAGAGGAAGTGTATCTGCAAGTCATGGCACCTACTCCCTGGCAGGCTCCAGCAGCAGTTGTTGGCTGTGGTTTCAGCTTTATCTAAGGATATGTCACATACTTAGGTTGTTATGTGATCTGTCTTTGTTGCTTTCCCTTCCTAAAAGCTTTCTCCATTCCCTGAACTTCTATACTTTTTTTCACATTTGTGAATTAGGTGCCATATGACTTGCTTATGAAATAGCTACATAGGCTGTTTTAGAGCTACAGTGTGGGAGCCAGGACTCTCCCCACGTCTGTGTGCCTTCTGCCTCCAAGCAGGCAAGACAGGAATATTAATTACTGCATGGGCACATGGAACCATGACTTCGGGGGAGGAAGGCTAATTGTGCAAATACGGTCTCTCGCTTGCCTTTTCAAACCATATTGCTGCTTGCCAGTCAAGTAGAAATCTTGTCACACATAAGAGAGCTAAAGTAAGGACACTGAGAAACCTGTTTTCAAATACAGATCTTCATCCAGCCATCTCAGAGCCTGTCAGAGCCACAGAAGCTGTGTTTGTGTCCTGGGCACCCATACACACATGTTTCACACAAGGATGATACAGCATCATGTCTGATTTGTCACACTGACAGCCAAAGGGCATTTGCAGTAGGAAGTCAAAATCTCAAAGGCAAAGGACAGCCTCACCAGCACACACTGAAGAGGATCCCTTTCATCTCCAAAGTTGCACTGATGTACTGCTGCAGAAACAATTGTCCTCCCATGTATTTGAGAATAATAACAAGAAGTTATGATCAACTTTAGACATAGATGGATACACCCAAAACAGCAGCTAGCTTCTTTGAAACCTAGTTCCATACTTGAAACTATATTAGATGGATAAACAGTAAACTTACCAAAACACACTGGAGTCATAAAAAAAACCTATTTCAATGGAGACTGAAGGAGGTCTAAAATGATCATCTGAAAAATCTCCACATCATTTTATGTACTATCCATAATATTCATTTTTAAGAGGTTGAACCTTATCATCGACCTGATAAGATGTTTCCACAGACTTTCTGAATTCATTCAAAGATAAATCCCACTTCCTAGACTTGTTCCTACTGGCAAATACTAGGACAAGCAGTGAATTTAGACACCCGTTCAACCTTTGGGATGTTCCAGTCCAACAATGTAAACAGAGCTGTTATGATTAGTCTTAAGGATTGACATAAAGGTAGAGGGGCCACTTAGGAAATGTGGGTCTAGTCCAAACTTACTTTCTCTTTTTATTATGAATCAACTCCGTTCTACTCTTGGCACTTATAGAGAAATATTCTGTAAATATTTACAAATAAAGGAGAAAAGAAACTTGAGAAATACCCGTTGAGGGAGTGCCAGGGCAAGCTCTAGAATTTTGCAGCAAGTTGCAGGAAACAGAAAGCAGGATATAGATATAATAACAGAGTATGTGCAATGCTATCGCATGTCTTTACCAAAAACTCTGCTCTTTCTGGTTGGCAGTGGACCACATCTCATAATAAGTGAATAATATGCTATGAATTAGTAATTCCATGAGTTTTAAGATCCTTTTCTATCACTCACCTGTGAATAGATAATTTTCACTGAATCTCCTCGGTATTCATTGGATTGAGATACTTGCTTTTTTGTTCATTTTTGCATGGCTGAGAATGGAGCATGTGTTGTGCTTGAAAGCATAGACCATGCCCACTCAAAACACATGTTGGTCTAATCTATTCTCCATTTGGAAATGAACCCAAGGATTTCTACCATGCATTTTCTGCATACACCTCTAAATTATTTTCCCAGTAAAATCCCATTATTCAAATGCATACATGTTCAGATAAACTACCTAGAAAAAGTATGCACATTATTACCTGCTTCTTAATCACAGTTGAAAGCCTGTTTTAAATGTTAAGATATATGACTCATAAAATTGTCTCAGGTAGTTCAGTGTAGGAAGAGAAGGAATATGCTCGGAAGGAGAGGGAGCACCCTATATAGTAGACTATGGGTTTATATATATATTAAACAGAAAGAAACTGCCAAGGCACAGTAGTTCACTATTTTTTGGAAAATCCTATGTATCCTCTGGAAAGGTGATTCATCTGCCTTCTTTTGCACCGAATCTAGAAGATAAGGAAAGAAAACTGGAGCTTCACTCCTAGTGTCCAATATGACTTGTGTAAGAAATTGACATTTAAAATTATTTATAATATGACCCAGACACAGAAAAAGTGTAGGGATTTTTCTTTCCTCATCTAGTTGATGATAAAAGCAATAATCAGGTAAGTGCTGAAGATATGGCGTTATGGCAATGCACTTGACCCAGTGTATGCACTCCAGTGAGTGCAAAAAATATGCCTTTGTTAGACAAGACAGAAAACCATGGAAAGTGTCTGAAAACACTGTCATCCTTGATGGGAAAAATGTTTTAATGCAAGTAATAAGTATTTTTTAAAAGGAGGCTGGAGTTCTACAAGAGCTATCATTCCCCAAAGAGACATAGTAGAGTCACAAAGAGCCTAAATCCAATGTTCCATGAGAAAAGACATTAATTTTAATGCAAGAACTCTCTGTAGTGAGAATATATATGTATTTTTCAGACTGTAGCCTGACAATGTTCTTTCTCTTGTAGTCTTAGATATCCCAGGAGGTCTGATGATCAGGATTCTGCACAGAATTTACTTAAGCATTTGTTTCACAGTGGTGGTCAGCTGGAGTTCTTTAAGCTGTTAACCATGAACTGAGACTTTCAAGAATGCTCCAAGTTAAATTTGCTTTGTGGAGGATTTTATACCAAGTCATAGTTGTATCTGCTGCAGTTTCCAGCACTAAGATAAGTGAAGTGAAAATATCCTTACCATGGTGTTGAAGCATCTGTCACACATTTCCTTTGCACACATGAATTTCAGCTAGCTTCCAGGTTCCAAGTCATTCCTAGTAACCTATTTATTAAAAAAAAAAAAAACAAACACATAACAGCATGTTATCTTTCACATTCATGCTTTCCTTGGTCTCTTCTGGAAGAACTGATTTAAAATATAGGTCAAAGGTAAGAAGGAGCAAGGAGTTGTCAAGAATTTCTACTAGGAAGAATTTGAAAAAGTGAATCATGATCAGTGGCTTTTCTTTCTCTCAGAGGAACTACTTTACAACAGATTATGCCCCAGAATGAAACATCTGCTGTGCCACTTTACTTCTCTGTATCCTGTGAAAACAATCTACAAAGAGAGCTGGTAACAGGCTCTCAGGACTTGACACTAAGAGACACTACATGCAAATGCAAGGTACTTAGAAATAAGTTATCAAATATCTTGTATTTGAACAAATGAAATTAAAAAAAAAAAAAAAAGGCACCATGAGACTATGATCTCTGATGTTCTTATTTTATAAAGAGATTGTAGATGGATTTTGTAAAAGGGTACATGGGTAATAATCTCCATGTGGCTAGACCGGAAAGTGCAGTAGAATTAATCACATCTGAAGAAATCCTAAATAATTCCATTTGCTATGCTCTACATCTGGGAGAGACGCACAAGTGTTGCATCAGAACCAGATAAAACCACAATGTTACACATTCACCCAACATTTTAAAAGCACCAGTCTGCCAAAGTAAGTCTTCTTGGCTTGTGGAACTCCTTGGAGACCACTCTGTTACTGACTGTATCGCCATTTCCAAGACTGAAATTTCTTCTTTCCAGGAGCTATCCTTAAGAGATTACCTGACAGAGTAGGCAATTTTATGCAATAATCAGGAATAAAAATCTTCCTATCTTGCTATTTTGTCTGTATTGTTCTGCTCCCTCTGTATTTTTTCATATACTTCTCCTCATTCAGATGGTCACACCTAGATATTTAAATTTCTTTACATGATCTCTATGCTACACTGAAAATAACATACACTGAGGCTGTGACATACTGATGGTAAAGTGAGAATGACTACTTTGTCCTGTGACTTTCATAAACCAATGCCTTCATTGGTAAGCAAGCTGTATTATTGACCAATGTAATAAAAGAAAAATTATTCTCTGGCCAAAGTGCAAACGCACCAATTCCTGTTGATAGAATTACAGCAGCTGGGATCACTCTCAGGTAGGAAACACAGTGTGTAAAGATAGTGAGAACACTCTTCTAGGTAAAATCTTGGACCTCCTGGAGAAAAGGCAAAAACTACTTTTGATCTCAATAGAGCCATGACCTGGGGTTTTTTTTTTGAGGCAATAGAGACTAAGGCTTTGATTAGCCAGCACTGAAAATGCAATATAAGATTGGGTAATAAATTCACTTATAATGTAACCTGAAATATGTATTCCTTACTTAAAAGGAAATGAGTGCTTTCAATTTTCTTAATATAAAAATAAATATAGATAATTTCTGAAACCAGAAACCCAGTGACAAAAGGGGGAGGTATGAGGAAAATTGTAGACAGCGTAGACACTGCATTTAACTGAAGGGCTGTGGCAAAACTGTCATGACATTTAACTATTCTTCCAGTCTGTGTGTTACTTTTAGTACTCTCTTGATAATTATATTTACTTTTAGTCTGGGAGCTAGCTTTCAACCAGTATCAAACTATTTTCATGGTTCTGTTTCATTGAAAATAGCAAAATTTTGCAATAGGTTTCAAGGAATTTTCACAAAAATGTTGTTAGTAAAACAGAAGGTGTTTATTGACTGAAAATAAAATTTTGAAACAATAAAAGTTGCACACCAAAAGGAACCAATAGAAAGCGAAAACTGAGAGTATTTCGGATGAATGTAAAGGAACCTCAATACATATGGACAAGACATTATGGTACACATGTAAAATGCTGTAAAACTACAGCTCAGATATGGAATAAAAAGAAACTATCACACGCGATTCTACAAACCCACAAGGAATCAGCGGTTAAACAGGAGAAATATTGGCTTGCTACATAATGCAAAAGTCACAAGATAACACTGAATAGATCATAGCATGCAGTGCTTATTTTGTTTCAAATTATTCTGAAGGCTCACTGTCAGTATTAGTGCCAGAGTGTCATTAGATAAATTAGATTATTTCAAATAACCTGGATTTTAAATCTAGTCCTAGCAAATTTGAATACCTTTCTGGAGCACTAATCAATGTTTCCAGTAATCTTTTAAAGTGTGCAATGATCAATAAGATTCTAGAAATGTAAAATATTAAAACTATACTTAAAATGCCGGTGGGGGTGGAGGGTGCAGAGAGTATGGGAGGAATCAGAGAATCATATAATTATTTTGGCAGGAAAAGATCTTTAAGATCATCAATACCAACTGTTAACCTAACACTGCCAAGTCTACCACTAGACCATGTCCCTAAGCACCACGTCTACGCATGTTTTTAAAACTTCCAGGGATGGTGACTCAACCACTTTCCTGGACAGACTGTTCCAATGTTTGGCAATCCTTTTGGTGAAGACATTTTTCCTAATATCCAGTCTAACCCCACCCCACTCCCCACCCGGAACAACTTGAGACCATTTCATCTTGTCCTATCTCTTGTTATTTGATTGAAGAGGCCTACACACACCTGGCTACAACATCATTTCAGGTAGTTTCAGAGAGTGATAAGGTCCCCCCTGAGTCTTTTTTTCTCCTTTTCTAGACTAATACTAGTCAGATTAACTTCACATTATAGAAGGCAAGGGGTGGGGGGGTAGGGAAAGGAAAGAAAAATCTTGGCAAATATCATGAAGTTTGCAGACACCTGGAAGAAATAAGGAGTTAAGCAACATCCAAGACAGACCAGTCAAGTCGCAAGTCACCATCCAACTTTCTTCTATGGTGGGTAAGAGATTGCTTAAAAGGGGAAAAACAGAGGTGCTGACCATCTTAACCTGAGTAACAATGTTTGTTGACACTGCTTCCAATGACGTTCTGAGATAGTGAAAAGTCATCTGCTACCTCCATTTCCAACCACATAGTCCGCTGTTTCAACACAGACTTGGGTTTTTTTCAAAATGCTATGCCTCTTCTAACAAATCCTAATGGATTTGCCCTGGTCATGGATCACCATTTGATCAGGCCTGTTCTGAAGAAAGCGACCAAATTGTTGAGCACACCCAATAAGAAAAATGTGCACAGGGAGCTGATATCAAAAAGCTAGCAATTAATAAGAAAGGCTGCATTGGGCCTTATGAGGGAGTCTGTCCTGGGGCTGATAGGATAATTATGGATCTGGAAGAAACTTTTTTTCAAATTTATAGTTAAGATCAAGCTTGAGAGAATTCCATATGAGATAGACAATATGGAGAAATGGAATAAAAACAATAAAATGGACAAGAGAGTGACAACGGTCTTTGGGAGAGGTTATCCACTTTGAAAATACAGGACTGTAAGCAACAGTTAGCAGTTCACAAGTCATACAGCAGTAAAAAACATCATGCTAAGAAGAGACCGATTCCAGTTTGAGACATTTAAAGAGTAGTTTAGCCTGTAGAAGACACAATGTAGTCTTTTTATTTCTGTAAGACCTCATCTGGAACACTGGCTCAAACACTTGAAGAGATACATGGGCCAGATGAAGAAAATAATCCACTGCTGATTTGCAGTGGTGAAGAGACCTCTTAAAAATATGTCTTGGAAACACTGACTTAAAAACTCTGGGATTGTTTAGCTTAGATAAGAGAAAATCTGTAGAAAACAGAATAACAAGCATTTGGCATCTAGACTGCTTCTCGGAAGGTCAGTAGGAGAAAGAATGCTACAAGGATATTTGAGAAGGAATGAGGATAAACCTCCTAGTACTAAACTCTGCCAATCTGCTGCCTGAGGAAGTTATGCTATTAACATCATAGGGGCATTTAGAAACAGTTTAGAGAAATACTTTTTATAAATACTATAAATAAAGAATGGACTGAATTACTTCTTTCCCTTTTCTGCTCATATCCACACCCTAGAGTTTCAACAACTGGTCTCTAAATATGACTGAATAAAAAAAAAATATGGCCGTAGCTCTGTATCACCAGAGACATCAAATTAAAAAAGACTCAAAGCAAGACTCAGGCCCCAGGCAATAAGAAGCCAAAATCCCAGAATTTCATGAGCATTCCCAAACTGGAATGACACGTAGTAGCCACTCTTGGTCAGCCAAGATATAAATGATAAAAACTGAAGAGCTGTCATAAAGCTAACTAGAAAATCTATCACAGAAACTACCAACTGACTTGGCAAAATGTCATTTCTTTGGAGAAAAAGCTTGAAAAATTTACATAGTTTAATTTTTCAACTGTTTTTATTTTTCTACAGAAGATTGAATTTTTTTTATGTGGAAGTTCATCCACAAAAGGTTCACCCAGTTACAACACATACAAGAGGTCTCATGTGTTTTTGGAATAGTCTGAGCAGTTACATACATCTAGATATTATAATGGCCTACTAACGTATGATTACCATGGGGAGAAGGTTTGTAAGAAGGGAAGAAAGTAGTTAAGGATAGGATAAACAGATGTCACGTAAATATTTTATTACTCCTTTTCTGCTTGTTTTATTTTGACTACTCTGATTTACTGCACCTTCTGAATATGTCAGAAGCTATATCAAAATAAATAGCCCTCCATAGAAAGCCCTTGAGAGGCTGAAAAAAAGTATCTAGACACGTTTTATTTAAGTTTAAAAGTCCCTTACATATTCAAGGATCACAATAAAGTGGAGAAAAAGAGTAAGAATATAAGACAGGGCATACGAACCACAGGGCTTAATAGGCAGCTAAGATATGACACTGGGGACATTAACTGACGCAGGCAGGGAAAAAAATGTTTTCTTTTTATAAAGGGTAATGTAGTGGCAAAACTCTTACTTTTTTTCAGAGAAAAAAAATGAGAAAAGCAATAAAAGTTCTATTGGGGGAAATAAGAAATGAAAGATAGCAATTATGGTAGTTTAAAGGAGATGCCAATGCATACAAAAAACTAAGAAATGAGGTCTGAAGAATCCTCGAGTGAAATTGCTGATGACATTCAAATTCTTGCATCAAATCAGACAGCAATTTGGAACTAGGCCTCACCAAGTCTGTATATCATAGAGTTACAAACTCAGAAATTCCTGAAACACAGATTTTCTATTTATGAACAAAAACCTTAGTGACTTTTCACATTTGTGGAGTGAAAATTGCTACATGCATTTATAGCTACTACATATCTTTGGGTTTTTTGTTGTTTTCTGCCTTTGCTTTCAGATTGTAACAAAGTCTAGGGCCTAGGTTTGAAGGGCCCAGCTAGAAGTCAGTAAGAACAGGAGTAAACCCTGTAAGCCCTAGAACACCAGCCACAGTTACATCACAAACTAAATGCACCACTTGGATTATCTGTTGTTTAAAATAGACGTCTTTAGTATGCTATCTATGTGAACAAAAGCATAAACATTTCAGCTATCAACTCATCAGAACTGCTTGAGCAAGCATAAAATATCTTCTTGGCACCAGGTAGTCACTCTGTCCTCTTAACATGATTTCTCTCTCTCGAACATACTCTTCAGCCACATGCTAATGGGTTCATCTTAAGATAGCAAAGCGATGCATGTTTTTAATATCAGACTTCCTTGCATTGGTGAGAGCTACAGATTTTTTGCTGACAAGACAGTTCTAGAGCTACATGAATGGTACATCTTTGTTTAAGGAAAAAAATGAGGTGAGTAAGAATTCTGAACTACAAATGATGCTATGTAAAAGACTAAACTGAGCACGAGAAGTGTTACAGACCACTTCGCGAATGCAAATGAAGTAAGGTGAAGAATGAAAGGAAAGCCCAGCTCTCTCTCAAACCCAACACAGGTTGGGTTTTTTTCTAAATAGCCTTAATTCTTTGCAATCTGGCACACATTGCAATATTTCTTCTCTAATTTTATTTTTTATATTCCATGTCTATTACTGTGCATGACTACCTGAAGCAGATCTTTCAATTCGGCCTTTTTTTTTTTTTTTTTATTTTCCCCCTCAGCTCTTTGGTATTGTTATTCAATTGCTTCAGAGGACCAGAGCCTCTAAAGCCTCAGGATAAGCCCTGCCTGCGTGGTTGCAGAGTCCACCAGACACAGACTAAAGTGCTTGCACGACAGTTACTGGTAACGATTGAATGCTTCATGAACTGGAATACAAGCACAAGCACAAGCTGGAGGTCTGTGATGACAGTCTCACCCTAAGGAAACAAGATGTCTTCCCTTTTCATCCCCAAGACAAATCAGCATGGATTGCCTCTGCTCTGGCCATTCACCAGAAAGTCTTTATCCACTACTCTTCCCAGTTCCCTTTTCAGGCAAGCATGTACAACTTTTGGTCCACTCTCTAACACCAGCATCAACCCCTCAACTGCGCTCATATATATACACACCCTCTTTCCCTTAAACAGAAAAATCAGAGGCAAGTATGGGGAGCAGAATGCTCACTAAATCTTTTGTTGCTGGAGACAGCAAAAGAGCTTAATGAGTGCCTTGGCAGAGAGCTGCAGGCTGGCTTGAGCCGGCTGCTCCTGCGACGACAGCATCAGCATGGTTTTATACTCTGCTCAATCAGCACCTCCCCAGCAAAGGACTTCAATCATGCCAGGCTGTACGCTCACACTGCAAAGGACCCATGGCTTCATCTCTACTCCTGTGGGTCACATACCAGAGAAGATCAGGCAGAAATACAAAAGAAATCCACACCTGTCCTAGGCTACTGTGGTCCGATAATTCATTTTGGATTTGTATCAAATTCCATTTAATGCCATCCATTTCTGTGGTCTCTTTTTTTCATTTGTCCACTGAGGTTCTCTTAACTGTCCCACTGACAAGTCAGCCTTTTTCAGATGTCCCCAAGTGCCTTCAAGGATGCAGTATCAGATAAGCACTGGGATGAGTGACTGGGTAAACTGATAAAGTTGCTAATTAAAGCCCTGTTTTCAGCACTCCTGAAAATTTAACTGGGACAAAATTTAAGGCACTGGGGAAATTTTACTTTTGACAATGTACACTGTTAGGTAAATAAAAGGCTTTAACAATTTCAAAGAAATTTGCGCCAAGAACCTTGCAAAAACATTTTCTTCCTCAGAGAATTATACAAACTATGGACTTTAAAGCTTTGTAGGTTTAACTATGTGAGTCTCTTGTAAACACTGAGGCTAAGTCACTAAAAACACTACAGCACTGGAAGCACAATCATTTTATAATCTTTACCATTCATTTCCAATCATATATTCCTAACATTTCAAACTGGCCAAAAATCAAAATTACTGGAACATTGGAAAAGGATTTAAAGAAATAATTTCTGTCTTCTCCAGTATAAGGTTAGATATCGAGTTACTGGCAGGACTGTATAAATGAGATAATGAAGTCATATTAGGATGGCAGTGACTAAGCTAATACCTATACTAAACCACCAAACACACCCTGTGTGCTTTCAGGATGTGCAGCCTGAGCCTGGGCTGAGTTCCTGTGCAATTCACGGAAAGGTTGCTGCTTTCCTTCAAGGCAGTAGCAGAGTTATCAAAAGTTCATCGTTACTGGTTATATAAAAAGTTATATATAAGCAGAAATACCATTGAGGTTAAAAATGTTCTCAGATGCCCCAAGTCTGTGCACACCTGTTTTGTTCTTGCCTGTAATATTCCCAGATGGAAAATGATGAAGACCTATTTTGAAACAGTGTGATGAGCTGAGCTGAACTCAGTCTGATAATGAGCACAGAGGTTTCTATGCGTGTTTTTGATTTAAATGCTGCAACAATGATTATTTACTGTGAGGATAACAGAACAGATGGTGAACACTTAGCTGACCGATATTTACAGGTTGCACATGCAGTTATGTCAGGGCTTTTATTAGCATTGAGGTAATGCTTCTAAATCACAGATTGTTTGTTTGCTTCTTTTAGGTGAGATCTTCTGATAATAAATGAATGAAAGACAGAGGATGATCACAATGAAGGATTACACTTATGCCTTGACTACACTGTGTTTGATTTGTTCAGTAAGCTGCAGCAAGCAAGTCATGATGAGAGCACTCATAATCTATACTAAATTTAATTAAACATAGGTGATACATGAAATCTGATTACAATTCCTGACCTTATCCCAAAATTAATCTTAACCTGGTTTAATTTTTAAAAACACATTATAAGGACCTGATAAAAAGTCCAAACTGGCCCCAGCATTATTGATCATTTTCAAGGGTGCTTGGTTCTGAACTACTCACTTAAAAGCAAGATTTAATTTACTGAGACAGTTCTGTTGGCACTTCTGTTGCAACTATATTGTATGTTAGTGATGACACTATGAAAAAATGAAAGACAAAAATTAAGAGTCAAACAACACTTTCCTCTCAGTTTGTGAGCGGTAAAATTGTCAAGATTGTCTACATGATCTAAAGCTACTGTGCAGCATAGCTATCTAGTGTTCATGAAAAGGCCTGGCTTGACAGTTATCAAGGATGGAATGTTTTCTTAATCCATGTAGCAAAACTAGAACACCATCACAATTAAATTGGCAACAAAAGGTTTATTCCCTAATTTGGCCTCTAAATTGGGCGTGCTAGGTGGGACTCCAATGTGACCTCACTAAAATCTCAATTAACTCTCATAGCAATAACACAGGCTAAATTTTTAATGAGAGACTAGTAATTTTTGGAAAAAAAAAAAAGAAAACCCAAAACATATTTATTTTTTTCTTTCCTCATACTTAACTTTCTCCCTATGAATGCTGTTCAGCTTTCTTCCCTGCTGCTCCCTTTAGGAGCTTCACAGATGTGTGGGAACAGCCTGCATTTGGCTAAGTGATTAAAAGGTGTCATTACCCCATTGCTTCCACAGAAGTCAGGAGCAGAAGCAGCTCTAAGAATCTGGACCTTAAAGCAATATGCAGCAGAAATTATGTTAGATAACCCTTCATAAGAACAGGAATATAGAATTTAGCAAAGCTACTGCAAAAATTACCTAAAAGATGACTAGAGCTTTAGCTCTACCCCACCTCTATAGCCTGATCCTGTTTGTAAGTCCACACTGAAGACTGAAAAGCACTTTCAGACCTCATTTAATTCCAGAACAGGTTGCAAAATTAAACAGGAGTTTAATAAGGAAACATTTCTTCCAGTTCCATTGACATTAGTTTGATTTTGCAAGCTGAAGCCAACGGAAGAGTTTACTTTGGTAAGAATAGCTCATGTAACAGTTTCAGAGGAAAGCTGTGAAGAGCTAGATACATACTCTGCAAATCAGGATGCTATGAAAGTGTTGGGTTTGGTCCCTATATCTAATTCAGAACCATGTTGTAAGGTTTTGTCAGTATTTCTCTGCATAATCCCTTACTTCCTTACATATGCCCTCAGCTTCCAGTCTACTTTTAAAAAGTGTTTTAACTCACTTCCTTTTCCAAATTATTATCTATACAACCTCCTTATTTTCTAAATGTTTGCCTCCTCCTGTTCCTCACTGACGCCCACATCAATTCCCCTTTCAATACTTACATATCATTTCCTTCAAGAGAATTCTGTCATCACCTAAAGCACTAAAATTGAGAAGTTCCTTAATGGTATGGAAGAGAAATTTCCATGGAGACTTTTTCTAATCACTTTATACATAGAATGTACAACATAGAGATAATTTTATGCCTGAGAAAGGAAAGCAATAAAATCAATAAAGCAAATTAAAATATGGAAAATTACAGGTGTGGAGACATCGGGTATTAAGTCTATTTAGATTCTCAAATTCTTAAAGAAATGGGAAACTATCCAATATGTACCTCTACATATTGCAGAGATGAGCACACCTAGCAAATGACGAAGAATGAAGCCCATACAGTGAAGAAGAACATGCATTCCCAGGGAGGAGTGCCTTAAATCACAGAACTATAAAGAAGGGAGAAATTTACTGGCTCCCATCCACCTACAGATAAATTGGAAACTACTACAGGGACTTGCAAATGGCAAAAAAATAATCACATAAAATTCATAGGCAATTTCTTTTCAGAGATATTCCAAAATAGAAGAATTCAGACAGTCTACAGTTTCCCATCTTTACTTGACACCTAGTTGATTCAGTAACATTGCAGAGAGTTTTCAGGTCAGATGCAGAGAAGACATTACTCTAGAAAACCTTTGCCCTGTCAGAAGCATATTGGCACAGCTGTCTGCGTCTGAGTGCTTATTTGTGCTATGATTGCCTTTTAGGATAAAAGTAAACATGCAACTTTTCCCGTATAGCTTTCCTTTAATCTTCTATGGAACTTCTATGGATAAGGTTAGGAATAGTAGCAAACAGTATGTACGCTGATATTGGTAGAAGCCCCAGGGAAGAAATGCCCTACTGAAATCGAAACAGATGGTTTTCCAAGCAGAGTGCTTTGGAATCCTGGCAGCATATGGAAAAGAAGATGAGCCAAAGCACTGTAACTTTGAAGACTCACACACAGGCTTGTGGATTACTTTGCAAGACCAACCACTCTCAGCAGTGAATATTGTCTGTCACCTTTTCCATCACTATGGCATACTCCACCTCTGTCCCTCTGGCAGTGTGTGGCTGCGTCCAGCTCTAGATGTAGTTGGGACAAAGATACAAACACGACGTCCAACCAACACTAAGCACTACACAATATACTGCAAATGCACAAACCCTTGTCAACACTGGGAGTTACCACTATGTTTATGGTATGTTTTTACCACTGTGTGCATCAAGCAGGTAACTAAAATAATTTGTTGGCTAAATAAATCAGCTTTTTTCTTTGCCCTGTCTCACCTCTTCCATGAATATCCAGTCAATTTCTAACGCACTTTTTTGCCAGTGAGGAGGTTGCTTTAAAAAAAACAACTCTGCTTTCCCTCAGAGCACTGCTCCTGCCAAAGGAGCTGTGAATAAAAGCCAGCTTTCACTGCCTTCTCAAGCATCTTCCATGCTTCTGACTCCAGGAGATCTGTTTCACAGATGCCTTCCTGGGTAAGACATCAGTATCATCTCCTCTCCCCTATGCAGCACTGCCATGGTTTGATACTATCACACAATGCTCCCATCTCCTATCTGGTTAATTAGAAGTATGCAATTTGTCTCAGACTGAAACAATAATCTTTCAAGAGATTCTATACGACCAAATGCCAAGCCAGCTGGCTGTGTTTTCTAATGAAGTAATCTAGTTGTGCTTTCTAGTCGGAAATTGGGTCCAATGCTGTATATCACAGAATTACATCTTTTATGGTGTACCACACAAGCAGCCTGTGATCCTCCAGTTTCCAACTCTCTCCTAGCACACACCACACAACAAAGACAGTACATATGGCAAAAAGCGCTCGGCTTCCCAGGACAACTCCACTGCTTTCAGCAGGGTTACTCCAAGCATGAGTTTGTACTCTATAAAGAACAAAAATGCACTCCCAGATCAAACATCCCTCCAAATGCACTGTCAGAGAGATGCCTTGTCGTGACAGACTAGCTTTGGATCAGTGCCTACAGGGAACACATTAGCTGTCCTCCTTCCATCAGTAAGTAAACAGCCATACCTCATGCGTGGCCTCCAAAGAAAGGTCCTTTGCTGCGTTGTTTGTACTGACAGCTGCTATTTACATACCTTTGAGAATGGCAACAAGTCTGACACTGTCTCGCTCTCCATATAAGTCAATAGGGTTGCAAGAGTTATAAATCAGGAAATAATATTTCTTGCACATAAGCCCAGAGTATTTAAAATAATCCTAAATAAGACAGCGTGATTATTTCTCAAAATAGCAGTAGAAAGAATGGATTGCCTGGAAAGCTGGATTTCAGTTCATCCAGATGCGTGCAATGGAATCATTTTTGTTTTCTTACAGCTATTAAAAAGTTATCCATCTTAGCTTTCACCATGGAAAATTACCAAACTCAGGGGCTAGTCATGAATGGCACTAGAATCAGTTTAATAGAGACAAAAATATTTCTGAGAAAAAAACTGATTTAGAGACAGGAATAATTTATAATGCTCTTTCCCCAGTATCAGTTGTTCTTTCCACTGCATTCATTCTCATCTCAAGTATCTGTAATGCAGTATGCAGCTAAAAGAAGTCTCCATGTCTTGTTTGAAAAGATAGGGAGAAAAAAAATTCTCAAGTATTAGGGCACAAAAATATGGATAGCTCTCCAAATATTAAATTAGTAGTTGTTTGGTTTTTTTTTTCCACTAGACATGACCAACATTACTGGAGCCTTTTCATCTACTGTGCAGAAAAAAAATGGCTGTTTTCTATGTACTGAGCCAGCACAGTGTTTAAACAATTCCTATGTCCTTTCTAGCAGACAGCACACCCCGTAAAGCCAAAAAATAAAAGATGGCAAAACACTATTTGGATTTATTATTTTTCCACTGGAACCACACCTTTTACCAAACATTCATCTGTGAAAGCACAGCAGTAGGTACCAAGTAAAATAAAAGTATGGGGAAAGATGATTACCTGTCACCTTTTCCATCACCTTCATACACACAGACTCATTCTATATTTCCAGCCTTAGTACAGTCATCTCAATTTAGGAAAGTTAATCCTCTATTACCAATTCTGTAGCATAGTTCTAAAATACTACTACAAAATATCATATTTGGATCATCATAATAAATTACTCCCATAGGGGTGTTTATGAGTGAAAAGTGAAAGAAGATTTTAAGTGCACGTTTTTTCCCCCCATTTCTTTCTTGATACAAGTGTTATGCTGTTTGAAAACAATGCCAGACTTAGCATTGGATGGAGTCCTCCACTGAGTAGAGACCAAGTCATGGGAGAGGTAACAAAAAATTCAGTCGCTTGATAAATTAAATCCTTGGCCTGTCTGCTCAAACAGCCAGGATCTCAGCTAAAGCCAAACATAGTAGCAGTGTTTCTCTGTGATGAAAATTCATCTTCACGATGATCTGGATCAAGACAATATAAGAGATTTTCAGTTAGCTGCAAAATGAACATTTTGAAAGGAAAGAAGTCAAACTGAGATTAAAAGGTCAACCAAGGAAAGAATTACAATACAGTCCCTATTAGCAAAAGCAAGGTCTCTGGAGCATATGAGAGCTCATCAAACTCTCCAGTGTCTTGGAAAGCAGCTGAACCATGTGAAGTGAGTTAGCAGTTGACTATCAGGAGGTTGCCAAAGTCCAAGTACTATTGTCTCGAAAGGGTAAAATAAGTGGGTTGTAGGGGCAAAACATTACGTTGTACCAGTGTGCAATACTCACACTGAAATGACAAGATTCCTCCTCTTCTAATATACGCTTGAGAAGTGGACTTCTCACTGGGCTCTGTCCTCGTTATCCCAGGAATGACTCTTCATTTGGGAAATGCCATTTTGACACACCTGTTACCCAAGCACTTGCTTCACAATGTCTCCACTGACAAACTGAGCCTCAGGCAGTCTTCTGAATATTGATAACTCTTGCACTGGTATATGGAGACCTCAGAGAGGATTCACAAAGAGAGGCCACTTAGGATCCATTGGTGGATAATATCTTTCTTTACTGAAAAAAGAGGGTTTTCTACCAGTAACATCATTGCTTTGACAGATTGGGTAAAGAAACAAGTAGAAGGTGGGGAGTATGCAAACTAGGCTGCTCCTGGTTGAAGTACGTGAACAAAAGAACAACAGAGACCATGACAAAAGTTGATCGTGTGAGTAAAAAGGCCAAACCACTACCACATGCCTGATGAAAAGGCAGGAAAGATTTTGTCCAAAACAGGACTCCCAGGAGAGATGAGATCATGCTAAGCGGGGGAGGAGGGCATGTACAGGATGTTGTTTTGTAACTGTCTAGTGCTTTCCAGAGTAAAAGTGATTGTGGCTTGGCTAATCCCAAATTCCTCTCCTGCCCGCTACTTTATCCCTGAAGACTAGAAACAAGAGCTCCACCTCCAGGTAGACCCCCTGGAAATGCATTCGAACAGCATGGTTCAAGAAACACCTATCTTCGGGGAAGTCCCTGGAAGACCCAACCTCTCTATGCGGTTACTCAGAGGTTACTGCCCAAGAGTTGTAGTACTGCTGCAGAGACCTGAGGCACTGAACCAGCCTACCCAGTACTTAAACCCCAGTTTTAGATTCAAAGAAAAAAAAAAGAAAAATAATTTTAATGAAACTGGTGTGGTTGTTTAAGGTCCAGTCTCACAGGGAAGAAAAGGCATTGTGTTTTCAAGTCAGCTCTTCATTCAAAAGAAGTCCACTCTTCTTTCTCACTGAACTTACAAGTTAACAGTTATGTCACTCTAAGACTCAGAAGCATTTTTTACGTAATATTTGGGGGAGGGGATAGTTTTCTAGATTCCTTATTTGTTCTTAATTTCTTTTGTAGGGACACAGCTTTAGAAGAAATTTTAACAATTTCAAATTTTTCTGTCAGTAAATTAATCCAGGTGGTCTTAGAGGCCCTTCTCCTTTCTTTACTGACTTCTAATCTCTCATGTGCTATCAGGTCTTCTGGATATTCTATTATCTTAATCTCAGAGTATCCATTTTATTTGCCATATTTATTTAAATGATATTTATTTCTTATCTTTCACACTCTCCACTTCAGTATGTAATCTTTCCATTTCTCCACCACATTCAGTGTTTGATTCCATGGCATCTCCCCCCTACTCTGCATTACTTTTACTGGTTCTCTGTTTCAACAGGCCTCCTAGTTTGTTAGCTTTTGTAGAGTCAGCTCCCTTGAGGGACTCAAGCTCCATTTCCATTTCCATCAATGACAGGATCTAGAGTCCTGTTCAGAGTATGAGGGAAAGCATGCACTGATGGTTATGCCAATCCTCTGGATACTAATTATTCTTGTATTCTATATCTTGTCTTCATCCCTTCAAACATTTTATTCTACCCTGTCAGCTTTTATTCTAATAAAATTTCCTCTCATACAATGTAATGCTATTGTTTCTCTCATTTTTTGTCTCACGGGTGGCTTAATAATACATCTAATTCAGCTCTAAAAATAAGCACCCTCATACTCCATCTTATTGATGGTACTAATAGTCTGGTTTAGACATGCTTCTCACTTTGGTTAGAAAAAACAAATTACAAAAGTGAGATGATCAATTGAGAGAAATTGCACATCACCTGTTCTGTAAGCAAACTTTTATCTTGTCTCATATGAAAGAATTAACCCTTTGAAACCTCTCTATTCCCTAATTTTTGAGGTAATTTTGCAATTATGGCTTTGAAGACTGCAAACATGTAGTTATGTGGAAGGATTTAGGATTTCTGTCTTTCTGTTTCCTAACCCAGTCCCCTACAAAGCAAGTATATACTACTAAAGGATGTTTTTCTTTTGAATGCTATTTCATGCACATTTCCTTTCATGACTCCATCCATTTCTCTTGCTTTTCATCTATAAAGGCATGACAGGATCTTTTTCTTTGCTATCAATGCAATTTTTTTAACTAGATCATGGGAGGAAGATCATATTCCCTTATTTTCATTTACGATCTGAGCTGCACCAATAAAGTTTACAAGTTGAGCTGCCTGAACAAAGCAGTTTGACCTGGAAAATGTCTTACTCTTTTTTTAGAATCTACCATGTTAATTTATGAAAATTATGCAAATTATGCCAAATTTCTAAACACTTTTGATTATAATATATCAATGATTAATTGCGTGAGATAATCACAGTTCTGAGAAAGGGATTCTGTATTCTTGTATCCCAGCCAAAAAACAGTTTTTAACAGTCATCGCTTGCTACCTACCAATGATTAAAAGGATATTCAAACCTGTTAGGATGATCCACTCCCTAGGTTGCCGGGAAGGTCTCTGAGGCCCTGCACATGGCATACACCAGTCACACTGCAATCCCAGTATCTATTGACCTAGGGTCCAGAATGATCATGAAGGATGAGAACAAAACTCTGTGGTGCCCTATGTCCAGCTCTCGTCATTCCACACTGACTGGAAATTAAATGTCACTTGGCTGAGGCATCAGGTTCACTGAGGGGGCAGGAGCATCAAGCAACACAAGATGTTTGTTGTCCAGCTGACTTCCTAAGAGCACAAAGAAATGGACCAAATGTTTTTCTAGCAAGATAGATCTGAAGGCAAATCATCAAGACATATAGAGTGCATATAAGGACAGTCAGCATTGAAAAACAGAATACATTACACATTATTAGGATCACACCATGCACATAATCACCTAAACAGGTGGATGAAACAGCACAAGGGGAGCACACAAATAGTATTAATCCATTCTCTTTTTTTTCTGTTTGTGTCTGGAGTCTTTGCCACAAGAATCCAAAGTAGACAGTTGTCCATCAAAAATACATGTAAAGATCATCGCAACGCATCTACTGCTCTGACCTAGTCAGATGACAGCAATTTCACGGTGCTGTAATAACCCCTTAGATTTATAGCTAAATACATTTGCCAGACACTACTTCAGGGACAGTTACAACAGACAGCAAAGAACAAATATTTGATGGGCATTTGTGGGCACAACAGCATGTAAAAAGAACAGGCTGCAAAGCTGAGAGTCATGCAGTATCACACCAAGGTGAAGGTTTTCCAGATATCCAAATCAAAGAAGAATGCAGTTTCCTTGTGCAGTTAACAGATACTTCCAAACTGGAGAAAGGGCTGAGGAGAAGTGTGTGTTTTCCAGGAGTCAGGACAGGAGTCAGCTTTCAAATCCATTATCAACTGTGAGCTATATTTTCAGATTTTGAGTTCCCACTAAGGTCATATGGGAGAGTAGAGCTGCTATTCATAGCTTTTTTGGTCCTTTTTACACTCTGGAGGAGGAATAGAGAGAAGAAAGAGGAGCATAGAGGGAGAGGAGGGAGCTTAGGGCATATAGTAGATTCCTACCCAATGTCTTACTTTTAATTATCAACATGCACAGACTTACAGCTCATCCTTTGAATGCCTGAGATAGAATCCCATTTTTTCCAGTGTGGGGAAGAGAGTGCATAAGCCATGAATGGGCAAAGGTCAGGGAGCATTCACATATAACACACCATGACGTATCCCTGAAATGTAGTTAAGTTTTTGACACAAGAAAGGATATTTGAAAATTACAACATATAACTAAAACAGCTATATAAGTTTCCTGCAATCCAGGTTCTAAAGATTTTTTTAATCATTAGTAGAAAGATTAGTGGTCTAATTTCTATAAAACTGCCAAGAACATTTTGCCTATAATTTCAAGACTAACATTTTTACTTAATATTTTGTAAGAGAAAAACATATACAGAGAATTAAACTCAGAGATCATATAATGAAGAGAGATGATTCTCCAGTGGGGCATGGAACAAAACTATCATTATGAAATGACTTGATTCTGAAGCGGAATAAACAAAGATTCCAAACATTTTTTTATGATGGACTTGGTAATGTTCTGTACCAGCTGTTGTTAATGGCTAGAAGGACACATTTCCAACCCTGCTCGATGCAGGGGCCTTCACTCAGCGAGAGCCAGTCAAAAGTACTGATTGACACTCACAACTCATAGGCTACCCTGATTTTTGCCCCAGCTGCCCAGAGCTGCAATGCAACTGTTGCAGCTACTAGTAAGAGACACAGCGTCCAGGCAACCCTTGTTTTCACCATCAGTTTGCACTTGCTTCATCCTGCTCTGGAAGAATTCCCTACTAGGAAGTGAAGCCAGTTGCTCTCTTGCTTATAAGTCACATCATGACATAAAGCAGGAGAGCAAGTCATAATTGATAACAAATGATTTCCACAGATGTGACCAGCAAAATGAGCAAAGACAGACGTCTACAGTTCTCAGTGACATTGTCTCTTCAGTAACCTACATTTACATGCCATGGATACTGACAGGTTTTCATCTAAAGGAGTAGTATTCTTTTGTACTACATGGCCTCTAAGTTTACACAATCTGTGGTACATTTCTGCTTTACTTGATAACAAGAGAGTTTGCAAACAAAAAGTCTTTTTGGTCTTTACAACATACCGGGCATTTTTCTCTTTCATCTCAGGGTGTCTCTAAAGAAATTGAATGAGAAGGGCAAAGAAAATCAGCAGAGCATAATATGGCCATTAGCGTATCAACTGTAGTGTGTGTGCTTATGAACCTGTCACTCAGAGATTAGACCAGACATGTTTCTCTCATCAAAGGCTTCAAAGTCAAGCCTGAATACGCAACTGATTTTCCCAAGATGGGATTCTCCTACTCTCAAAACAAACATGTAATTTCTGTCTGTGCTGGAGAACCCTCTCATACAATGCCACATCAAGTATAATTAGTTGCGTTATTGAATCCAACTGCTCCAGCATCACATTCTCTGGTAAGTTCCAGTGTGGCTGACTTGCTGCCTTGTAATTTGCTGACAGAGGACATTAAGGCATCTTTTCCATCTGCATTAGCACTGCTCTGAGTTCATTTACAGTTCTAGCGAACTGTAATCTGGCACAGCCTAACAGTTTAGAGCATTAACTGGAGAGCTGTATTCCTAGGTCAGGTGTTGGGTTACTGTACGGCTTTTGGCAAGCCGCTTAACATTTCAGATAATCTTCCTTACTTCACAAGAATTTTGTAAAGCTCAATCAATATTTATAAATCTTCTGTCTTAGATAACAGGCCCTGTTGAAATGGAAAGGATTATCACACCTACTAAAGCTGCTTCACAAATCACCATTTATGGCTATATCTAACCAGTAGTGCTGGAATCATGTTTAAGCACTTTTGTTATCTTGTCAATAGAAGATAAATTTCTTGCACAAAAATAAAACTTCCAGCATGATGAGCCTTCCTGCTCATCAGTCATAAAGACTGATTCCATATTTTAAAATGTGGCAACTTTTCCTTCTTTCAGTTCACAGCTCATTTAGGGTAAGACATCACCTTTCATCAGTTTGAATGCAAATTCAGTCTTTTACAAGTAAAGCTCAGAGCAATTTCTCCTCCAGCTTTGTGAAATGTCACCCTGTTTGGATCCCGCTTTTTGCTTCTGTGTTGAAGTCCTGCATAAAGTCAAAGGATGAAGTTACTGCAGGTGTGGCATTGTCCTGATTTCAGACATGTATGAAAAATCTTACCGGATTGATCTTTCATGGGACAGTACACAATGTTAGAAGTGATATAGCAGCTACCATTATAATGACAGCTTTTACAAGGTAAAATGTATCCCCTTTCCTGAAATTATTTCCCATTTTAGAGACTAGTATCTGAAGGTGCTTAACTCCATCATGGACCACATAGTCAGGGACTGAAAGCACTAACACTATGCAAATGGTAATTTTCAACCTGTGAAAATTCCTACCAAGGAAACAAAGAATAAATAAGTATTGATCTACATGCACAGACCTCAAGGTTGATCCATTTATTTTTCAACTTGTGGGGAAATTTCCTTTCCTACCTTTAAACTCTGTTGCTAGCTAAACCCCGCTATCTGCCATGCACATTCTCTTCATAATAATAGAATCATAGACAGAACCACAGACTGGTTTGTGTTGGAAGCAACCTCAAAGACCATCATGTTCCAACCCACCTGCCATGGGCAGGGACACCCTCCACTACACCAGGTTGCCCAAAGCCCCATCCAACCTGGCCTTGAATACTGACAGAGAGGGGGTAGCCACAGCTTCTCTGGGAAGCCTGTGCCAGGGCCTCACCACCCTCACAGGGAAGAATTTCTTCCTAATGTTTAATCTAAATTTACACTGTTTCAGCTTAAAGCCAATAGCCACCACCCCCCCACATCCTATCACTGCATACCTTTGTAAACAGGCCCTCTGCAGCTTCCAGTTCCTAGCAAATCATCCATAAGACTCACAATAGAAAGATTATTCAAATGCACATGAATGGGCACTATACAGTGTGTTCATCCAGTGTGATGGGCACCATCAGTAACTGTCTTGTTCCATTGGAAACAGTCCAATATTTTAAGAATTTAACATTTGCACTTTGAAAATATGTTGGAAAATCAGCTTACAAACACAGGATAGCTGTGTATGCAACTACTTCTGGAGTACATTTTGAGTTTTGACAATTAGTATTATAGAACATAGAATAACAGAATGCATAAGAAGATAACGAAACTATTTGCAGTTGGAGGCATCTAATAGTGCTAAATAATCCAAACAATACTGTATCATTTTTCCTCATCTCATAGCATTCTCAGCTCACATGATTTTATCAAGAATATTACAGTATATTCTATTTTTCTTAAAATCCCACTTTATGAAGAACCTCAGTTTGTGGTTTTCAAGCAGAAGCATTCAGTGCTTACCTTAAGCACTCAACTTGGCATGGAAATTCCAGCAGAATTTAAGCAGATAGGCGTCCAGTGACATTCTCACTTCTCCTTTGATGAAAGCAGGATCCTAGAGGAGTGTCCTGATGTAGTTAAAATGAAGCCACAGGTTAGGCAGCATGCAAGCTAAATGAAGTCTGTCATGCTGAGGTTTAAAGATGTACCTCTCTCATGTCTAAATGTTCAAAGTCCAAAGGCATGATACATTTCATGATGCACTGAGTCATGATTTTTAAATTCCCCTCATGATTTTTGAAGTCTGTTTATTTAACATCCGGAAGCACTAGATAAGCTCTTAGATAAACATTCCAGCTCTCAAGCATGGCCCATCGTATGTCTTCCACTTTAGATGAAGCCCAAGCAGCTTCCTTCACTTGACAACCTCAATGGCAAGTGTGCAAGAGGTTGTCTGAGAGCTGTATGTGTGCATCTGTGCACCCTCCAAACTGAAAGGGAATTCACTGTATTTGTTTGCACTGCATCAGTTGATGTTTAAATCTTGTGGCACGTGAAAAAATGAGCTGTGGGTTAAACCCAGGGGAATTATACTTTGCAAACTTGGTGTTGATGAAGAATTACATTATTGCCAAACGGCTGAGCTTATTATGACCATGTGTAAACACAAATTAACCTGTGCAGGGATTTTATTTCCTTTTAAAACGTCAGTGAACTCACAGGTGCATCTCAAACTCTTCTGATAGTGTCTCTGCTACTCAGTACCTTTTCAGTACCAAGAGCAGCTTTGCCTGTTTTGCCTGCCTCGGTCATAAAGTCCCATAGTACAAGGACCTAGAATATGTCCATTTTATGTTGATAAAAATTAACTGTCACAAGGGAATCTGTTGATATCAAACAAGGAAACTGTGGAGGGACATAGATTTGAAGTAGCCTGGAAACTTTATTTTTTTCTGAAAAGCCATGGTGATGACTACGGTAAAAGCAGAGGGCTGTGTCTAGAAGGCGGCATACAGTCTCTTGCAGCTTCAATTTGATGTATTTTGTGTCCAGTTCTTTTCTTTTTATAGTTAGGAAGGCTTCTCACTCATAGACTTGAACACCACAGAGAATAGCAATGTTTAGAAAAAAAAAAAAATCAGTGTGCTAGGAGCCTTGAAAGGAATTTGGAACATATTGTTTACTGGATGTTAGCAGCTACTTGAAATTGAACTTTTTCTGTGTGTATACATTACCATCCTTCAGTCCCACAGGAATTATACACAAATATCCAGCTCTACTGATGGAAAACATGACAGAGTGCATTTGGCAAGGATTTTTCATTCAGAACTGACTTTCCTGCCAGAAGCTTTCGAGGCTCACACAGCATTGTTCATATGGCACCTACCCTTCTGCAAAGCATCAGTGTGGCTGAAAAAGCTTCCTGATTACATCATTTTTTTTCATTTTCTCACCATTTAGTAAAAGTTTCCTCTGATTGGAAAAAGGTAGGATTATTTGTCTCAGCCACATTAAATATCCTCACACAGTCTCCTGTCCCAATTTGGATAGATTTAGTGACCAAAATCACGACTGCTCTAATTTGAATAGGAATGGTCCAATATAGTGATTTGGGGCTTTTTTTAATTTCTGGATCTTCAGTGTTTCTGCAGGGAAGGTAGAAAGTAAACATACATGGAGCAAAGCCTTGATTTGATCATCTGTCTTTCACAGGCTTCTCATAGAAAAACACTGTCCTAAATGATTAAATCACAGAACTCAGCTTGTACCTTTTTTGTGTTTATGAAGGCAGGAAGCTAGTCTTGGGTGGGATTAATACCTATGATTTTGCTCATAATTTTTTACGTAGTTATTTCAAAAGCTGTCACACACTAAAGGAAATGTTGTCTTCAAACAAGCCTATCTGTATGGCCACGTTCTCAGACTACATCATGGTCTGTACAGTGTGTATGTACACTATACGTATTCATAGTGTACTAACTTTTAATGGGGAGAATTAAAGAGGAAAGGAATGTCATTTCAGATATATATAGCAACCGAATTCCAGAGGAATTAGAACCACACCAGAAATTTTCACTTCACTATAGAGAAAAACACGCTTCACAAGGTGTGTTGCAGATGTTCATGTAGGTGTTGCAATGGGATAGAGGTCCATGACTGACATACAGTGCAGCAGGGATACCTCTGTAGGACTGCAACCTGCAGGGAACCCACACTATAGCAAGACCACTCTGAGGGGACTACTGCCCCCAGGTCACCTACACCAAGACAGAGATACATGTCTAGTCATAGTCATAGGGTGAATATGGCCAACAGGAGATCCACGTCAGAGGAAAGACACTAAGAAATAGCATGGCAAGAAAAGCAGAAGAGGAAAAGAGCAGCAGAGAAAATGAGTGAGAAGCAAATAGCAGCAGAGGGAAAGCAGTAAGAAGCAAAGTGCCACAGAACAAAATAAATAAGCAAAGAGGACAGCAGGCAACACAGTTATGCACTCAACACCAGACGTCCTGTGTTACCCATTACCTGACCGCAGCAACTGGGACAGACTATGCTTAACCTTCAGCAAACACAGGGAAAGTCAAGTCTGGGAAAGTGGGAGTGAAAAGTGTTTGTTTCTAGTGATTTTCTTTGATTGATGATGTTCTCCTTTTTCTCCACACTGAAATCAGTGATCAGAAGTCGATGCTATCTGGACAGAAATTAAATAAATATACCTCATGTGGAGAAGTTTTGGCCATGCCAGTTACTTGGATGCTCTTGACAATAAGGTGTGTGCTTCCACAGGGCAGCTCAGCCTAGTAAAGATCCCATTTCTCACCGTGGGAGCATATATCTCTCTCCAGTAAAAATTGGCCAGAACCCACAGTGCCTGGCTCCCATCAGGTGTCCCAGCCAACAGTTCTGTTTAATTACAGCAACATAAAATGTCATAAAGAGCTTATTAATCAGCCAAGCCTAAAGCTACAGAAGTATTTCAAAATATTCATTATTAAATTTGTAGGGAAGGGAGAATAAGCAGTTGTATTTGGTAGTAAAGAACTGCAGCTCAATATTAAGGAAAAAAAAACACATTAGTATGGATGTTATTAAACACAGAGTTAGGTGATTGTCATGTTACAGGTAAGGTTTTAACATTCAATTTTTCTTTCACTACGGTCAGTAGTAAAACATGCTTTTACTTCAACAGGAGGTGAATGGAGCCATTAAGTAGAGGTGAATTGTTAGGCCATATGGTCTTTCTCGTTGTAGTTTTCTTCATGTTGCAGGTATTTGTTTCTGTTTTCTGTTTGTATTTACATTTTCTTGGCCCTTTTAGTGCCCTAAGGAGCCATTTATAAGTGGTCGTAACACAGTAACCCACAAAATTACAACCCTATAAATTATTCCCTCGGGCATTAAAAGAGCCTGGGAAAACACAAACACAGACAGACTCAAAACATTTATTTAACAAAATTTAGGCCATATTAGGGGGTTGGGGAGGATGGAATCATCATTTCAAAACCTGGAAAAGTTTACTTGTCTTATAGAAAGACATCATTTGGTGGGTAACATACAACAAATACAGGAACTAATCAGGCCTTCCACAGTACCTTACTAGATCCAAACTGATGTTTCTATTAATGACAAAAATGAGTTTTAAGTAAAAACAGTGAATGTTCCTTCATGAAAGTGAACTCACTTATCACATCATTTACAAAGTGAAACACTGTAAAAAACAGGAAATTAGTAAAGGGCATCTGAAATCTTATACTTGGCATATAAGAAAAAAAAACAACAAACCACTGCTGACCTCTATTGTAATAGTACCCTAGAATATCACACATTTGTACATTTGCTCTCAAAGCTTCTCTCACATGTAGCTCAGAGACACAGAACCACACCATTAGGCAACAGCTCAGGGTAGGCCCAGGCCTACCCTGAGCTATCATTTGGAGGTACACTCAGTAAAAGCCTTGCATCCAGCTTACACAATGTCTGCCATACGATTCTGTGGTAAGCATAAGGGCACCATGGCCCCAAAGCACTCTGCCACACTACACTGTCCCAAAATCCTGGCAAATTAACTTGGGTGTGTGGCCAGATGCTCCCTCACTCGCTGAGAAACAAGAAGTCACATGAAAAACTGAGTGGAAGGGCAGGAAAGCTATGACAAAATTGGCTTGCAGATTGACAGTAAGTTCAACTATGTCGTCTCCTCAAAAGTTTCCCAACATGCCCTACTTAGCCTGTCAGATTTGGCAGGATCCCAAAAGAAGGTGGTATGGCTATAGATTGTCTCCATTTTAAGGTCTAGTCAAGTGATATTAGTCTCTTCACAAGATCTGGACTAGAGATGTAATCACAAAACACTTCGACCTAATGTTTGCAAGAAGACAAATGTCTCCATGTTAATCCCAGAAACAATAACAACAAGAAAATGCCTTTGTCAGTTGTTTCCAAATGTTGTTTTGACCTCTTAGTCCTGGAGATTATGAATCTCAGATGGATGTACTGGATGCCAAATATATTAACTCAAATAATCAGTGCCCTGGGGACCCACCTCTCTGTGAGACTGAATTCATCAGTAGACTGTGCTGCAGGACCTGATTTTGGCACACATTAATATGAAATCAAGCCCAGGGAAAAGAATCTTAGAGCTCACCTTAAATATTTTATGGACTAAATTCATGGTTATACATTACTTTTCTGGCTCCAGTACTGCTTTCAGAGGAATGTTTTGTTCCCTCTTTCTTCTGAAAGGAATGGAAAAGTGGGTGAGAAACCATGTTTTTCACCAGGATGACCTACCAAAGAGAAAAGTACGTCTGCTGAAGAGATCACATCAGCCTGTCCACCTGCATGTGTAGGGGCACTCTGCAGGGTGATACGCTGTGGTATGTTAAGTCTCCACAGTCTGCAAAAAACCAGCTCCAACTCACGTCAGTGGTGAAATAAGACCCAGAAGAGCATGGGAAACATACATCTCAGTTTCTCAGGGTGGAGGTTTTGGGCAGACCATGGCGAGGACATGCCGCTAAGGAACAGATCTCAGTCAAACAGACTTCTCTGCTAAAACACTGCACATTTTTTTCTGGGGCATAACAAAACTTCACATTCAGTGTTTTTCCAGAAGGTACTGATAAATTGTACTTGCCCATAGATTTCCCTGATAAGGGAGAGTCATCAGTTCTGCTTTGGCTGTATTCACAACAGGCCTGGGACTGTTTGCTGGCCCTGAGGCCAGGCGGCTGCACACAGAGCACCACATGTGTCCCCTTCCCCATCCAACCACAAAACCAGGGTAGCAGCATCCAAACCAGTGCCTGGGAATGGCCCCTGGATGATCTCACAGCCAAGTCTCCTCTGTGAATGTACCAGCTGGCTTGGGCCACAGCCAGGAGCTATGTGAGCAGTTTCACTAATATAGCTATATATCTTAACGGTACAGCTACAGCCACTTAGAGCAAACTTGGACCAAATTAAGGCAAACCTGATCTACTTCAGGCCTCGATGCTTACGATACAGTACTGTCCCCCTTAGAGCAAGGTAAAAAAATCCCTCTAACTATCTTATAAAAGCTTTGCCTTAGTCTGAAGCAAAATTCCTTCCAGATCATTTTGTTTCTAACAGGAAATAATTTTAAAGCTCAAGCTTTTTACATTCACAGAAATTAAAGGTTATGTGCATCATAAATTTTATGACATTAAAACTTATAAACTTGTTTTCATATTGATGTGGATTGTGCCCAAGTGCCAAGTATACAATTTAGTGAATATTTTTATAAAATCAGTTATTTCATCAGATATTAATTATCAGCTTTTCAGACCTGTGAGTTATTTTTTATTTGTAAGGTTATGTTCAGTAAAATTCACAGAAATAAGATGTGATTTACTGGATACTGCAGATTAACAGCTTTAAACAACTGCTTTCATTGCAGAGGTTCTGTAAAGAAACTAATCATCAGTTGTCTGAAGCTTGAAAACCACATATGGTTAGTTTTAAACTTTGTATAGAAAAGTTAAATAATATACAAAGTAATACAATGTAGTACTTTAAAAGCACTGGTTTCAGAACTCCGCAGAACAAGCCTCCATCAATTGTTTTTTAACAGTAGTTATCAGAATATTTAAATTAGTGTTTGATACTATTTGTCAGATGTCAACAATTCATTCTGCATTACACAAAATAAAACTTGAAGTCATTTGAGTCTCCAAGGCTACTTCAGTCAAACGTCAGATATTCTCACGCTACACACATTCTTACAGGGAATCAGATCATGCAAGATGATGTAGCAAATATAATGTCTTACTAAAAGATCATGCACGCAAACAGTTGATTTATCTCCAGAGAACAGTCTTCATTAAGGGATTATAACATCAGAGGAGCAATTGCATGAATTTAAAGCTTTCTGACTGGAGTTTTCATTTTACTGGCAGCACTAGCACATGTTTCAATTCTACATCCATCCTAAACCTGGATGGGTCATGAGCCTAGGACAGCTAAGACAATCCATAGATAAGAGCACAAAGGAAGGCATAGTGTTTTGCTTTGTGTCCAGCAGCTTCTCTGGTCGCGTGCATGCTGATGTCTTTGACTCCTGCCTCTTTCAGAAAAACTGTCTTTGGCCCTCCAACCCTTGGCACTCTCCCAGGAGAATAAATTAAATGGTGTTCAAAAAGATTCAGTTAAATACTCCCAACATTAGTGTGGGCTCTCTAATAGCCTTCTGGATGAACACTCCAGTTGGCTACTGGAAAGACATGACTACACAGACAGCATGTGCTAGCTGTCTCAATGACTGCCATGGTTTTAGAGAAAACTATTCTTGAAGACTGTCCCTAGAAATTGGTTTCTTTTCATTACAAAAGTTATTACAGCCCAAACTATATGACCAAATTTATGTTAACAACCTGTTCCTATTTCTCGGTATACTTTTAAGATGATACTTTCATTCATGATGATAGTTCTAATGAGGAAGGCATCAATTTTGTGCAGAAATCTAATACCAACTCATGTCTCACTTTAGAAAATACAAAACTTAATTCCCATTCTGAACTGCTCAGTCCCTGAACAATAAAAGAAAAATCCTCACCTTTTAAGAACCGATAGTTCTTTGCATTCTTAAATACTTCATATGCTTACATATTTGCATTTTTGTGGGTTTTTTTCCTTTCACTACCCTTACCATCCTCTTCAAATTTTCTGTTCTTGTCTCATCTGCTGAGCTGCGTAAACGCCAAGCTTTTTATTGTGTGTTCTATGCTCCTTCTAGCAACCATACAAAGAGTCCCCCAGTTTTACTTCAACTGAATGAAGTTAACCTCATTTGAAACAGCCTGTATCCAAAATATGAATGAGTTCACTGTCAGAAATCTTAATTTAATACCTGCAAGCTAATGGCTTTAGTTTAAAACTTCTTGTTGTATAATATTCAACCCCAAGACAGGTTTAATTTTTTCCTTTACTTTTGAGATGACTCTTGCCAATTGTTGCATTTCAGTACAAACCCACTTCATTGCATGCTTTTGAACTGCCTTTGAAGGGAGAAATCGTGCGAAGACCTCACTGTCCTGTGATACATTCTGGCAGTAGTATTTCTGCAGAAATTACAGCCAAGCCTTCTATGTCAATACTTTGATTTCAATAACAGTCATCATCCTTGATGATAAAAAAATAAGGGGTAGTTCTTAGGAGACTGCAAAATGTTCCACAAGAAAAGATGCAGCTCCACAGCCCCCTTACTCCAGCCAGTTCTGCTTTATATCTACCTGACATTCTTTATTTGCACACACTCTCTTTTATACATTGTTTAAATAAAGAGTAAGGTTGCTGCTTGTGTAGCAGTACATATACACAACGTAGAGTAGCTGATCTCAGTCTCAGCTCATTGTTCAGCGGCGTGCAATGAATTAGCATAGGATTTCAGTTCGGCAGCTGAGGAGTCAAGCAGCATTTTAGAGAGAACGTTTTATCATGCTTTTATGATGATTTATAAATGAAAGAGGAAAACTAATGTCTTTCTTAAGGTTTCCTTTTAAGCAGCATTTCACGACTTTGATTGAATACACAGTGCATTCAAAATGGTAAAATTTTACTCAAAGGTTACTTTTATTTCTAAAGTTCCATTTAGGTTTTAAGGGGGGTTTGGCTTTCTTCCAGTGTCAGAGAGTATTGTTTCCAAAAATCATCATTTATTAAAGCAGTAAGTCTTTAAAAAGTACAAAGACAAGCAAAGAGGTGAATACCATATTCTTTTAAAATGTCTTCTAAGGCAAAAAGTAAAGGTAATTCCGCTTCTATCATCATGCCTTGGTCTGCATTCCTTCCTTACATACTGCTTTATTGATCTCTGTGTCATCCCTCCCAACAGAACCACTTGGGTGCCTTGGAAGCCCTATCATTATGTAACACGCCATAATAACGTGCAGGGGAATAGCTGCACCATTATGCAATATACAGTACAGTCTATGAATCAGGGCTCCCCTACAACGCTAGTGCTTCACAATAGTTTGTTTTAGTGTCTCCTGTAGTATCTCTCTGTTGGTAACTAAATATTTTAGAACAGTTTATATTGACTCCAGGGACAGCTGTTGAGGGGAAAATTCCTTATTTCAAGCCAAATATGGAGTTCATGGCTTAGCTCAGGAATTGGACAGTACCCAAGAATTTGTTAGGTTTTCTTCCCCTTTGCTCTGAATTGTCCAACATCTCCCTCTGCCTCCCCCCTCAAGAAACCCTCTACAATAATAAAATTTAAAGCGTATCCAGAGTGCTTACTATATGCTGACATTTTCTTAAAGGAACGGTGTCAGGATAATTCAGGCCTCAACTCTGGATTTAATAAAAACTTCTCAAACAAAAAAAGTAAAGTTAATACAAAATTTAAGATGATTTTAAACTGTCTCAGCAAAAAAAAACAGTTAGTGTTTTAAGAGGCCCCTAATGTTGTTGCATTTCTAAGAAATGTCTCACTCAATAAAAGCTAGTAAGTGAAACTGAATAGATATATTTTTTTTAAGTCCAACACACTGGCCTACTCTCACTGCCTACGCAGAGAAAAATGCAGGAAAATAATGAACAACTCTAAAATATTTTTTGAATATTCATTTTTAATGCTTTATTTTATATTGATCATGCACCAATAGTTTTCATTACAGCATACTGGTAACCACTATCCTTTATGAGAAAATATATCCTTTTGTCCTAACGCTTCAGTTATAATTGGTAATGAAAACAATAAAGTATATTCCATTTCTGTTACCTACGTCTCCTATGGCAAATCATAACAAATATGTCAAGAGCATTAAAATACAAAAAGTACTGATCAAATTCTTCTCCAGAAAAAAAAAATTAAAAATACAATAAAAAGTTTATAAACTGACACATATTTGTTACAGAAAACATCTCCATTTGAACTTTCTGCATGAAATCTATGTTGCACATTTAATTTCTATTTTTAAATTGCTTTTAAAATACAAGACTACAAAATAAAGTTACATATTCCATGAGGTGCTTAGAAAATACAGCTTATCAAAACAATATCCACAGCTAACACCTATAAAGTTTTTGCATGAATTAAGTCTTCTACATAACACAAATAATGTCACGAGTGTCATGAAATATGTGATACAAAAATTCCAATAGAAAAGGAACTTGCTGACAAGAAAAATATAGTTTCAATAAAATAAGGCACCATCAAGAATAAAGACAAATGACAACCTGCTAACCCCCAAGGCATGGATGATTTAAAGAAAATAATACTTAATCCTAGTGATATGCAAACTATTTTAAAGATTTGCAATTGGGAATATCTCAGCAGTTATGATTTTTTTTTTAAAAAAAGATTCCCTGGTTTTATTGAGAATTCTTGGTGGAGGCAATTCACCTGTGGGTTATTAATCCAGCAATATTAGCTTTATTATGACCAGTCATCATGGCCAGAGAACTCTGCCCCATGAAAGGACGGGTAGCAGGGGAGGCCTGAGGTGTTTTCCTTGGTCAGAAAAAGAAAAAAAAGATAAAAGCCTCAGAAACTGCCTTCATCACACACTGCAACCATCCAAATTGTCAGGAAGAATCCATTCCTCTGCGAGGAAATGAATGTTGGTTCTTTAGGCAACTAGCAGTGATCAACAAGCTTCCTGCCCAGAGCTCTGAACAGCAAGGCATTGAAAAAGAATGGTTGCAGACCTATGGGGTCCTAGTGCAAGGCACCTTTGGAAGACACAGCACAAGGAAACCCTCTTGGCTGCTGCACCATACTATGAGTTACCTTGAGCAAATCATCAAGAAAGATTTTTATGACACTAAATCCAGTCTGTGTCTGGATGGACTTATAGGCACCTGTATGGCTAGAAAGTACTTAAAAGGCAAAATTCTGACTTCCATTCTGGTGGTTCTCCAGCCTGGCCCTTTGGGAGGCTTTACACTTTCTCAGGATTTGCCTTACAGATGTTTATTTGTGCAGAATCTCCAGACACATCCAGCAGAAGCAATAAATGTGATTACAGAACTATATTCATCAAAGGAAGAGAGGATCCAGTTTCCTCCTCCCAACTCAAATTTATTCACCACCTTTCTAAATGTCTGTGCCTGCTATTATTAAATACTCAGAACTAATTAAAAATATAAAAAAGTATAGGACTTATGGAAGTTCACAATTTAAGGAACTTTTTGGAGACGTATCTTAGTTCCTAAATAAGCAGATGTCTCCTCATGACTTACTCTACTTCCAGAGCCTGTGCTCTGAGCAGCGATTTTATACAGGCTATTTGCTGCTGTTGTGGATTCTCGTCTGGCTTTAAAGGTGGGGAAAAAAAAGAATCCATATAACCATATATCCAGAGGAATTTGTGGCTTTCATTGTGCCCTAAGGCTTAAACATCCTAGAACTCTCATTGGATTGGCATCCTAGGGGACAGGCATCTCAGCACAGGATCAAGACCTTCATAATGAGACAGGTGTTGATTTTCACATTGATGAAAAAGATTGCAAGCTCAGGTTTTTGTATAAAAAAAAGTGGAGTCTCTTAACATAGCAGATACTTCTAGTATTAGATAGCAGTTAAACAGATTACTTAGGATGCCACCTGGATTGTTTTTTAATTTGGTTCCCCTGTTGCTAGTTCTACATCTCTAAATAAAGGAATAAAGAACAGTCCAGACCAGGAGTTGTGAGAGAATTAGCAATTCCTTTGGCTGTTAGGGCAGAGGATGCTCCACGAGTCTGAATCTATCCCTGCCTCTACATCTTCCTGGTAACCCCTGGATATACCACCACACTAAAGGAATCTAACACAGGGGCAATATACCCCCTGTTCGGAGGAGATGGTGTTTTGGGGAAGGGGGATGGTTTAAAGAAGATTTTATGCATTGGTACACAGCAACAGAATTATAGGCAGAACGAAAGCGTATAGGCCTCTCAGCACTGTCAGGTAGGCACCACAAAGAAGGGAAACAGTCAAACCTGGACATGTTTCGTCAGTCAGCCCCACTATTGCACAAAGCCTAAGGAGCTCCTAAATCCTGTTCTGGTCTGCCCTTCTAACATGGATTTTGTAAAACTTTATTTTTCGTGACAAAATTTGCAACACTCCTGTTTAGCAGAGCACTTTTCATAACACCTAGAGGTTATCACCTAATAGTGCCTTGGCTTGTATAAGCATGGGGCCATGATAAAAAGGTCACAGCTTTATTGTTACTGCAGCTTTTCTAAAGTGGACTCCTGGAAAAAATCATGTAAACTGTGCATAGCTGTAACGTGAAAGGGGACATTTGTTTCTTCAGAAGGAATTACAATGGTGCGAGAATTGTCTTGGCAGATAAACAGAACATATTTGCCCAGTCTGTAAATAACTTTTTCTTCTGTAAAACTTCAAGTGAATGAGTACACTTTTGAAAAGCAAAAAGATTTATCTCTTCACCTTCTGTAAAGAGACACATATCCATTTCTTTAAATAAAAAATAATAAAAAAAATATTAAAAGGGAGATTTTTTTTACTCTACCTTTTGACCTCAGTGGTTTCAGCACAAGTTTCAGATGTCAAACCAAAGATCACTGCTCATGAAAAGAAACCTGCTGGCAAAGGTAACCGTCCTATTGAGGTCACAGTCACATTCAAGAGTTCAAAGTGTGGGAAAATTGATAGTTCTTTCCCAATTTTCCTAAGAGATTAGTCATGTAAATATTTTCTAATTACAGAAAAAAATTCACATGACTGCCTATTGAAATGCATTTGTCTGAGTGTCTATTATCCAGTTCCATTAGAAGCAATGCCTGCCTTTTGCAAATTGTACGTAAACAGGTCCTTCCCTATTGGCTAACCTGAGGAGGAATGAAGTCTCTCCAAACCATTTCAGATACATGGACACAAACTCCTCTTGATCTCAAACCACAGGAGGTCTGTGCTTCCAGAAATGCAGCAGGCAAATCTAGCATTACATTCTGTTCAGCCATGGACTGCCTGTATGCTTTCATGATCAAAGGTACTGTAAAGTAGGTGTTCTTGGTTTGTGAGTAGCAAGTCCAGCAGTGCCTCCCACCCGGTTGGCACATAGAACATTTGTGTGAGGTAGTCCTCTACACGTTCCTGGAAATTGATGGATGGCATGTGAGCTATTGTATTGTTTTCCAACAAAAGTATGGGTAGTTGAAGTCACCCATAGGAACCAGGTTTTTCTAGCTTTGTCAGCCTCATCATCTTGGTTTGGAGGTCAGTAGCGTACGACTCCTTTAAGATCACCCTTGAAGACAAATATCCCTTTTGCTAGCTTGGGTCAGCTGTCCTGGCTGTGTCCTCTCTCAGCTTCTTGTGAAAATAAACTCTAACCCATACAAAAAACAGGGCTAGTAGCATATTTGCCATGTTAACATTGCAATTTAATGCCAGGGTGAAGCTCTCAGCTGAACCTGTTCTGTTGAACTGAAGTCATAATGTTTTTCTGCTAGAAAGCGAAGGTATTCACAGACATGTCACAAAAAACCCACATCTCACTGGAGGGGAAGGGTGGAAACAAAAGAACTGCTCACCCCAAACAATGAGTTAACCTTTTAAACTAAGCTATGCTCATCTCACCAACCTAGGTCATTTTAAGATTCTGCCAGCAGAGCCTCAGATTCCAGATAAAGACTTTTCTTGTGAATTAATATCAAGTCTCTCAGGATGTGGAACCCAGGGCTCTCCTGGGTGTTAGCACTGTTGCACCATGAGTCATTTTGCTGCTTGCCAGAACACAGTGAAAAGGTCACATCTTCCCTATTTTCTTTGGACAAAATGACTTGTATCTACACTATTTTACTTGGATTTTTTGTGACCTGTCAGTGGCAGGACTGTTTCATTGTTTGCTTCACAGAGAGGAATAAAAGGTTTTCATTTATAGCCTATCAGGAACTTCAAGTACACAGACAAGCAAGTTTTCAAAAGAATGAACAACAAAAAATAAAAAAAAGGCCTACATTAGTTTTTCTACCAATTTTAGACTCTCAGCAAGTTGGAAATACTTAGTCTTTTCTTGTGATTCACAAGTAGGTCCACCATAAACTTTAAAAGAATTAATGAATATATCACCCTTCAGAACACTAATGCATGCATTACTCATTCTGCCTCAGGTTGTTTGAAATGTTTGCATGAAGAAGAACTCCAGTAAGTACTGCTTCATTCCATCATTTACAGGGCCTGCAACCTCACTGCAGTAAAATTCACAGCACTGGGCTCTTATATGCTTAATATACTACTGCCCGAAGAATCTGCTATATTTTTGGTACCATTACACACGTGGGTTTCTGCTGATCACCACTCCTTATTACTTCACGTATAATGGATTTAAAGCTAGAAAATGTTTACTTAAACTATGTTTTTAATCTTAGATATCAGGCACAGGGAAATTTCCTATGAAATTTCTAAAAGACCTCCTTTGGAAGAAGCTGATACAATTCAAGCTACACAAGCAACCCAAGATTAAACTGCTTGTGTCTACTCATCTGCAATTAGAAATATCTAATTAGAAATAGATAATTCACCAAAACAAACAAAAACCCTCTACAGACTTCCTAGACAAACAAATTAATAAAAACACTCAGAAAAGTCTCAGTTAAAAGGAAAAGCAAGGGAGAGGTGGAAACTCCCTAACACACTAAGCCTCACACCTCCTCTTTGCTCTTCTTGGAATTCCTCATTGGGTGAAATAGAAAGTGGTACCAAACAATCCAACCCAAAATAAAACTACTTGGAATAGCTTTCTTGTGGTGTATTCAATACTGCTTGGAGGAGAGATGGCAAATGGAGAAACAGGACATGAAGACATAATACATGCCACTGTCTACCTGTAGCAGCCCTCTGCTCTCCTCCTCAGACGTGAAACATAACACCAGCTGAATACTAGTGGAGTCATAATAGAAAGCGATGAACTGTGAATACAGCTGCTTCTGAAAACCGAGATGGAGACCAAGCACATGAAAGCTTACCTCCATGAACAGCCATGGTGGAAACAGCTGTCTCCTTCCTTCTCTGAATTCGCTTGGGAACATTTGAAATTTCATGGTATAGCTGTTAGAAGAAAAAAATATGTTCAAGTGAATATGTTAAGGGTGATTTTTTTAAATTTCTTTTCATTTTTCCATTCCTCACATGAATGTGATTAGAAAAGCTCCACTCATATTTTTAATTAAAATTTTCAGCGCCAGAAAGCAGCTGACAAACTGCTTCAGCGCACATAATCTGTAGCACAGTCCTTTAGGGCATCATTTACCAAATTTGACCAATATGTTTAACTATTAAAACAAAATTAGCGAAGGTTTGTATTATACACTGCTTGAACTGTATGTAATTAAGAGTAAACAAGCTCTGTTGTCTCTGTTGGTATCTAATATGGCTTTATAATAACCAGACTGTTGCTGTCAGGAAATTAATACCATAGAGAATAACAAAAAGCTCAGACTGAAAACTTTGCTGTAGACTTTTAAGGCACAACAGGAATAACTGAACAGTAAAAGATTTTTTAACAAAAAATGTAATCAAAAAACAGGTGTAGAAACACTTGGATTAACTAAAAGACTCCTAGAAAAAGATCATCCTTTAACTAAAATCCCACAGTATTGGTAATCAGCAGCTACCTGAGACCATACCATGACTTTTAGTAGCAGATGACGTCAGAGGATGAGAACACAACTAGAAGGGGGGGAAAAAAGAACAGACCATGTCAATTTTAAACACACTAAAGAGTGTGTAAAAGGTTTTCCAGAGCACTAAAATAAACCTTTAAGATAGCAACTTACCATAAATAGGAGTGCTGGTTTTAGCTGGGGTAGGGTTAATTTTCTTCACAGTAGCAGGTGAGGGTCTATGTTTTGAATTTATGCTGGAATCACTGTTGATAATAGAGGGATGTCTCATTACTGCTGAGCAGAGTTCACACAGCGTCAAGGCCTTTTCTGCTCCTCACACCACCGCATCAATGAGTAGGCCGGAGGTCCACACAAAGCTAGGAGGGACATAGCTGACCCAAAATGACAACAGGAATCTCATACCATATAACATCAATCTCAGGGTATAAAGCTGGGGGAAGAAAAAGGAAGAGGAGTGTTGTTCAGAGTGATGGCATCTCTCTTTCCAAATCACCATTTGATACAATGAAGCCCTACCTGCATAGAGATGGCTGCCTGCCCATGGGTAGTGGGGAAAGAATTCCTTGTCTTGCTCTGCTTCTGTGACCAACTTTACCTATTAAACTGCCTTTATCTCAAACCACAAGTCTCACTTTTCCAACTCTCTCCCCCATCCCACTGTGGGTTAAGGGACACAAATTGTGACTGCACAATTGCCCCAACAGCTGGGGCTTATTTGCCAGCTGGGACAAAACCAGGACAACAGTGGAAATGTAATAAAAATTTACAAATACAAGCATATTAAAAACATATTATTCTATCCTGAAAAGACTATGACTTAAGTATTTATGTCATAAGAGCTCAGGGGAATGACAAGTAGGAGAAAACAGTTAATTAATGATGGATTTTAGATTGGATACATGCTTGAACTTCTACTCCTCACAGTCAAATGCACAGAATTTTCTGAGGTACAACAACATCTATTTTCATTTTGTACAAAAGATTTTTTTTTTTAAATAAATATCAGAAAAGATTTTTCACTGGGTGATTTTTCAAATTATGTTTCCCAGGTGACCCAGAACAGTTCTGTTTGGGTTTGGCTTTTTTTCCAAGAATGCTATATAACTTCATAACAATTCAGTACACATGGGAAAAAAAAAATCTAAACCTGAGTTCATTGAAGATATTCTGTAATCAATGGTCACTAGCTCAAGAAGAGAATGGGATACTTCTGCTTGGGTTTTGTTCCTTTCTGTCTTTTCTTTCCTTTTTATTTTTTTTTCTCTCTGTAATTTCACAGAATCAAAAAATGTTAGGATTTGGATGGGACCCATTTTTTTTTCCTTTCTGTATTTTTCCCTTTTTTCTGCCTTTGACATATCTTACTCTACAGCCACAAAACACAGACAAACCTACAAATGCACAGAGCATCAAAAGCACTGCTGTGAAAATCACATTTCGTTTGACCCAAACTCATGGTTCAGCTCTGAAAGTTAAACTCACTCAAAGTGCTGCAGAGGAGAGAGAGGTCAGCATAGTAGTGGCAGATAGAGGACCATCCTGCTGGTAGTCTCATGGTTACACATTATAGCAAAAGCCAACATCTAATGCCCACTTCAGAAGCCTTTATAGGATAACATCGGCAAAAGACAGCTGTAAACTTCTTGTGCTACAAGGAGACAAGATCTCCTAACATTAATATCTTTAATTTTCAGATTGAAAAGCATGAGACAAAGAAAGAAAAATTCTGCTGCTCATGCTCATGCAGGCACCATTTTCATTTTCACAACAGACACGTAAATCGTTCCCTCCATGCCTATGAACTTCTTAAATATATTTATGTGGAACAAGTGACATCCAGTGGCTGGTAAAGTCAATTACCATCCAACTCTCAAGCCAGGTACTACAGCGTGCATGTGGTTCTCCTTGCCTCTTGCTGCTCCCTGTTTACCTTCAAGTGCCAAAATAATTAAACTGCTTTTTTGACTGTGAAGAACTTCTTCAGGACTCTCACTAAAACAAAACACAAAAAAAGACAAGGGAGAGTGACAGAAGGATTAGGAAGGTAGACAGGATGCCCAGATAACATTTAGATGAGGATTTTGATGTGCAGTGGCATTTGATCTCAATGTCATTTCTGTTGCAATTTCATTTAATCCATAAAAAAAAGCAAAATGAAAATTTATTTTCTAAAGGTACTCCAATGACATTTGCTACTTGTTTGTGATATGCATTAAATCTCAAAATAATGCATAGCTGCACTTTAAAAGAACATATTAACAGCTAAATAAAGTAGGACTATTTAGAAATGTTTCTGAAAAATCTGAGCAAGGCTCTGCTGGGACTGGGAAACACAGAAGCAGTATTACATATTTTGCCTGAGTAATATTGTTACAGATATCTGAATTCTAAAAGTACTTTCATACCTATAAACTCCAGAATAGAAACTCAGGTCCCGTTAAAAGGCAGTGACCATTAACATCGTGAAAACTGCCAACACAAAAGTGCTGTATGATTACCAAACAGTTTTGGCATAGCAGACATTTATTTTACTTTACATTAGTTTATTAGCAAGATACATACTGCTATCCAGTTAAGTAGTAAGATAATTATATAAATTAGATAATTCTGTAACAGACCGAAGTATTTCAGTTTATTTTAAAGAAGTTTTTAATACACAAATCAAGTACCCTGCTCTGAAAGACATCAAATGCCAGAAGACACAATATAGCATTTATAAAACTTTCCCCTTTTTTCCTATCTCAAAATATTCTCTGTTCCTATTTATTGTGCACAACTTTTTTTTTTGTTTGCTGCAGCTTACTTACTGTGACACATTATTTTACTCTGTATGGAGCAACATTTTAAATTCTTATCTAAGATTTTTCAATATTTTAGGACTTAAAATGAGGTTAAACATTGCTACTAGATAAAAAGAAAAATGGACAAAATAATTTAAGAAAAAATGCAGAAAAGCCCACCAGATAGTTTTAGTACGACATTAATAATTAATAATTTTATATCCCCTAACAATAAGGAATGACAGAAGGCACAGGTTTGCCTGACATGCCACAGACATGCCACAGAAAACAAGTTTTGTGAGAGGAATTAAAGTAAGACCAAACAATATAGCTGGGAAAAGAA